>JARHVA010002276.1:1162500-1527500 GCA_037957365.1 Torreya grandis
TTAATTTCAACCAAATTCAGACTAAATCCCAATGCTTCAATATTGTATTTTTATTAAATTCCTCTACCAACTCACCATGACATAGTTACATGTTTCCAACTGAACTCCAACTCACTATGCTAATGGATACATGGAATATACCTTGCAAACCATACAATGGATTTTCAAAATAACATCATAATACTTAGGGAAATAAATATATTTTACAACAAAACCTTTATACCTTTGTAAACAATCAAATCTATAAGACTTAAATCCAATCATGATTCAAAGAGCTTAGCAATGCTATACAAGACTTAAGGTAAATAACCTTAAGGTAGGTGTTTCAAAAGCAAGTTATCACCTTAGATATTAGGCTTAGGATAATTTTAAGTTAGGAATTAGTAAAATAAGATATGAAATTAATCACTTAGAACCTAAGACCTTCTTTATGTTTTTGCAACCGACTACATCAACCAATAAATCAGCTTTAATACCAATAATTATAAACATTCATTATATCACAAAAATCAAAATGAACATCTAATTGGATCTATGTTTTCATAAAATATTTTAAACAAATAAATTCATTACTTCTTCAAGTATATTTTTTCCAAACTATGATAATCATCTATGTACTCTCATTATCTATTTCAAACCAAGAATCACATATTCAAGTATGCCAATTAATTGCCATAGACTGTTCAATTGACCAAACTGAAAGTATATTCTAGAAAATGCTATGAGAATCCATGTTATTGAGATAAAAGATATACATTATACCAAATGTATGTATTATCAAGATTTGAAACCATTCTAAATTGAAAATGTTGAGTTATACTCTAAAAACTATTTTGAGAAGCAAATGACTTATCATATTCAAACAAAGTGATATATAGTACACATTTTATTCTTTAAACCACTATGATTTTTGAAACCAGTTAAATATGAATATGAATTCATCAACTTATCATCATCAATTTATAATCTAAAATATGTATTCAAATAAACTACTAATTGACCAAGTCCTTGACACAGTTTTAAATTTCATGATTGAGTCATCTCTATGGCAAAAAAGTATTAATATTGAAAAATTGAGGGGGGGAGGTGTGAAAAATAAGTATAACACTAGTGACCTTTCTAGTTAGTTTTTTTAATGGAGTTGAGTAGAAAAAAAATGTCTATTAATAAGGACATAATCTCGAGAGTGTTTTCTAGGTAAATCATTTTTCAAGTCATTAAGCATGAACCCCTAAAATAATGAATTTTATCAAGGGATGGATCATTTGGCTAGCGTGGTATGAAGAAAGTGAATGATATAATATGGAATTTTAGGTTGGATGTATAATTTAATATAAATTCCCTAAGTATAAAATCTAAAAATGAAGTAATTATTTAAACAACTAGATACAACTTTCATATTATTCATTTATTACAAAAAGATGAATTTATAAGAGTAACTTCTAAAAATAATTGATACTTGAAATAAATTTTCATCCTCCTTGTACTCTTCCTTCATAATGTGACAATTATCCATTTGTAACCTTCATCAATATTTTGAAAATTAAAGTACATCAAGACAAAATATTAACCAAAATAATAAAAGCAAATAAAACAACATAGAAAGAAACAACAAACCAAAAAGAAAGTAGAAAATAAGAAACAAACAACATAAAAGGAGCTAATCATGAAATAAATTCAAATGATGGCCATTAACTAAGTAAAATAGTCAATTTCCTTTAAGATCTTTTAAATGAAAAGCATTATTTCCAAGTATGGTGGTAATTATATAAGGATCAAGCCATAATGAATCAAATTTGTGATGTTTACTAGCATTTTCGTGTGATTTGTTCAAATATAAGATAGGATTTCCAACATTAAACTTCTTATTAGAAACCTTTTCATTAAAAAACTTCTTTAATTTATGCTTAGCTTTTTTTAATTTTTACAATGTTGTTGTTTTAGGTTCATCAAGAGCTATTAAATCATGCCATCTTTGTTCAATTAAATTTTTATCTTTAGCTACATATTATAAATTAGTCATAGCTGAGGAAATATGAAGTTCTATTAGCAAGGTGGCCTTAATTTCATATTCTAACATAAAATGTGAATAACCATTTTCTACCTTAACTATAGTCCTATTAGCCCATAAAGATTAAAGAAAATTGAGATGTCAAATTCTTTTATTGTCACAAACTAATTTCTTCATAATTGAAATCAGATTTTTATTCATGGACTTAGCTTATACATTACCTTGAGGATAATACTTAGATGAATGACTAGATATAGTTGAGTATTTTCTTAAAAATTCTAGAAATGTGTTTGAAACAAACTGAGGTCCATTATCTAAAATAATTTTGTAAGGGATTCTAAATCTATTTAAAAATCTAATATTCTAAAAATGAGATTACTTCACCTATTACCAAACTCTTAAGTGATTTAGCCTCATGCCACTTAATGAAATAATATGTAGCTATTAAAATATATCTATCACCTACATATGAAGGTGGGTGAATATCTAAAATAAAGTTAATTCCCTATTTTATAAACATTTTTTTAGGAATAACATGATTTAAAGGAATTATATGTAATTTATCTCTTCTAACAAACAATTTATATGGCATGCATGAATGAACTAACTTATAAGCATCCTGAAACAAATTAAGATAATAATAACCCGGTCTTAAAATTTTATAACAAATTATTTTAGCATCATAATGTCTACCATAGTTTCCTTCATGATAACCTCTAAGAACCATTTGTGTCTATATTGTGTAAGACATCTCAATAAAAATCCATCTCTATTTGGATTTAAAAAAAAATCTAACAAATAGAAATTTAAAGCCATTAATCTTAAATAACATCTTTGATTTTTAACTAAATTATTAGGACATGCCTAATTTTGAAAATAATAAACTAAGTCATGGTACCAATCATCTCCAGCCAACAAATAGTCACATTCATTCATTTCAAGACCAAACTTTATTTATTTTTTTAAATCAACAATCTTCATGGTTTGTAAATGTGGCTTTGCATTTAACATAACATCAATTGACAAAAATAAACATTAATATTTAAAGAACCATTTTTAGCTAAGTGTTTTGCCAATTCATTACCTTTAATTATTTCTAAAGTTTCAAATTTAGGATCAAACTCTTGAATGCATATAATCCACTTAGCAAGCCTTGAATGGTTGCTTGTTTTAAAATATAGGACAAAATAAGTACATTAGATTTCACAAAAAAATTATTTCCCATCAACAAATAATGAAACTTAATCAAAGAGGAAACTAATGAGAAAATGAATTTATCAATAAGGGGGTTCCTAATTTCTACATCTTTTAAAACTTGGCTCCTATATCCAATCAGTTTTTCTTCTTTATTTTCAAATTCTTGATTTATTACATTTTTAGTATCCCTTTCAGTAGTAGTAACATAAATAATTAATTCTTTAAATAAATCAAGTTTATCAAGAATTGAAACACTTGCAATGGCATATTTAACATAATTAAAAGCTAAATCAACACCTTTATCCCAATTATATATTTTATCTTTCTTAAAAAATAATTGAAATGGATTATACTTGTCAACAAAATCTGAAATGAATTTTCCAAAAAAAATTATCTTACTAAAGAAACACTTCAATATAGATTGATATCTGGGAGGAGGTAGTTCTTTAATAACTTTAACACGTTCATGATCAATAGAAATGTCATATTTATGAGATAATGTGTCCTAATAACCTATCATCGGTAACAATCAAAATTTATTTCTTTGGATTCAAATCAATGTCATACTTTATACATCCTGTGAAAACTTGATGAAGATGGTCTAAATGTTTTTCTTTTATTTTTAGAATGAATGGTGATCATATCTAGATAAGGTTGAATAACAATGCCAATCAAATCATCAAAAGTACCATGCATAACTCATTAAAAAGTAGCTCTTGCATTCATCAATCCAAAAGGCATTTTGTTATAAGTGAAAGTGCCTATATGAATGGCAAAAGTAGTCTTATATCTATCTTTAAGATTGACAAAAAAATGATTATAACCAAAAAATCCATCCAATAAAGACATCATTTTTTATTCTACAATTTGTTGTAAAATCTAATCTATACTTGGTAGAGGAAAATTGTCCTTAAAACTACATTTATTTATATCTCTAAAATCAACACATAGTCTAATGTAACTATTTTATTCCTAACACACACTAGATTAACTACCCATTCTAAGTATTTTATAGAGAAAATAACATTAACATCAATCATCTTATCTAGCTCTTTATTAATGGTGTCCTCTAGAAAAAAGTTAATTTTTCATATTTTTTGCATTACAGGTTTGATAAAATAATCTTTATTTCTTGTATTCATAAAATAAGCATTCTTATTTTCTGATGGATCATCAATAGTGTTTATATTATCTATTAGATCATCAGATATAATATCTTTCCCTTGAAGAAATTTTTTGAACTTATGAATAGAAACACATAAATTTTGATAATGATCCAATTCACATACATTATAGTAATAAGCAATGTCTGACTTTTTATTTTCATTATTATTTCTATTTGATGAATAAGGTTTATCAGTAAGTTATCTTTTAACAATGATCAACTTATTTCCTAGACTTTGAATAGCCTTTAACATTTTAGAATTATCTATATTTAAACTTATAAAAGACCTTTCTTTAAACCCAATACATTTAAGATTATTTGCATACTCAATAAAAAATGTTATAATTTCATTATAGTATATAATATCTCTATCTTTTAGAGTCATTTTATATTTTAAAGGTAAAGCATTACAAAGATAAAATATAGATAACATTATAAAAGGTCTAAGATCATGTGGAATATTTTAATTCAGCTTAGTGAACCTAGCAATGAAATGAAAAATGGTTTCATCTAGATCAAGAGGAAAATTCACAAGGTCATTGACTAGATCAAAATATTATTTAGCTTTTCCAAAAGATAACTCTATCCAATCTTTAATATCCTTCCACATATCAATAACCTTGACAGAAAGACTAATAAATGCTTGCTAAATTTTTCCTTCAAGTGTTTGGGAAAAAACTCTTAATAAAAAAATTTTACTTGTTATTCCAAGATTAATAAAAACTAATCTAAAAGCTTCTAAATGATCTTCCCAACATTCTCTAGGAGCACTAGAAAACATTGGTATATTTAATCATTTAAGAGAAGGTAGCTTACTATGATGGTTTCCAACATTAATTGTATTTACAAAAATCCATGGAGTTACAACTAACTATTATTCTACTTGAACTTCTTATTCATCTTCACCTTTAGTGATATCATCTTGTTCTCTATTTTTTGTAATCCATGAATCAGATCCTATATTATCTATTCTACTTAAACTTCTAGTTTTCTCTCATTAGAAGTTTCAATAATTTTTACCTAATAAAATTGATTATTTTGAACTTGGTCTACTTGATTTAATTATAGATTTATAATAGTAGTTTTATAAGGCAAAACAAAATCATCAAAAGGAAAAGAATTAGAAAGAAAAAGAGTTCTAGGCCTATGATTAATAGCTAAAACTCTATCCTTATCTTTTCAAATTCTTCTATTTGAATTAATAATGTCTCATTGAGATGCATGTGTGAGATTAGAGTACCAATCAATCTCAAATTCTGTAATCTCTTCTTCTTGGTTTATGACTTGAATGACCTAATGAGGGTTTTTAGGATGACTATACCATACATAATGCATTAGATTAAAATCAACATCAACTTGATCATCTTCAATATCTATTATAGGTTAGATAATAGAAGTTTTTGTCCTCCAAGTATCATGAGAAAGAAGAAAATAAATCTTAAAACAAACCAATTTTTTAAATGAATATCCCTAACAGAGTTACCAAATTTATTGATGATGGAAATTATACCATCAATGAATCAACCCTTTCACCTATCATGAAGGTTAATTTGGAATCATACTAATCTAATTGTGGAGTTCTAAAGGTTCAACTACGATCCTAAAGATGTCAGGGTTTTTTTTATAATATCTAAGAAATAATCAATAAGTTATCAAATATAACATATTCTATTATAATAATAATAATAATAATAATAATAATAATAATAATAAATACACTTTATCAAATCATGGATTAGTTTAGATAAGAATCTATAATATATTTTATTTGACAAAGAAAACTTATGAATTGGATAATCTCTTGAAGAATAGAAATCTAATTCTGTAACTATATTCCAAGTAATATCTTGCTTTTGCTATAATGCTTCTAGGTAACCTAAAAAAGTATAAATTATAAATATATGTAAATAGATTTAAGATAAGATAAAATATATTCAAACATGTAAAACAAAAAAAAGAGACACAATAAACAACAACTAACAATCTAACTAAAATAAAAGAGAACACAAAACAACTATAATACAGAAAGGATAATAAACTACTAAGACAAATAAGTCTAAACTACAAAATAACCTTACATAAGAAAAAGACTAAAGACTAAAAAGATCAAATAAATTAATCTAAGATTAAACCTAGAATCAAATTAATCTAACTATTTAAAAATAAACTTATTAATAAACAAGTAACAAGTATAAAACTAAACATAAATAAAACTATAATCTAAAATCTAAACAAGGTTAGAATCTAATCTAAGACTGAGACTAACAACTAGAAATAACTCTAATAAAAAATTAAAATCTATAATAGAAATATAAGAAAAGAACTAATCAAAATAACAATTTATTTAAACTATATAACCTAGGAAAAAGAGAAAATCAATTAATCTAAGAAACTAATCAAAGGAAATAGATACAAAATAAAAAACTAAATAGATAAAGATAAATATAAACTAAGAAACAAAAATCAAACTAAATTAATAAAAGATAAAACTATATTAAATTATAATTAATATAAATACAATAAAAATTTTGAGTATTAAAGGAGAGTTATCTTAACAAAAACAATAGATTTTATTGAGTAAACCAACATCTTTCTTTACATTAACTTAAGAGACAACTTTTAAAATAAAAATAAATTAATGAGATGTCACCAAATAGTGAAGTGTTCATCATTATTTAGGTTGAATACTTTGATTCTATGCATAGGATTAAAAATATTAATCATCGAAAGATGTTAAACTTAGAAAACTTTAGATAATCTATCATAAATGATAATAAAAACTAGATATACCTATGTTGCCTAAGTAATTACTCAACTGTCATATAATGTACCATTAAGTCTATCTACAAAAGTCATTATATCTAAGAGAAGTTTCATATAAAAGATAAAGATAAGTGATTGAATTCAAAAAATGTATAAGTCTTCAGTACTTGTTGTTCTTCTATTTTCAAATGAATCCTTGATATCTTTTTATGCCTTCAATTTGGTTTGAAAGAAGCTATAACTAACCTTTAGTTAGTTACTAGTTTAAGTTAACTATTTAACTTTAAAAAGTTAATTAATTAAAAATAATTATTAGTTAAGGATATGTTTTATTAACACTTAAAAGTCTTAATAGATCAAGTATTTGATTATAAACTGAGTATTAATCTAAATGGGCGGGGACCCTCATCAATTAATAATAAATAGAATATACATATCAATCATAAAATAGATAATTCAAAGATTAATAAATTATATTTATATTAAACCATAATTCATGTCTAAAATTAACTTAGGAATATATATATGTGTGTGTGTGTGTGTGTGTGTGTGTGTGTGTGTGTGTGTCAAAAATTTAGTGTGCTAAACTTCTCAAATTTATCAAAAAAATTGAAAGTTATGTATCAAACTGCCAACCAAAATATCAAGTCTAAAAGTAAAACTATTTTGCCAAGAAAAGTTTAATAGAAAATAAAAAAATTATCTAGATTACATCTAAAAATAATCTAAATATGAATATACTTCAATCATTTGTATGCCTTGTTCATTAACACATTCATTATATTCCATTTATGTTACAAGGAACTACACTAATTTCATTCCAGAATCACTCATATTGTCATCACTTTCTAGCTTGACCCAGTTAAGGACTCAGACCTCAACTAGTGAATCTATAGAATTTTGGCTATCTTACCTTTTATCCATAATGAAAGGATGAATCTCAATCATACATTTTCTACCTATTAAAATAGGTTTCTCTAGACTCAATTTCCTATATTCTATGATGGGTTCACTATGAGAAGATGCCAAACCTAAATTCTCACATTTTATAACAAGATCTATATGGGGAGAATAAGGCTCATTTAAAACTAAAAGAATGGTAATATTCACATAATTTTTGGCATGGACTATCTCAATCTCAAGTTGGGTGACATAATTGGAAAGAAGAGGATCAATAATAAGTTCAATTCTTTCATGAACAGGATTGGGAGGCTGAATTGGTAAATGTTGTCGGTTATTTTCCAAATGGCAAGAAGAATTTATTTATGAGGTATTTTTAGCACCAAACCTATACACATAAAATCCATTATTTCCCCTATTAATTGTATTTAAATGTAAATTATTTAAGACATTCTAAAATTTGAGATCTATGACATCAAAATAGATGGACATCCTATTACCTCTATAGAACCTAGGACCAAATCTTCTAGCATGAAAAGCACCCCTAAGGATACTCCTATTAAAGTTTTGTTGGATTACATTATTATCATAATTCTACCCCTAACCTCTATCATCATTTCTCCTAGCTGACCCAGGTTGATCCCATCTAGACATTTTAATAATGTAAAATATACTCAAAATCGATTACTGAAGATCAAAAAATGTCCATTCAAAATAAAATAGAATTGAATATCCAAAACATAGTCATATATCAAACCTCTAAATTGAATTGTCTTTACAAATTGAAAATGTTCTAACTTCATCTAATACCATCTAAGCTCTCAACTAAAATTATAATGTCATAATTTTATTTTAGCAATATTCTAATGTATTTCATTAATTTTTTTATCTTCAACAAACATCAAACATATGAAACACATATTTTCATTTTTGAAACTATTCAAAAAATATCTTATCTAAAGTTTAATTCATTGTTTGCAAATAATTTTACATACATATTATGTAAATTTTCCAAAAGAGCTTTCCACAAAGAGAGTTTAGCACCATAAACAAAATATTTTCACCTATTTTAGCTTCAATGTGTTATTATTTTGATATCAATTCTCAAGATAAGTTCAAAACACTTCAATACTAAGATGTAAAACCAAAAATACTTTCATAGTTTCAAAATGTAATCCACTATAAACCAATCTATCTTTTAAAATATTCAAAATTGAAACTCCCAAAAATCATAAACTTAATAATCCAATACATTTGCCTTTATATACTTGAAACTCTTTTATTGTAACCTTTATATATTATATCCAACCGTAAATTCAAACTTTTCTTTACAAAATCCATCCTGATACTTTCAAAACAAATAAATAAATTTATTTCTATAGAAACCCACATCTATGAATTTCAATGACAACTAAACTTAGGAAACAAATACCTTCAAAACCTTTCTAAAATAAGTATGACAATCATAATAAATGATTTAAACCTTAATATCTCAGGCATATACATATTTCATTTACATCAAATCTCTCATCATAATTATTAAAAAAACCCTAAATGTACAAATATGGCTTTGAAAAAAAAAAACTAAAACACCATATACCTCTAAAGACAATGAACCTACCAAATCTAAAAATTTAAGCACAAGCTAGGAAAATCTTCTCATATTTTAAAATTGACAGTCACATTTATAACATGCATGCAAAAAATATAGATATAAAACCCTTTGGAAACTAAAGGAAGTTATATCCAAATATATTACATGTTTAATAAACTTTGAAACTGCCTCCTCAAAACCACTCAAAGTCCTACGGAATATATATGCAAGTTGTGTCTTATAGAACCCCAAAAAAACAATGAAATATTTAAACTACACATATTTTTAAATATTACTGAAGTGAAAATAGCATACTAAAACACCATAACCATTATTATGACTTCACAGACAATCAAATGAATTAAAATTCTCATATATCTACTCAAAATTAGAAATCAACACATGTATTTATGAACCAGCATAATATATCAAAACTAGAACAAGTTTTCATCAAATATTCATGCATGAGAAAGATTTAAATATAATTCATTCTTCAAATATTCATGCAAACTAGAATTTATTTCTATCATGCAACTGCAAGCTTCTCAAAATCATCATAAATATTTTCCAAACTCATTCAAATTGTATAAATAATACCAGGTAATGTGACCTTTAAATATTTATACCTATAAAACTCAAAATACTTTCTCTACACCATGAAAATCCAACTAACCATAGCTTCACTTCCATATCCAAGCTTTCCAAAATGACCATAAACTGAGAAAAATAACCTACTTGTATTCACTACCCTCCACTGTAATGAGCATCTAATTAGATATGTTTATTCATAAAATATTTTAAAAAAATAAATGCATTTCTTATTCAATTATATTGTTTTCAAATGATTATAATCATTTATTTACTCTCATTATCTATTTCAAACCAAGAATCACATATTCAAGTATGCCAAATAATCACCATAAACTATTTAATTGATCAAATTGAAAGTATATTCTAGAAGATACTATGACAATCCATGTTATTGAGATCAAATATATATATTTAATTTAAAATTATGTATTGTAAACATTTAATAACATTCTAAACTAAAAATGTTGAGTTGTAATCTAAAAACTATTTTGAGAAGCAAATGACTGATCATATTCATATAAAGTGATATATAGATGCACATTTTATTCATTAAACCATTGTGATTGTTTAAACCACTCAAATATAAATATGAATTAATTAACCTATCATCACCAATTCATAATAAAAACATATTCAATCAAATATACTACTAATTTACTGTCAGGAATCTAGAACAACAAACATGCTCTGATACCAACTGTTAGGACCCAGAAGCACCATTGATTACCATGTACAAGCAACTTAATATGCGGAAATTAACCAGAATGCACAAGTAACTAAAATTCAGAAATAACACAGAATATGAGAGACAATACCCAATTATATTAATACTCTTCCAGAAAAGAATTACAAATGAAGAGATGCCACACTCTTCCCACCTTACAGGCTTCCCACACCAAGTGTTCAGTAATTCAACTTCAAGAGCTCACTCTCTCTCTTACAGTCCCAACACACAACTCAAACACAGAGTTGGTGTTCACCTCCAACCAGTCAGTATCCACTACTGCCAATACCACTAGTCAGTATCACTACTACCAGTACACAAGTACTCCACGTACTCCAAATCTGAGTATACACACATACTCCAAGTATATCTCCCATGAACTTGGAACAACCTGCAACTCAAATGATCTTACTTTTGAAGGAACTACCTTGCCTTCCTCTTTGCTCTATGACTGAGTACACACCGTACTCTAAGTAGATCCTACCTGATCTTGCTACCTATTGTGTTGCTGTCACCTTGATCCTGCTACCACCTATAGATCAACCTAGTTTTACACACCTATAAACCTAGACCTCACACACACATACACCTACAGATCAATGATCTTGCTTACCATGTAGATCTCCAAATGTGGCCTTGCACACCTACTGACCAAGATCCTACATACATGGAGAATCCTTCTGATTCTCCAAACTAGCACCCATACTTGGCACTGTGGCACTTGGAGGAGCACACCTTGCTCTCTTCACTCTGAAGGAGCTAATTTTTGCTCTCTTACTCTCTAGCACAAATTACAATATAGCCCATGAGTCTATTATATAGATCTCATGCAAACAATAATTAGACATCTAATTACAATAATTAGATCCACAACTTCAAGTCTATAATTGGCCTTCTACATGTAAACAACCAATTTGTTAACTAACTATCTATGAACTGGCAATTCTGGAACCACACAGGCGATCGACGTCGGTCCCTATCTACCTAGAGGTGATCGACACCAGTCGATCCTTGACTGATGTCAGTTGCTTTTATCACTATATATGACCGATGTCAGCTGATCAGACCAACGTCAGTTGCTCTGTAACTTAGCAACCTTTCATCAACCTCCTCCATGTCTACATTAGTGAAGCTTTTAGCTCCAGAACCTAATAATCTCCCACTTGGAGATAAATAGCTACACTGTACCTATACATGTACACCATCTAATCTATTTCCTGGCTTGTATCCCTCTTTAGGATCAATCTTGAAGACCACCCACCACACAACCTATGGTGCACCTCCTGTCATCCAAGTAACTTGCCACATCCAAACCTACAAACCCATGTAGTGAAGTCTTGACCCTACATAACATGTATACTTGCTGCTGGTCCCTCTCAAATACCTGAGAACCCACTTCCCCGAATTGGCTCTGAAGTCTCTGACAGCTCCCACTGCTGGGGAAAACTTAGGTCTATACCAGACCTCATGTGACTTCAGACACTAAACTATCTAGCCCTTGGTGTGCTCTGGTTCTACATCTTACGTATTGAACCTTGCTAACACCTAATTCACATGAGCTCTCACTAGAGACAAAATCAGCCTGTGATCTTCCATGTCTCTCATGCCAAAGAATTTCACTGCTCCAAATTTCTCATGACATGCCACTGAACTAACCTTACCCTTAGCTCAGCAAAACCCTGTATGTCTACACCTGCACCAAGCTCATCCTCCACATACAGTAACAAGATAATGTTGTGACCATCATCCACCTGGTAAGACAAACACAATGGTTACACTGACGCTGACTAAAGCCCTACTTTGTCATCCACCTGTCAAAACCTATACCATTGTCTTACAGCTTTCTCAAGACCATATGACCTGGCCTTTCATCTCACGTATCCATTCTCTCTATTCTTTAACTAAGGTATCCATTCATCTTTCAGTGCTTTCTTCCAGCTGGTAACCCTACCAAATCTCCTATTTGGTTCTGCATCTTGTTCATGCCATGCTCCCACTATTTCCTAGATCCTTCCTGCTTTATAATGAGCAACAAGTATAAAGAAGAGGAACAATGAATTTGAGGCTTACTTACCCTTTCAATCCTCCATATGGGAATTTGAGACTCCTTGACAGCTTGTTGTCTGCCCAAAATCCATCACAATGATCGACCTCAGTCACCACACAATCTACATCTGACCAATGTCGGTTCCCATGCGATTGTCCTTTCTACCGATGCCAGTTTCCTGACTGACATCGGTCTTACCTAGTCACTAACATCAATTCTCTTACCGATGCCAGTAGCCACCCTACCTGACACCACTAGCTCTAGTCTGCACATGACCGACATCGGCACCTGTCTGTTCGATGCCAGTTCGCCCTAACTGACGTCAGTAACTATGTTCGCTTGTGAGTGATAAATTTTTACCCATGAGCTCTCCATGGATCAAAACCCTATCCAAACCACCCTGCTCAGAGATGTCCAACCTTCTCCACTAATCTCTATCCATCATCTCCTCTAGAAACACCAAGGCTTTCCAGTTCTTAAGTCTATCAAACACATCTGACTTCCACTTAAGAACATGCATCTCCTTCTTGCTCATGTGACCAAGCCTACAAAGCCACTCCTTACAACAAAATAAGAATTAGTAATACAAGCAAGTAGATAAAGAGTACCTACTTTCTTACCACGTGTTAATTCAAGTACATCTATTGTGAGAGTTCCTGTGCATCTCTCATCACCCAACTTTCCTGAAGCAATTAGTCACATCTTCAAGACTGGGACCTGCATGACCTTCTTCAACACCCATGTGTTGGCCACCTATAATTTTATCAACACTTACCCTTTGCCAATTCTTTGACAAGGCACACTAACCCCTAAATAAATCTTTCCAAAGTCTCTAAAGACCTTAACATGGAAAAATACTCTATTTCAGACTGCATGGAAAGAGGTAACATAATCTATAAAACAAGATTCTACTTTATCCAAGAAACATCCCAAAGCATCCTGTGCAACAACACCTGCAACATCTGCTTCATCAGTTCCTTCATGCTGATCTGCCACCAACTAGCAATATTTCTTTACCTGCTCTTTCTTTCCATAACACCGTAATTGACCATTCATGCTTTTCAATTCCTCCATTCTTAGCTTACTTTCTTCTGCCATTGCTATATTCCCACTCAATTAGAAACCCCTGAGAGTGACCTGTAATCAAACACAAACCTGCTTCCTGCAACCTTAGCTCTGATACCAAATATTAGGTATCTAGAAAAACAAACATGCTCTGATACCAACTATTAGGACCCAAAAGCACCATTGATTACCATGTACAAGCAATTTAATATGCAAAAATTAACCAGAATGCACAAGTAACTAGAATTCAGAAATAACAGAGAATATGAGAGACAATACCCAATTGTATTAATACTCTTCCAAAAAAGAATTATAAATAAAGAGATGCCACACTCTTCCCACCTTACAGGCTTCCCACACCAAGTGTTCAGTAATTCAACTTCAAGAGCTCACTCTCTCTCTTATGGTCCCAACACACAACTCAAACACAGAGTTGGTGTTCACCTCCAACCAGTCAGTATCCACTACTGCCAGTACCACTAGTCAGTATCACTACTTCTAGTACATAAGTACTCCATGTACTCCAAATTTGAGTATACACACATACTCCAAGTAGATCTCCCATGAACTAGCAACAACTTGCAACTCAAATGATCTTACTTTGGAAGGAACTACCTTGCCTTCCTCTTTGCTCTATGACCGAGTACACACCGTACTCCAAGTAGATCCTGCCTAATCTTGTTACCTATTGTGTTGCTGTCACCTTGATCCTGCTGCCACCTGCAGATCAACTTGGTTCTGCACACCTGCAAACCTAGACCTCGTACACACATACACTTGAAAATCAATGATCTTACTTACCATGTAGATCTCTAAACATGGCCTTGCACACCTGCTGACCAAGATCCTACATACATGAAGAATCCTTTTGATTCTCTGAACCAGCACCCATACTTGGCACTATGGCACTTGGAGGAACACACCTTACTCTCTTCACTTTTAAGGAGATCATTTTTACTCTCTTACTCTCTGGCACAAATTACAATACAACCCATGAGTCTATTATATAGATCTCATGCAAACAATAATTAGACATCTAATTACAATAATTAGATCCACAGCTTCAAGTCTATAATTAGCCTTATACATGCAAACAATTGGTTTGTTAACTAACTATCCATGAACTAGTATTTTTGGAACCACATAGGTGATTGTCGTTGGTCCCTGTCTACCTAGAGGTGACCAACGCCGGCCGATCCCTAACCGACGTTGGTTGCTTTTCTCACTGTATATGACCGACGTCAGCTGATCAGATTGATGTCAGTTACTCTACAACTTAGCAACCTCCTCCATGTCTGCATCAGTGAATCTTTTAGCTCCACAACCTAATAATTATTGATTCTTCGACATAGTTTTAAAATTCATGAATGAGTCATTTGTACGGCAAATAAGTATTAATTTATAAAAATTGAAGCGGGGCTGAAAAATAGGTATAACAACTTCATGTGACCTATGGAGGATGAAAAAATAGAATTGGGTGAAGGATATTACCTTAAAAAGATGATGAATAATATACTTATCTACAAATCAACAATCAAGAAACACACTAACAACCATAAAGTAGTCTGTAACAATCTCTTTTCTTTAACTTAAGGTGCAAGTTACAAATTCAACATAGTTTTTATATATCAACCTAAGGGATTCCAAAATAAATCCATAAGGCTTGAATATATATAAAAATATCATATAATAAGATATATAATGTAATATATGAGAGAAGAAAAGGTTATCAATTGATCATACTTAACTCATAGATTACTTCAGTCATAACTAGTTACCAATAGTCTTCAAGAAATCTATCCATGTTTAATACTATTCAATGATCTTATGCATTGAGATGAGGTAGTTAAATATGTATTTAACTAATTAAAACTTATTTTGAATAACTCTAAGCCTTTTTTATTCTTTTAACATAATATCAAGTTAAGTGAATGACCCTTCCTCCATTAAGACCATGAAACATGCATTGATTGCCACTTTAGGATTAGTTAACTCATCATAAGAATCAATGATGAATTTGGAACTCAATGATAAGTTATTAATTTGATTAATATATCCTTGAATCATCCATTATTTTCTCTATTCCATTATCAACTTCACTTGACTGACCAAGTAGGTATACTAGGCTAATTAGGCCCAGTATCCTAACTGCTTGTATTTGATGGTTTTGAAATCCTATATGAAACTCTATAAACCTATAAAGCAATTATTTTTAGACATGAAACAGTGCCTAAAATCATTACATAGATCTTATTGAACAAGGAACACCTAAAAACTAGTAAAACCAAGTGACTAGGTCACCTTATCTTTAACTCTTGCAGACTAGTTGATTAGAAGAGACTCATAGAGTCATTTTCAGGCATGGTTTTGAGCATATGATGACTTAAAGAGATGTAAAAAGTTCCAATATTAATTATTTGATGATTATCATCTTATTAGACTACCTTTTACCTTTCTTTTTGAAAATTTTCCTCAAACTATCCTATTTTTGGATAGGTTTGTACAACATTTGTAAAAAAAGGTGACATGGACTTGAGCCTCTCTGAGTGTTCCAGATGATCTAGGTGAAATTAAGGTAATTTTAATCTATTTGGGTTCCTTTTCCTTAAATTTTTCTCAATTAGGTTTGTATTAGGGTTTAGGGAGGGTTTAAGAGTACTCAAAACTCTTAATAATGATTGATAAAGTCTATGCATTGAATGTTTAAACCAATGCCACAAAACACTAGTATAATAGGCCCTCTACCTATCCAAAATTTCCCAATCACCTCTACCTCTCCCAAAGTTCCTATCCTCTAATTCAAAATATCCATACCATGGTCAGCATGTGAAGTCACCTCTTGGGGAAGAAACAATCTTTTTAAGTAGTGTTTAGTGTCTTAAGGACTAAATGACTAGTTATACCACATCTCCTATGGCTAAAATTTGGAATAAACCTATCTAAAAATTTGATGATGATATTCATGAATATTGGAGGTGCACTTATAACCCCACTTTGTCTTTTTCTTCCCCTTCTTAATGGTACTCTCTAATAAAGCTAGTAGACAAGCGTATGTGTATGCAGGGTTCTTCAGGATTTTGATCTCATTATGAGTTTAAAATATCTTACTCACTTATATAGGACTTTTATAACCTCTATGAAGTCATTTTGAGTCATGGTTTTGACTTGAATGAGCCATTCACCCTCTATCTCTATGCATGCAGCTTCTTTTTTGGACCTCTAGACCTATCTACCTATAAAAATAATCATTAATACCTATTTATATTGTTTTATCAATGTTTTTTAGGAATTTTAAGACCCAATATTCCTTTTATAACTCATTTTAATTGTAAACAATAATCATTTTTTTGCTTATAGGCTCAAAATATCCTTCTCAGGCCTAGTTAATAAAGCATAAATCCTACACATGCCAACCAATAGACTGTTATGATTCTTAGGAGAGTTGGGAAGACCAAAAACACCATTTCATTACTCAAACACTTCATTAAAATTCATCTTGAGGCATATTTATTCCATTGGGTGTCTTTTAGGGTTTTAGGGGTCTAAAACTTCTTAGCAATGATTCATAGCATATGAATCCCTAATGGAAAACCTATTAACATAAATTTAAATTACACTAACCCCTTCAATAACCATAATTATCTTGATCTCCCATTCAAAATATCCATACATATATGTACATAGTGAATAGGTGCTTTGATTGGCTATCTATATTATGCAAGTAGAAACAAGGTTTAAGAGATAGAAAGACAAGTTTGTTACATTCTCTCCACTCTAACACTTCCCTTAATATTTTAAATGACTATCCACATCATTATAATTATCATCAATGTGAATGTACAAATAGATCAGTTCAAAATGGTGGTAGGGTTTTTTTAAGGGTTTAAGACCTAGTACATATGCTAGCCCTCAAGGGCATATTTGTATGAAATTATTAGTGTGATCCATCTTACCAAATTTGTGTGAGGGATTATCATCACCTTATATTACTTAAAAACATTAACATGAAGTCCTAAGTCTTTTTTCTTACATATAACCTCTCAAAAAGTCCTCCTAGCTTCTTCAATGACTGTCAATATACTAAGGTCTATCTATGATTAAAAAAATGGATGTTTCCACTCGTAATATTACCCATAATGTAGAATATAAATCATAATATATTGATTTTTATCATTTTTACCAAATTATGGAGCTTAAATCCATCTATAGAGGCATCTTAACCATAAATTCCTCTAAGACTAGTTTCATATGCTAATTATGGCTACAATGTCTCTTAGATTTCAAAAAATATAGGCCATTATATGATTATCTCATGTTTATAAGAAGGTGTATGAGTGTTTATGGATGTTAAAACCCTATATGAATCATCCTCATTAATTTTCATTATCTCATCATACCATAGTCATTATATTCCCTCAAACTTAAACAAAAAACCTTAGAAGACTACCATAATACAATTTTTTTATTATGATTTCATTTTATAGGACCATTTCACATGATAAATAGGATTCCTAAAATCCTTTGAACATGACTAATATTATAGGAAGGTTGAACATGAACACTTCAACATGCTTTCTTGCTCATATACATAGCAGAGTATTAGTACTTGTAGATCATCTTAGGAGATGGTGAATATTGTATCTTGGTTCATAACACCTAAAATCATTTCAATGGTTTAAAATTACTTGTGATCATTTATCAATTACAAACACCCCATCATGCTTGATAACCACAAGCCCACCTTCCATCCTTTTTCAAAACTGAGTTTTTCCTTTCTTAGCTATATAACGTCACTAAGTTAGTTGTAGATGCCTATTTGATTTTCTCATTGGGTCCAATACCCTACCACCACATCCTTGATTTTGTCTCAATATTGAATTGGGTTAGAACCTTTGAATTTTTCCTACAACCTTTGTCTCCTCTATTTAGAACAAACTTGTTGAACTCCCAAAAGGTTGTAGGTGAAAGTGGGGTGTTAATAGTAACTCATCAATCATGACTGACTATAGACCATGTCTTCTTGGTTCAACATATGGACCTCTTTTACCTTGATCATAACATCAAAGTCATTCTTAATATCCTTCTCTAAAACCAAACCATAAAACCTCCTTAGTGATAATAACTTGACTATGTCGTAGTATGACTATGAGTGATAACACACTATATATTGTATAGACTAAGACAAAATGAGATCATGAGAAGGTCCAAGATATATTTTATGAACCTATAATCCATTCATTGAAATGGTATATATATGGTTCATAACCTCATTTGAAGCTTCACTTACCCTAAAAACCTTCAATCATTACTCTACCCACTTCTTGGGCTTTTGGTTGAGTGTGTTTGTAGATATGACTAGAGGCCATGTATTCTTAGGATCTTGACTTTATATCAACCTAATGATATTACTGATAACATATTGGATCAAACTTAGTATCAATAAATTGTTTTAAATTATCTATTCACTTCAAGATATTCATTAGGGTCTCAAGGTTCCTTTTGTATTACACTTGGTTCATCTCCTTTATCATAGTTTTAGGTGGTCATCATTATGTATAGACTATTGGAATGAGACCTTGAGAGGGTCAAAAGATTGTTTATTAACCTATTCCATTCATTGAAGAGAACTAAGGGAGATATTTCAACTTCTTTTCATTGAGATATTCATATCTTCTAGTCTCCTCAAAACACCACTTTTATGAATCATATCTTAACTATATCTACCTTCGTTGTAGGTGGGGATTGACCTCTTAAGTAGAATTTTAAGGATTTACAATATAGCTTCACGACCATAATGATTATAAACACTCTTTAATATTATTTGATAGTGGATCCATGAGGTGAATGTGAATAAGTAGTGATATGTGTATGGATGATGGGATACAAGAAACTAAGAATGGAATGTAATGATAAGTTTATAGCCATGGTGAAATGGTAGTTATAATGATTGTGAAAGTGAAATGAAATATGAGAGTTAAAATGGAACATAACTCTAGTGTAAAGATAGTCATGAAGTATCTTAGGGAATCATAGGCATATGTCATGCCTTAACCAAATATATTGTTTTGGATCTCCTTGGACTAGCTTACACTATTAAAAGTGAAACTTAGGAATCATCAAACTACTTTAAAAAAGCTAAGTTTCCTTAACATTTGATAAACTTAGACTGTGAGGATGTGTGAGGATGATTGAACCATGAGACATTGACGAATGTTTGAGACACTTGAATTAAGGACATGTAACATGAATGAAACCCTAAAAATAAAATATTAATGAATTTTAACATCCTTAGATCCCTCATAAATCATACAACCATCTTGAACATGCTTGCAGACTCCAGATTAGTAGTTGATGTCTTATTAGACTCCATATACTCACTCATGTGTGTCAAAATACTAGGGAAACCATGAAATCTCTTTTTAATAACTAAAGAACCAAGATCAATCAGTATTTTTGTCAAAATAGTCATAAATTTTACAAAACCATACCACTCGTCTTGCCTTGTACAAATGAAAATAGTGAATGTAACCCTTAAGTTGTTAATCCTTGTTCATAAAGATAAGAAAACAAAACTAACAACCAAAACCCATGATTGGAAGGTCATGAGGTATAATTTCTTTGGTAAATATTGGAGATCCACTTTCTCTCTCTACTATACAAATTGAGCACAAACTTGAGATGTTAATAATATCTACCAATGAAGAAACTATATAAAACACATTAGTTTTGGTCTCTTCAATCCTTTAAACTCTCTAATATCTTCACCATGCATTTGAAACAAGACCTCCTTGCATCTCCAAGACTGCTCCTGAGTATATCCATATAGTATGGATCCATACCATCTAAAAACACCTTTCAACCTATAAATTATCCTTCCTTTCCTCTTCTTTTAGCTTCAAACCATCTTTTTAGGGATGGATTAATAAATATACATGTCAAAATCATCTTCAAAATAATTAATATGCCAAGGAAATAAAAAACATGACTCTTTTCACATGTGAGATCTCTTTTGGTGGCCAAAGAACCTTATAAGCACATTGAAGAGATATTTTCAAAACATGCAATGATTAACTAAAGTAATTATATGGACATGATGGGTGTTTAAAATATATTAGGAATTATTTAATGGCCTTTTTAGATCATAATTTACCATATAAAGACCAAAACCATCACTTCAAGATCGCATACACATATTTTGACAAGAAATTTTTTAATGAATATCATGAAAAAGTACCCTAAAACCTTCTTAAAAGTTATTCATGAGGATTTTATGTATGTTCATCATATCTTTTTAAGGATTATATCCCATCATGCTTGAATATATTATATACATTGAAGAAACTCATAGTGAGTCATTAGCTACCATCTTCAACCATCTTAGCTCATTGGGTATAGATCATAAGACCACTTCAATTCATTGTTAAAGACATCACAAGATACTCAAACATCATGAGGATAATTTACAATAATTGACATGACATTGAGACATACTCCCTTCACTTGATAGTTAAATAAAATTATGATTGTCAAGCACATCACCTAAGGATCAAGGACATCTAGGACATATGGTGATCACAAATAGACTCAATGGTATATACCTAGGTATATGATATGTTAATGTATATAGGTTGATGGAGATGTTGATAGGTGACATACATCCCATTTAATTAATTATATGGGTACAATATATTAGGATAAACATGTAACTTATGGAATTAGTGCATTGGGTAGTGGTTATCCTACATTGGGATTATGAGGTTACTCATCCATTATTAGTTATTTAGAGGTCTATATAAAATATGTGAATATAATTACAAAGGAATCAAGTAAGCATCGAGTCTTCTATTATAAGAGGATATTAGAGGTTGTCTCCTCGAAGAGACATTATGGAGTTATTCCCTCTTAAAAGAGTATTGTATGGTGTTGCCCTACTTTAAGGGTATTCTATTTATGATTATATTGAATTTTTAGGTATATTATACCACCAATATATATTATTTTATGTTGATATACATTATATTCTACATTATTTTCAAATATTATAGGTTTGAATCATAACAAGTGGTATAAGATCTTTAATTTAGATAATTTGTGTGTGATGAAACCCTAGTTTTATGAAATCATCAATATATTTCAATAGGTTAATTTTTTTTCACAATTATTATATTGGAAATGAAAAATATTTTATTGAAGTCATAGTAAAAAATCAACCCTTTATGATTTTTTTGAGGGAGTTATTAATATTTTAGGGTTTGTACTAATTTCATCATATCATCCAAAATATAAGGAATGTGTTTTTTTAATTTTTAACAATACTATATGCACATACAAATAAACACAATAAAAATTATATAAATATTTGAATTATTTTGAGTAATTTATTATGATTTTATTATTTTTCATATATTCACTCTATAGGCTGAAATTTATGTAATTTTTTCACAAAAAAATTATTGAAGTTCCACTATCATAATGGAAATCTATAGTCAAAATTTGGGATTATTTTGATCAATTTTGAATGATTTATTGACATTTTAGGTTATTTAATTAACCCTTGTTTTATTTATGAATCATGAAGTTACAAGTATTTCTAGGGGAGGATGATATTGCTGCTAGAGAATGGTGGCTCCTTTTTAAGGAGCATAACACTCAATTTTTTTTATGGAAAACATGTTTGTCTCTTTTGTTTTGGGCTTACACAACATTGATTTAAACAATTGAGCTTAAAAAAAAGGTATTCTTAAAGGGAAGAAATGGAATAGGTCTTCCTAGATCGATGGGATATAGAAGAAAAAGAGGATGAATAAGAGGGAAAAAATAATTATGGTAATGAAGAAGACAATAGAGATGATGAAGTAAAAAAATCAATGGAAGAAACTAATGACAATGAGGAAGAACATGCAAGTGATGATGATGATGAATAAATTAAGCATAATGATAATGAGGAGAGTATAGATATGATAGAAAGAGTGGTAGAGGTTCTCAAATAAGAAGAATAATTGGATGATAAGGGTTCAAATAGTTTGGCTCCAAATAAATTTGGGTCAATTTTTCAATTTCATGGATGCATTCAAAAGAAGAAGGTTATTATGTCCATAAACCTTACCAATAAGTATAACATCATCAACATGAATGTGGGCAAGCATCTACATGTTCAAGTAAATAATATGAAGGAGTTTCAAGTACATGTGAATAATATTATAATGTTTTAGTATTTGAATCTCATTATGGAAAAATTTGTTTTGCATTCATAATTTTATGCTTTAGACATGGATGATGTGGATATGGCTCTTGGATATCCATGGTTAGAGACTTTGGGAACAATCAATATTAATTTTCAAAAGAAGTTCATGAAGTTTTGGTATATAAAAAAGAAGGTCACTTTACATGATATCATATTTGGAAAGGCACAAAGAAAAATCAAGGTAGATCATGAAGATGTGATTAAAGAAAGTGAAGAAGAGCATGTGAAAGTTTCAAATGAATACATATATGAAGAAAAAATACAAGAAAACAAAAACACTTCATCTACTCAAGTGACAAAGGAACTAAAGTGAAAGGTGGAAGAGGTATAATAAAAGGTTGATAAGGTCAAAGTATCAAAAAACATTGAGGTATATAGACACCCACATCATCATGAGAGGAAACAATCATGGAGCCATGTGAGGGAGTGTAATTATAGTAGACACTTTGGCTATATAATAAATCAGAGTTCTAATAACTATGGCTATGTGTGGAATCCAAAGAAGGATTACTATCTGTCAGGGTTGCGGAACACCAGAAGCATACAATTGATTACCAAACCAAGCAACTATAATATGTAGAAATAACCAGATTCACCAAGTAACTAGAATTCAGAATAACACAGCATATGAGAGACAATACACAACTTGTATTAACACTTTATACAGAAAAGAATACAATAAAGAAGATGCCACTTCTTCTCCACCACCTTACAGAGGTTTCCCACACCTCAAGTGAATAGTAAATCTTCTCCCCAAAGCTCTCCCTCTCACAGGTCCCAACACCCAACTCAAATGCAGAGTTGGTGTTCACCTCCCATGCTCCACGCACACCACAAGTGCTCCACGCACTCCACAAGCACTCCACATGCTCCACAGGTACTCAAGGTACTTCAAGTAGATCTCCCATGAATCTGCAACAACCTGCAATTCAACAGACCATACTTATGGAAGGAACCCCTTGCCTTCCTCTTAGCTCTATCCGAGTACACACCTGTACTCCAAGTAGATCCTGCTTGATACTGCTCCCTGTTGTGTTGCTGTCTATATGACCTTGCACACCTGCAAATCAAACAACGATTCTGCTCACCTGTGAACCTCGACCTTGCACACACATACACTTGCAGATCAACGATCTTACTTACCATGTAGATCTCCTACATAGGCCATGCAACTATGACCAAGATCCTACACTCTTGAAGAACCCAGCTGGCTCTCCAATCCAGCACCAACACACCTGGTACTGAGGCACTAGGAGGAACGCACCATTGCTCTACCTCACACATAGAAGGAGCTTATAATTATGCTCTCTTACTCCCTAGCACACTTTTCCAATACAACCATGAGTCTATTATATAGATCTCATCCAAACAATAATTGGACATCTAATTACAATAATTAGATCCGCAGCTCTCAGTCTAAAAATAGATCTCTTCATGCAAACACTTGGTTCATCAACCCACTGCCCATAATTAACTCGCAGTCAAACCACACAGGTGATCGACGCCGGTCCTTGTCCACCTGGGGGTCGCCGACGCCGGTCGATCTCTGACCGACGTCGGTTGCCTTCCTGCCCTATCCTGCCGACATCGGTTGGCCTGACCGACGCCGGTGTCTCTGACACTCAGCAACTCTCCTGCAACCTCCTCCATGTCTGCATCAGTGAAGCTTTTAGCTCCATAATCCTAACAATCTCCCACTTGGAGATAAACAGCTGCACTGTACCTATACCTATACTCCATCTAATCTATTTCCTGGTTTGTATCCCTCTTCAAGCTCCCACCTGAAGACAACCCACCACACAACCTGTGATGTACCTCCTGTCATCCGAGTACCCTGCCACATCTGAACCTACAACACCTATAGTGAAGTCCTGACCCTGCATAGCAACACCTACTGCCGGTCCCTCTCAAAAACCTGAGAACCCACTTCCCCGAATTGGTTCCTAACTCTGACAGCTCCCACTGCATGGGAATACTCAGGTCTATACCAGACCTCATGTGATTTCAGACACTGTACCTGTCCAGCCCTTAGTGTGCTCTGGTTCTGCATCCCAAACCTTGCCAACACCTAATTCACATCAAGTCCCACTCGAGACAAAATCAACCTGTGATCTCTATGCCTCCCATGTCAAAGAATTCCGCTACTCCAAACTCCTCATGACATGACACTAAACTAATCTTACCCTTAGCTCAACAAAACCCTGTATGTACAAACCTGCTATAGCAAAACATACCATCCACATATAGTAACAAAATGATGTCATGACCATCATCCTCCTGGTAAGACAAACCATAGTAGTTACCTGACACTGACTGAAGCCATGCTTCATCCTCCACCTGTCAAACCCGGTACCACTGTCTTGCAGCTCCTCAAGACCATATGCCTGGTCTTCCATCTCACGTATCCGTTCTCTCTATTCTTCTACTAAGGAATCCATTCGTCTCTGTGCTTTCATCTAGCTGGCAAACCTACCAAAACTCCCGTCTGGTTCTGCATTATAATCCTGCCTAGCTCACACCTGTTTCTTGGATCCTTCCTGCTCTATAATCAGCAACAAGTATGAAGAAGAGGAACATGAATTTGAGGGCCTACTTACGCCTTCAGTCCTCCATATGGGTGTTTGAGACTCCTTGACAACATGTTGTCCACCCAAAATTCGTTACAGTGATCGACGTCGGTCACCCCACAGTCTGCATCTAACCGACGTCGGTTCCATGCATCTGTACCTGACTACCAACTTGCCAGCGCTGGTGTCCCTGCTGCCGACATCGGTCCTCCTGACCAACATCGGTCTTACATACTGCCGATGTCGGTCCCATGACCAACGTCGGTCTTACCCTGCCCGACATCGCCGGCTTTGGTCTACACATGATATACATCGGCACCTATCTGTTCGACGCCGGTTCCTCCTGACCGACATCGGTGTCTGTGTTCGCCTGTGAGTGATGACTTTTTACTCGCGAGCTCCTTTGGATCAAAACACATGTCCAAACTACTCTGCTCAGATGTATCCAGCCCCATCCACTGAACTCTGTCCACCATCTCCTCCAAGAACACCAAGGATTTCTAGTTCCTAAGCATGTCAAATATATCTGTCTTTCGCTTAAGAACATGCATCTCCTTCCTGCTCATGTGACCAAGCCTACGAAGCCATGTCTCTGCAATAGAAGAAGAATCAGTAATATAAACAAGTAGATAAAGTATACCTATTTTCTTACCACCAGCTAATTCAAGTGCATCCGTTGTGAGAGTTCTTGTGCATCTCTCATCACCCAATCTTTCTGAAGAAATTAGCCATATCTCCAAACCTGGGACCTGCATGACCTTCATCAACACCTATGTGTTGGCCGCCTACAATTTCAGCTTCACTTCCCCTTTGCCAATTCTTTGGCAAGGCTTACCAGCTCCTCTACCTGGGGCTGCATGGAAAGAGGCAACCGAATCTTTTATCCAAGATTCAACTTTATCCAAGAAACCTGCAAACACATCCTGTGCAACAACCCCTGCAACATCTGTATCTTCAGTTTCTTCATGCTGATCTACTACCAACCAATAATATTCTTTTACCTACTCTTTCTTTCCATAGGACCATGAGTAACCGTCTATGCTTTTTAACTCCTCCATTCTTAGCTTACTTTGATCTGCCATTGCTCTACTCCCACTCGATCAGAAATCCCTGAGAGTGACCTGTAACCAAACACAACCATGCTTCCTGCAACCTTAGCTCTGATACCACTTGTTGGTATCAAGCTCAAGAACCTACAACCAAGGCTCTGATACCACTTGTCAGGGTTGCAGAACACCAGAAGCATACAATTGATTACCAAACCAAGCAACTATAATATGTGGAAATAACTAAATTCACCAAGTAACTGGAATTCAAAATAACACAGCATATGAGAGACAATACACAACTTGTATTAACACTTTATACAAAAAAGAATACAATAAAGAAGATGCCACTTCTTCTCCACCACCTTACAGAGGTTTCCCACACCTCAAGTGAATAGTAAATCTTCTCCCCAAAGCTCTCCCTCTCACAGGTCCCAACACCCAACTCAAATACAGAGTTGGTGTTCACCTCCCGTGCTCCATGCACACCACAAGTGCTCCACGCACTCCACAAGCACTCCACGTGCTCCACAAGTACTCAAGGTACTTCAAGTAGATCTCCCATGAATTTGCAACAACCTACAATTCAATAGACCATACTTATGGAAGGAAATCCCTTGCCTTCCTCTTAGCTCTATCCGAGTACACACCAGTACTCCAAGTAGATCCTGCCTGATACTGCTCCCTATTGTGTTGCTGTCTATATGACCTTGCACATCTGCAAATCAAACAACGGTTCTGCTCACCTGTGAACCTCGACCTTGCACACACATACACCTGCAGATCAATGATCTTACTTACCATGTAGATCTCCTATGTAGGCCATGCAACTATGACCAAGATCCTACACTCTTGAAGAACCCAGCTGGCTCTCCAATCCAGCACCAACACACCTGGTACTGAGGCACTAGGAGGAACGCACCATTGCTCTACCTCACACACAGAAGGAGCTTATAATTATGCTCTCTTACTCCCTAGCACACTTTTCCAATACAACCATGAGTCTATTATATAGATCTCATCCAAACAATAATTAGACATCTAATTACAATAATTAGATCTGCAGCTCTCA
Organism: Torreya grandis; assembly: GCA_037957365.1. Lineage (NCBI taxonomy): Eukaryota > Viridiplantae > Streptophyta > Pinopsida > Cupressales > Taxaceae > Torreya > Torreya grandis. Next base: position 1,190,487 of record JARHVA010002276.1, read on the forward strand.
GTCTAAAAATAGATCTCTTCATGCAAACACTTGGTTCGTCAACCCACTGCCCATAATTAACTCGCAGTCGAACCACACAAGTGATCGACGCCGGTCCCTGTCCGCTTGGGGGTCGCCGACGCCAGCCGATCTCTGATCGACGTCGGTTTCCTTCCTGCCCTGTCCTGCCGACGTAGGTTGGCCTGACCGACGCCGGTGTCTCTGACACTCAGCAACTCTCCTACAACCTCCTCCATGTCTGCATCAGTGAAGCTTTTAGCTCCACAATCTTAACACTATCATCATGTATGGAGTTACCATAGAAAATTGGCCTATGGAACATGAAATCAATGGGGAAATCACTATGATTATGAATGGAATAATAGATACTATGGTCATGAATGGAATTATAATAACGTAGTGGAATATGGTACATGGAATCAAAGGAGGAATAATTATTCATGAAAACCAAGTTGATATAGTTATGATCATGAATGGAATAAAATTATCACATTAGAATTTAGAAATAAGATTGGAAAGATATCACCAACCAAGATCACATATGGGTGGTTGGATGATTGAGCTTAGCAATGAGAGTGCAATGATTTGAAGCACACTCATTATTTGGTTTCTTCCTATGTTTTGGGGATGAAACATGTCAAGGAGTTAAATAATTATATGTACTTAGTTATATGATATATTAATGTATATGGGTTGATATATATGTTGATATATGGCACACATCCCCTTTAGTTAACTATATGGGTCCAATATATTCAGATAAATGTGTGATTTATGGAATTATTGCATTAATGGTCAACCTACATTAGGTTTAGGAATTTACCCATTGATTTTTAATTATTAATAGGTATATATAAAGGAGGTGAATATCATTTTAAAGTAATCAAGTAAGCATTGAGTCTTATATTGTAAAAGGATATTGGAGGTTGTCCCTTTGAAGAGACATTATGGAGTTATTCCTTCCTAAAGGAGTATTGTATCATGTTGTCGTACCTTAAGGGTATTATCTTATCCCACCAATATCTATTATGTTATGTTTATCTACATTATATTATTCATCATTTCTAAATATTATAAGTATGGATCATAACATTCAATGACACCACTAGGAGTATTTGAATAACTTCAAGAAGAAAATATGAGACATCTTGACTTAGTATAGAATAATGTGAAGGATTAAGTAAATTTCATGAATTTTTTTCAATTTTAGGGGTTGGCATTTGGATTTGGTAGGCTAAATTGCCAACATTTTTGGTGACTCATAGGGATTTACCAACCTATTGGTTACAATAATCTTGAATATCCTTGATGCATAAGACTTGGACTACACTCTGATACTATCAAAACTTGTAGACTTAACACAAAATAAATAAAAAATAAGACATAAAACAAGAAACAAGAATGAACAACTAAAACAAAACAATAACTATCAAGCATGTACATCAACACTTAGAATGAGACTACTACTATGTAGAAAAGGATTGGTTATTCTAATAGAAATAACTAAGGAACATCCCATTGATAGGAATAGGGAAATATTCACAACATAATTGAGATAATTTAAAATCATTGATTTTTTTACAACTAGTAATGACATATGGAACACTCTAAAGACTATCAAATTTGGAATGTTTACCTAGTTTGGCATTTTTTCATCCCACTTGAGTACTATATCACTCTGCTAAAAAGTTTTGGATGAAGCTCTTTTGTCAAAATATATTTTGACTTCATCTTGGTTAGACAACATAGTATGGATATCATTGTCCCTTGTTTCTTATAACTCTTTCAACTCATTCATTCTTACCTCCATTGCATCATTATCCATTAGTTCTAGTTGATGTGAAAGCTCCAATGCTAGAAGTTATAATGAAATGGATAGATTTACTTATATAAAATAAACCAAGAGGTAAAGAGAGTAATAAATATCCTTCTTTAGATTGATTCTATCTACCCAAAAGGAAGTCTTTAACTTGGTATGCCATCTTCTCTAATTATCCTTCATTGTTCTCTTGATGATCCTTATCAAATTCTTATTGATGGACTCTTTTATTCCATTAACCTGAGGATAGTAAGTAGATGAGTATTTGAGATAAATTCAATGATCAATATCCCACTCACACACCTTTGTACTACCAAAATCTAAATCATTATCTGATATGATGGTTGAGGGTACACCAAAATGATTTACTAAGCCATCATATAACTCCAAAACTGAGTTCTCATTTGCTTCTTTGAATGAAACTATCTCCAACCATCTGGTAAAGTAATAATTATATTTCAAAAACAACTTATGTCTAGCACTTGATGGAGGATTATTCATTCTAATGAAGTCTAATCACCATTTCATGAAGGGTTGCTCAACTTGAATAAGTTTCAAAGGCATGACAGCTAATCTCTATTTTTTGTTAAATATTATAAACTTAGAACACCTTATAACCCATTCATGTGAATATTTGAATAAAATAGGCCAAAACTAACCAAATATTATGATATTTGATGTTTTATTCTTACCTGCAAAGTGGTCTCTTGTAGGCTCATTATGAAATTGTTCTAAGAACTTGTCTACTTGGTTAGTTTCTACACATCATATAAATATACCTCCAATGTCCTTACGGAAGAGTAATCCATCAATAAATATGTAAGGTATATATTTAAATCTAAAATTTATCCTCTTTTTCCCATATAATCATATATAACACTATCCCATTTGAAGGAATATTGATATGTCTTGTGTCTAACTAGAAGGAGAGATAATTGCATCTACATGTTGACTATTTGGGACTATCAAAACCACTTATATTTCCTCTTTAACATCTACTAAAAGGTGATCCCAAATTTACATATCTCTAAAAAACTTTTCAACCTTCACTTTTATATTATATTCCATGTATTTTGTCACCCAACCATCCCTCTTTTCACTTAAGTCTCTATTAAGGATAAAATCTTTTACACTAAAATGAGCTACCATCAGAAATAAATTATTTTTAGAGACCATATGTTTGAATTTATTCAAGGCCATTATTATATAAAGGACATGATTTTTGAAAAATGTATATTTATCCTCATACCCTTCCAATGATTGATGAAAAAGAGTAATAGGTTGATCTAATCCTTCACTATTTTATTACATGGGCATGGCAGAAATTATGTTACATGTGGGGAAGGAATACATGAAGAAATATTTAGTAAAATAAGGATTGTGTAGGGTGATATATTGACTAATTTCCTCAAAAATTCTTACCTTCTTTTATCCATGATAATTATTGATGTTTCTTGACCATGTGGGTTAGTAGCCTCACAAATTTTGCAAATCCAGGTATGAACCTCCTATTAAAATTGGTCTTTCCAAAGAAATTTCGCAAACTTTATTGTGTTTAGGAAAAGACAAAGCAATTATTGCCTCTATTATTTTAGGATCAATATAAATTCTACCCTTGGATATAACATGTTGTAGAAGCCATCCCACATGTACTATAAAGATACAGTTTTGGGGGTTCAAAGAGACCCCAAACTATCTACACCTATCAAATACCAATCTCAAGTGTGTCAAATGATCACTAGGATTTCAAATAAGCATATTAATATCATAAAGATAATTTAGTACCATTCACTTATAAATCATTGAAAATCCACATCCATTTCCCTTTAGAAAGTAGCCCTGGCATTGGAGAGTCCAAAAGGCATTTTCTTATATGCATTGGTACCCCACTTAGTTGTGAAGGTAGTTTTGTATTAATATTTCTCCTTCAATAATATCTGATTATACCCTAAGTATATATCAACTATATAAAAACTTTGTGAACTTGAAACTCTTTTTAAAATCTAATCCATAGATTGAAGAGGGTAGTGATCTATCAATGACACCCTATTGAGATATATAAAATCTACAGACAACCTTATCTCCCCATTATTTTTTCTCATAGGTACAATATTTTCCACCCATGTAGAATGTAGATGGGAAATATTATGTTGAATTAAATAATCATTTTTATTTCTTTCCTCATAAGTATCTCAACCTTGGGGTTGATTGGTATTTATTTGCGTCTCAAAAGTTTGTCATCTTCTTTAAGATCTATATTATGTTATGCCAACCTTGGATCAAACCCATTAAAATAATGGTATTCCCATGAAAAAACATACATAAACTCTTTTCAAAATTATATGAAAGCTTCTCTCTCCTACTTATTATTCACTTTTCCTAACTTGAGTAGTTTATCTTCAGCTATGCTAATTTGTTCATAGTGCTCATTTTTAGTAGAGATGATTACCTTATCTTTATTAGTTGATCATATTCATTAAATATGCTATCCAAATCTAAAAATAACTTGGGTAACTTATTTGACTTCAATTAGACAATATGTTCCTTATAATGCTGTTGTAACTTATCCTAGTTATTTGAGCAGAATTCTACCTCATGTTGTATGAAACAAGAAATTTATTTATCACCATCAAATACTTTATAGATTACCTCAATATTAGGGATTTATGGCCTCCATACCTATTTAATTTTGAACTACTCCTTAGTGTATTTTATCCCATCAAATGTATCATATTGTGCCCCAATGGTAGCTAACATGTCTGCATGTTGATTGGCTCCTCTAAGATTAAAGTGAATGTCAAAATCTAGGAAGTCCTATATAATATCCCAAACCTTATTTTTTTAGGCCTTCAAGAGTGGATTCTTAGCTACACTCAGACCTCTTACCTACTACACTACTAATTCACTATCTCTTTTAACCTTTATAAGCTTAATACCCCTCTTCCTTTCCCACTATAGACAATAAATGAGAGCCTCATATTCTATAGTATTATAGGTACAACTAAATCTAAATATTAAAACATAATAAAACCTTATATTGAGATCAAAAATAATCATAACACCTTCCCCACTCCCATTCTTTATTCCAAACCCTTTAAATAAAAAATTCCAAACTCCTTCCTGATCATGTGTTGTGCTAGTGAGATTAGGCATTATGGCACCTTCTTCATGCATGTAATAAACACCCAAAATTGATCCTCTAATTATTTTATAAGGATAATAATTATGATTATTAGCTTCCAAATCATCAAGGATTAAATTAGGTATAACTTAAAGTGGTTCAAAAGGTTCTTGATCATTAAAGTGTTCATCCTCATTTGAGATATTGTAATTGACATTTGATAAGCTAGGCATATAAGGTTCTAAATGGAATCTAGATATAGTTCATGATCTTATGTTTACCTTTGTAGCATACCTAGTTTTAAAACTAATCTATAATAGATTAGAATAAAGATATCCCCCTATTTTGGTAGTGAAATCCCTAGATAAGCATAAATCAAAGTAGGGTAAGATCAACTACTACCACATCCAAAGAGATAGTAAAATTAGGGTAAGTAGATAAAATGACCTTAAGATCCTTAGAAACACCCACAATCTTAGTAGGAGACCCATCCAACTATAAAAATCCCTTCTCATCAGACTCATATTGAAGTCCCAACTTATCAACTATAAATTAAAAAATGATAGAGGTACTAGACCCATTATAAATCATGCAATTATGTACAATATAATCACCTATGACAAATGAAACATATAAGGGGGTTGACTTAATCACCTTTGATGCTAGAGACTCAATAGGTTGACTAGAATTTGTAATAACACCACTTACTCCTTCTATTTGTTTATTTAAAACATGAAGCCTGGAGAACTTTTCTTATAGGAGATCCTTTTATCCCAAAATAATTAATGTGTCCCACATATAAATAGAGATAGGGGCCTTCTTCATCTGATCAACAATTCTAAAAATATGATTGGCTATCTTGGGCTGAAATTGAGGAGTAGAAGTGTTGCCTAAATGTTTTATAAAATATGGTATGAAAGGACCTTTTTGATTTTTCCCCTTACCATCTTGTACTTTCTGAGTTGATGGTCAATTTTGAGGTACATATTGAGTGGTAGTATTTTTAAGTGATTGAGAAGGTAGAAGAGATGCCTCTTCAAGACCCAAACTATCACCAACTACCCTTATTTTGGACTTTGTATGAGTAGTAACTAAGTTTTCCACATTAGCCATATTCTAACCCTAATTAGCTATCATTTGATCAAAAGGAGTTTCACCTTCTTGGAAATTTATAAAGATAGTTTCATAAGGTGTTTTTCTTTAGCTTTCTCCTTGTTGACTTGGTATCTCAACTTGAGTGAAAGAAAGAATGTCTCCATGTGATAGAGAATATTTCTTATGTTTTTAACGTATTTGATTATCATGTGGTGGAAGAGTTATACCTTGTTACATGAAATATTACTGACTCAATTTACTATTTGGAACCATTTCCATACTATTTGATTGCTCCCATTGATTATACCATTGACCTTCTTGAGTATAATTGCTCTGAGTTGGAACCACATCTTTAAAACTACTAGCAACATTGGTTTTATAAGTATTATATAGTCTTGATTATGTATTATATCCTTGACCTTACTAATTGGGTTGATAAGGAGGTCTATTATACTAATAATATTGGTTAAGGGCTTGGTAAGTCTTATAAAGTGGAACCTATTACCTTTCTAAAGCCACTAACTTGTTATTTTGAGCGTTAAGTGCACTCTATATCTTACACAATCTCTCCACCTAGTTACCATCTATTTGGTCAGGATTAACTAGAGATGGTAATGAATCAATGGTAGGAATAGGAGGGTGAATATCTAGAAACAAAGGAATGGGTGGTCTAAGAGAGAGTTTGCATACTTGGATTAGGAAATTCTTAGCCCTTATGGCTACTTCATAGGCCTCTAACAAGGTTCTTCTTCCCATTGATTGTATCATAAATGCCACATCTAAATTTAGATATTTCAAGTAATAAAAGAATGAATATTTACTGGTGGATGTGATAACTACAAGGATCCTATCCCAAGTTTTTTGAAACTTATAGTTGAAGTCTACAATGAAATTCTATGAATTTCTCCTGATTATAATAAGTTTCTCCACCAAGGAAAGATGGTAACTCATGTATTCAAAATTCTTACACAAGAGTTCTCCAAACTCATCCCATGCATTAATGGATGTAGGTGTCAAATCTCTATACCATTGGAGTGATTTACCTTCAAAGGAAGTTGACAAAAGTATCATAGCCACATTCTCTTAGGTTACATTATGCACTGAAGATAGATTGGATGTATTTGAAATATGATAAATAAGAGTAATTATATTTTTTCCTATGAAATAAGGAAGCATTTTTAAGGTAAAATAAATAATGTCATAAAACTAATTAAGGTTCAAGTGGATGCCACCTTTAAAATTCACAAAATCTTATCTCCGAAGAATAGCCATTGGAATGTGAGATTTATAATAGTGTATGTTTGGATAAAAGTAGATTTTTGGGTAATATTAGGATAAATATGAGGTGTATTATTTGGATTAGACTGAAATTATTTATTTTTATTAACTTAAACAAAATATAACTCAATAAAATTAGTCTTTTTTCCTTTTGAAGAAGATCTTGTAACCAATCTTGGCATTAAATGTCTAGAAATAGGTCTCTAGCACCTTTGAAACCTACTAATTTACTCAAATATATAGATGTATGTTCTAAATACTATAAATGTGTTGTCCCACTAGGCATACCATAATTGTTAGCAACCCAAGTTGAAACTTGTGAAGTAGAGTGTTAGTTTTCCTTCAAACTTGGACTAACATTAGATTGGTCTATAAGTTATGGGTTACCTATAACTAGACCAAAATTCTAGATTATGAGGCTATCTCTTATAATGTATCAAATTTTAATCCTTTTTATAAATCTATTGTTATTTTAGGGTTAAAATAGTTAGAAAGATAACTTAAAATTAAAAAATTACACTAGTTATGGTGATGCACCAATTCTTGAATGATCCTCTCTTACCTTGTTCTGAAGCACACTTGTGAATCAAAAGGGAATAAATTATCAAATAGAATTTATTAATACAATCCTAAACATGATTATTTTTTATTAAGGTTAGATAAAATGTTTTCAACTTGAAGGTAAAGGAATGGAGGTCTATGAAAGACACTACAAACTATCTCACTCTTCAAAACAACTTTTATCTCTTAACATTTCATGTGACCTATAGAGGATGACAACATATCATTATGTGAATGAGAGGAACTAAAAAATAAGATGAATAAAATACTTATCTACAAATCAATAATCAAGAAACACATTAATAACCATGAAGAAGTCTATAATAATCTCTTCTCATTAATTGTAGGTGCAAGTTACAATTTTAGCATAGTTTTTGCATATCAGCATGAGGGATCCTAAAATAAATGTATGAGGAATAAATATATAAAAAATGAGATAATAAGATATATAATGGGGTAGATGATAAAATAAAATTTTATCAACTAATCATCCTTAACTCATACATTACTTCAGTTAGAACTAATTACCAACAACCCTCAAGAAATCTCTCCATATTCGATGTTCTTGCATGATATTATGAATATATATGAGGTGTTTTATGATGTATTTGATTTATAAAACATTATTTTTAATCATTCCATGCTTTTATTTTGATTTTAACATTAGATCAAGTTAAGTGCATGACCCTTCCTCCATTAAGGCCATGAAACATGCATTGATTGCCACTTTAAGATTAGTTAACTCATGATAAGGATTAATTATGCATGAATTTTCACTCAAGGATAAGTTATTAATGTGATTAATATCTCATTAAATCATCCATTAGTTTCCCTACACCATTTTCAACTTCACTTGATTGACCAAGTAGGTCATTTATTGAGATAATTAGGCTTAGTATCCTAACAGCTTGTATTTGATGGATTTGAAATCCTAAATGAAAATTTTTTACCTATTAAACATTTAGTTTTATACATTAAATATTTCCTAAAATCATAACATATACCTCCTTGAACATGAAACACCTACAAACTTGTCAAACTAGGTGACTATGTCACTTGTATTTCAGTCCTATAGACTGTTTGATTAGAAGAGACTCATAGAGGCATTTCTAGGCATGGTTTTGAGAATATAATTACTTGAAGAGATGGAAAAAAATTCAATCTTAATTATCCAATTAGTATCATCTTCTTAAACTATAGTGTACCTCTCTTTCTACACTTTGTCCTCAAAAAACCTTATTTTTTAATAGGTTTGTACACCATTCATACAACAAATTGCTATGAACATGAGGCTCTCTAAGTGTGATATATGACATAAGTGTTATTTAGGTGATTTAGATATTTTTTATGACTTCTCCATCAGTTCTTCTAAACCAAGTATGTAGTAGGGTTTAGGGAGGGTTTAATAGTGCTCAAGACTCGTAATGATGATTCATAAAGTTTGGGCATTGAATGTCTAAACCAATACCATAAAACACTATTATACTAGGCCATATACCTCTCCAAAATTTCCTATACTCCAATGAAAAATATATGTACCATGTTTATCATGTGAAGTAACCTCTTGGGGAAGAAACAAGCTTTCTGAGTAGTGTTTAGTGTCTTAAGGCCTGAATGACCAATCATAACACCTCTCATATGGCTCAAATTTGACATAAAATTCTATAAAAACTTTATTATGATATTAATGAAGATTTGAGGTACACTCATGACCCCACTCTATCTTTTTATTCCCATTATTAATGGTATCATATAATAAATCCAATAGACAAGCATATGTGTATGTAGGGTTCTTTAGGATTTTGACCTCATTATAAGTTTAAAATCTCTTACTCAGTTATATAGGACATGAATAACCTATATAAAGTCATTTTTATTCATGGTGTTATCTTTAATGAGCTATTCACCCTTTAAATCTATGCACACATCTTGTTTGTGCCTATAGACCTATCTTCCTATAGACATAGTCATTAAGACCTCATATTCCTTTTATAACTCATTGTATATGTAAACACAAATCATTTTTTTTCTTAAAATCTCAAAATAACCTTATTAGGCCTATTACATAAAGCATGACTCATACACATTGCAACCAATAGACGGTTATGATGCTTATGAGAGTTAAGAAGACCACCAACACCATCTCATGACTCAAACACTTCATTATAATTCATTTTGAGGCATATTTATTCCATCAGGTGTATTTCTAGGTTTTGAAAGGGTTTTATGGGTTTCTAATTTCTTATAAATGATTCATATCATATGAATCTCTAATGGAAAATTTTTTACCATAAATTTAAAGTACACTAACCCCTTTAACAGTCATAATCAGCTTGATCTCCCATGCAAAAGATCTATCAAGATATGTACATAGTGAAGAGGTGATTTGATTGGTTGTTATATTACCTTGACTAAAACACTTCCATAAATATTTTTAAATACTCTCCACATCATTATAATAATCATCAATGTGAAAAGACACATGGAACAGTTCAAAATGGTGGCAGGGTTTCTTAGGGGTTTAAGGCCTGTCTACATATGCTAGCCCTCAAGGGCATATTTTTATGAAATTTTTAGGGTGATACATATTAAAAAATGTGTGTGAGAACTTATCATCACCTTCCCTTTATTCACAAAATTAACATGAAATCCCAAGTCTCTTGTCTTACCTATAACCCCTCAAAATGTCCTCCTGGCTTCTTTAATGACTGTTAATAGACTAAGGTCTGTCTATGAAAAAAAATGGATGCTTTCACTGATAATATGACCCTTATTATAGAATATAAATCTTAATATAGTTATGGATATCATTTATACCAAGTTGGATAGATTAACTCCATCTATAGAGGCCTTAAAACCATAAATTCCTCTAAGACTGGTTTCATTTGCTTACTGTGACTGCAAAGTCTCTTAGTTTTCAAAAAAATTAAGTCATTATCTAATTATTTCATGTTTATAATAAGTTATATGAGTTTTTATGGGTTTTAAAACCCCATATTAATCATCCTCATTGAGTTCCATTAGCTCATAATACCATAGTCCTTATCTTCCCTTAGATTAAATAAGAAACCCTAGAAGACAAGCATACTAAAGTTTCTTTGACTATGTTTTTATGTTTTAGGACCATTTCACATGATAATTAGGATTCATACAGTCCTTTGAACATTATTGAGATTATAGGAAGGTTTAACATGATTACTCAAATGTCCTTAAGCACACTTCAACATGCTTTCTTTCTCATCTACATAATACATCACTAATACCTGTAGATGGTTTTATGAGATGGTGACTATTGTATATTTGTTCATAACATCTCTGATCCTTTTGATGGTTTAAAATTACCTATGAGTCTTTATCAGTTCCAAACACCCCATCATGCTTCATAACCACAAGTCCATCTTCCATCCTTGGTTGAAATTGAGTTTTTCCTTTTTTAGCTACACAATACCACTAAGCTGTCTATATATTCCTATATGATTATCTCATTGAGTCCAATACCCTACCACCACATCTTTGAGTTTTTATCAAATTTTAATTGGGTTAGAACCTTTGAATTTTTACTACAACCTCTATCTGCTCTATTTGGAACAAACTTGTTAAACTCCTAAAAGGTTGTAGGTGAAAGTGGGGTGTTGATTGTAACTCATCATTCATGATTGAGTATAGAACATGTCTTCTTGGTTGAACATATGGACCTATTATACCTTGATAAAAACATCAAAATCATGATTAATATCCTTATCTAAAACCAAAACATGGAACCTCCTTGGAGATAGTAACCTCACTATGTCTTAGTATGACTGTGAGTGATAACCCACTGTATCTTATATGGAATGAGATAAAATGAGATATTGAGAAGGTCCATGATATATTTTATAAACCTCTCATCCATTAATTTTAATATTATCCATATGGTTAATAACCTAATTTAAATTTTCACTTACCCTAGAAGCCTAGAATCATTGCTCTGCCCACTTCTGTGCTTATGACTGAGTGTGTTTGTAGACATGATTACAGGTCATGCCTTCTCAAGATCTTGACTTTAGATCAACCTAATGATATTTTTAACAATATATTGGATCAAACCTACTTAACCAAGGGTTTTCAATTATACTTTAACTTTAAGATCTTAATTACGGTCTCAAGGTTCTTTTTGTATTGCACTTGGTTCATCTCCTTTATCATGGTTGTAGGTGATCATCATTGTGTATGGACTATTGAAATGAGACCTTGAGAGGATCAAATGATTATTGATTAACCTATTCCATTAATTAAAATAAACTAAGGGAGATATTTCAACCTCATTTCATTTAGATATGCATATCTTCTAGTCTCCTCAAAACACCACTTTCATGAATCATATATCGATTGTATTTACCTTGGCTATAGGTGGAGATTGACCTTGTAAGTAGGGTTTTAAGTATTTACAAAATTGATTCATGAACATAATAATTTATAAAAATATTGAATCTTCTTTGATATTGGATACATGAGGTTAATGTGAATAAGTATGTAGTTATATGTGTATGGATGATTAGATACATGAAACTTAGAATTGAGTGGAATGATAAGCTTATAGCCATGGTGAAATGGAAGTGATAAGGAATTTGAAAGAGAAATGAAACATAGGAGAAAAAATGAAACATAAATTCAATGTAAATATAGTCATGAAGGATCTCAAGGAAAAATAGGAATATTCACTAACAAAATATATTATTTGGGAGGTCCTTAAACTAGCATACACTATTAAAAGTGAAACATAAGAATCATCAAAATACCTTAACAAATGCTAAGTTTCCTTAACATTTGATATATTGGGACTATGAGTATATTTTATTATTATTTAGGTTTATTTATCCATGAGACATTAATTAACCTTTAATACACTTGAATGAATGACACATGACATGAATGAACCCTTAAAAAAAAAATCTCAATGAATCTTGACACCCTTGGATCCCTCATGAACCATACAACCATCTTGAACTTGATTGCAGACTGTAGATTACTATTTTATGTCTTCTTAAACTCCATGTACTCACTAATTTGTGTCAAAATATTATTTAATCCATGAATAGTCTCTTCAACTTGAGTAACCATGATAAATCAATACTTTGGTCAAAATAGTCAATTTTTTTACAAAATCGTACCACTCTTATTGCCTTGTATAGATGAAAATAGTGAATGTAACCATTAAGTTATTAATATTTTTTCATAAATATATGATGACAAGACAAAAAAATAATATCCATGATTATAATATTATGAGTTATAGTTTCTTTGTTCAAGAGCTAAGATCTACTTTCTCTCTCTACCAAATAGTCTAAGCACAAACCTGAGATGCTCATGTTATTTGCCAATGTACAAGCTATGGAAAACACATATATTTTGGTCTCTTCAATACTTCAAACCTTCAAATATATTCATCATGTTTCTAAAATAATACCTCATTGTATCTCCAAGACTCTTCCTAAGTAGATCCACACAATATAGATTTGTACCATCTAAAAACACTATTCAAACCTACTAATTCTCCTTCCTTTCCTCTTCTTTCAATTTCAAAAAATATTTTTATGGAAAGATGAAGAAATATAAATGTTTGAATAATATTTAAAATAATTAATATGTTAAGGATAATAAAAATATAGCTCTTTTTCACACATGGGATCTCTTTTGGTGACCAAAATAACTTATAAACTTGTTGAAGAGATATTTTCAAAGCATGCAATGATTGAATAAAGTAATGTTATGGCCATGATGGGTGATTAAAATATATTATGAATTTTTTAATGTAATTTTGAAATCATAATTTTCCATTTAATGACCAAAACCTTCACTTTAAGAGCACATGCACATAGTTTCATAAGAAGATCGCTAATGAATATCATGTTAAAGTACCTTAAATTTTTTTTAAAAATTATTTATGATTCTTTTATGTATGTTCATCATCCCTTTTAAATTTTTTTATCCCATCATGTTTTAATATATTGGGTACATCATAAAAACTCACAGTGATTCACTATCCTCCATCTTCAACCATCTTAGCTCATTGGGTCTAGATCATATGACCACTTAAATTTGTTGTTAAAGACATCACAAGATAATAAAAATCATGATGATAATTGACACCAATTGACATGAAACTAATACATGCTCCCTTCACTTTATATTTAATCAACATTATGATGGTCAAGTACATCAAGGACACCTAGGACATATAGTGATGACAAACAGACTCAATGACACCACTAAGAGTATTTAAATGAATTCAAGAAGTAAATAGGATGTGTCATGACTTAAGATAGAATCATGTAAATGATTAGGTGAATGTGATGAAAAAAAATTAGTTATAGGGATTGGCAATTGGCCTTGGTAGGCCAAATTGCCAACATGTAGGTTTTTAAAAGATGCCACATTTTTTTGAATTGTTCAAACTTCCATGGGTTAGTGTCACATTGAATCATATAGATAACACCATTATTGGTAATTATGACACACTAACATGCAAAGGCAATAACTTCCCTCATGCGATGAGTCTAAGATCAACCAATAAAAATGTTATAATATAATAGGAAGTTAAACATCATGACCTTAATTCTAACCATAATAAGAGGGATGTTGAAAGGGATCTAAACATAATCAAGAGGAGGAATTTGTATAACATACTTTGGGTAGACTTAAGGTTTCATTCATAGTATGCAAGGGTTTTAATGAACCCAAGAAAGGTGACATAGGTTTCATATCCTACATCAAGCAAGGTATAATTTAATTCAATGCTGCCAACCTAAACACTAACGAAGAGTGGAGGGTCATGCACATGAATCAATATTCATTAGGGATCATTCAGGTGATAGGAAAATTAAGTGAGATAGAATCATCCATAGTCTCATGAAATTGAATGGACATTTATTGACACTATTTTAGGATATTATCCTCAAACTTATGTAAGGTATTTTATTTCCCAATATGTATAGGTCAAGTGATATTCATTTTGAATAAGAATTACATCAATCAATTGTGATGAAGTGGAGAGGTCCTCATAAGCTTAAGGAAAGGAATTTGAGAAGGGAGTTTACAAATTTCTTCAGTGGGATCTCACTAATAAAATCCTAATGGAGTTGGGTATGATTAATATAAAGTTGCATAATGATCAATTAAATCAGTTAAAGGATGGGTTGTGGTGTATTTAAAATTATTAGGAAAGGAAATGTGTATTCTTAACTTGATTGGTGTATTTTGGTTAGGGAGAACAAGTTGTAATAGTTTGGATGATGTAATTGTTTTACACATAAGAGTTATAAATAGATTTTATCAAGATAGTCAAAATAGTGGCATGAGGATGAATAATAGTAAAATTCTACATCGATTTGTCTAATGTACTGGAAAAAGAATTGGGAATGGGAATTGACTATTTTAGGCTATCGAATACGGTTGGTTATAATCTATGAATACTTGACTATATTAGACTAGATAATGTATTATAAATAAATATTTGAAAATTAACATACTATATCAAGGTGGTCAAAATAGTAGGAATGGTCTTAATTACATCGAGTTGGAAAATAAAATTATATGATCTAAATTGGTAATGATATCCTCATATTCAACATCCATTAAATGAGGTTAAGAGGTATCATGAACTGTTATTTAAGTAGGATATTAAATATGAGTAGAACAAGGATAAGGGTTAATGTAAGAGAATATACACCTCATGTTTTTCATGTTAACTATATTCTCTTCATTTTTATATAAGGGTTAATCATGGTTTCAAAAACATTAGTGTTAATTATTTAATTGATATTATGCTTAGGAATTGGATTTATATATATGGATAGGTGAGCATTATCCTAATTAAGAAATTCATGTTTGAATTTGGACTCATGGGATTTATCTACATTGTCATACAATTTTTGATTTTCTTGGATCATAGATTCATGATTGAATTTAGAACGGAGGAAAAAAACAAGGTTATTAATTTTCCTATAGGTTTCATGTGAGTGTCCTTAAATTACATGATACCATCAAAAAATAGGGATCATACTAATTATTAATAGGGTGAGAATGATCAATATGTATAGGTAAGGGTTTAATAATATGTTTCTTAATTATAGCTAGGGAAAGAGGCTTGTGAACTTCTATATGGTTCACATATCCTGAAGAAGAAGAAGAAAGAGGCTAAAAGGGTCTTCCAATGAGGGGTTAGGAAAGTGTCACTTCTTCATTTTCAATAGGTAGAATAATATGTATGGTATTTATGGAATCATATGTATCCATGACACCATCATACATAACATGTTTATTTTTATACTTCATAAGCATACAAATTCTAGAAGTAGGTTGGGAAGGCAAGAATTTTATTATGAGAAATTCTTGGCTTTTAGCTTGATCAAGGGCTTCTTCTAATGATTATAGAGAGATATTATTAAATTTAGATTAGATTTTAGGATGGATAACACTGGTAAACAAGAGGAAAAGGTTGTATTCCAATATGTTGTGTTCAAATTTGTTAGATAATGGTTTCCAATGATTGATAAAAGCTTGGGAAATTTCAGATTCCACCTACTTGTAATTAATAAAATGAGGTAAGCTATTTTAAGGAGGTTCATTAGTCTAAAATAACTAAACCAATGTTTTAAATGAGTATTTTAAGATAGATAAATTCCTATAATTAAGTTTATTTTACCAATCTATGCAATCACCTAAGAAGGTTTTGGCTATAAGTTTGGTATCTTCAAAGGTGTTTAACTTAATTAAATCTTTGTAAAGGTTTCAAAAAAATTTCAAATGCAAATTAAAATTAGTGGATCCATTATATGTTATATCAGGAGTGTTAAAAATTATGGCAGTGTTCACAGTTTGAGGAACTAATGGTTCATTTTGAATATGTTTCATTTCTTTGTTAAGAAGTGAACCTTTAGAATTAGATTTTCATGTGCATCTCTAAGTGGGGGATGGGTGGATGGAATCATGGGGGAATTTATATTTTTTACTCCCCACTAAGGTTTTTAAGGATGATTTTGTAATTCTAATAAATTATTTATCATTTGCATTATTTTATTGGTATTTTTGGTTTAGAAGGTAACAATTTCGCTCATGGCTTACAACAAGAAGTTATGTGTATTAATAGATTATTGGATAGAAGAGGAAACTTGAGATGAACTATTAGTAACAATAATGTGAGTGTTAATATGGGTACTTTGAGTATGCAAACTAAATGAGAGACCCACCATGTTATTATAAATATTAGGCATAGTAGAGGAATAAAATAAGGGAGAATTCATGTGATAACTTACCCCAAGTCTAATAGAAAATCTAGTTATAGGGGAAGGAAAAAACTCCATCTAATAGGTCATAATGAGATAATAGATAATCATAGGGTCCTTTACCTTATGTTTAAGATTATTATTAATGTAAATGATCATTTAAGGAGTATACTCAAGATCACACCCATCTTCTATAATAGGCATATATGGAGGATTGTTAAGTTTATCAAGAGGTTTGGACTTACTAGGTGGATCATAGGTCATAGTAGTAGTAGTCACATGATAATTGATCATGTCTTGATATTTGAAGTTAGTATAAGAAAATCAAGATTCAGACATATTTAAGGAATTTTTCAACTATATCATATGTTGCTAGGTTTTTTATTCAAAATCAACAAATATGTATTGCATGATGGAAGGAAATAGGCTATATTAAATTGGTCAATGTTGTCAAATAGGGATAAGATAAGTCTAATATATTATATAAAGATAGCTTATGTAGTCTATAGATTTTAAGCAAGAGAGATAGAGATCCTATAAAAAGTAGACTACATCACTCTAGTTGATATAGTTAGGTGAGAAGGAACTAAGACTATATCTAGTTAGTTGATTTGGTCAAACATGTAAATGTTGAGTATAATTGAAAACATCTAGGTTAGTTGATGTAGTCTAGATAAAATAAATAAAACAAATGTATTAGAGTGGATTAGGTAGTCATCACATTATAGGCTTCATAAAATATACTATGTCAAATTGACTGATACACTTAGGCTTAAAGGAAGAAAGATAATACTAGTGTTGCCCATAATAATTATATTAATGATGGTAAATAATGAGACTATACCAAGATAGATATCTAGTTAAGGAGACAAATACATGGAATTATACTAGAATTGTCCAATGTATGTTGCATATAGATAATTATAATAGGTTATCATATGAAATTATAACACACAACACAAAATGGTATTGAACTAGATGATAAAGTTTAAAATATAACAAAAAATTCATGCAAAAAATTGAATCTAACTTTCCAAAAACAATATCAAGTAGATGTATTAAAGGATTTGATTGATATTAAGGAATCTCAAATATACTTTTTCATTTATTAGTATCAATTTTTTTTTAGATCACTAACTATAGAGGCTAAACCATATTTGTAGCTCACCAAACCCAATTTTGAGGGTATGGTGAGAGTAACTTCCCTAGGTGATATAGTCCTCTTAGGTGCACTATAATATCAAACAGACGGCTAGTTTCCTAAAGATTAATAAAAATGTATTCCTAAGCATTTTTTATATATCTTAGGGTATGTGAAAACTAAAATCCATGTTTAGTTTTGTAATATGGTTGAGTATTGGGAAAGCCCCTCATGCCATGATGTTTGCAAATATAAAATCACGTTTCTATAAATGAAAGTTATTAAGTAGTTTGAAAACTAATGGAATATGGTTTTTAGGTAAAACCAAACAAATAAAAAATAAAGTTTTAAATTAAATGTCAAAAACCAATTTTCAACATTCAAGGAATTGAAATAAATAAGAAATAAATGGTATTAGTAAGTCTTATAAAAATATAAAATAAATTATGTTAAGAATGAAACACACATAACTATATTAGGATTGGCCAATGCACTTATAAATAGAAAATAGAATTGTATCAAGTTGGTTGATATAGTTTGTGTAAACACAAATTAGGATATCACTAGATGATTCTATTCACAAATAAGGAGGAAAATATATTGGGTTAGACAATGCATTTTTATGGAAAAGGAAAACAAAGACAAAAATATGTCATGATTGGATGATATAGTTGGATGGAGGATAATATTGGTACAAAATTATACCAGGTTCAACTACTGTAGTTGTCCAAAATGGTGAAGACAATGGTAAGATTTACATTAAGTTTTGTACAATGTATGTAATGGGATAGGATTAACCTAAAACTATGTGATCTCTAAATATATATATTAAAAAAAGGTAAATCAAATAGAACCCAAAGATACCTTATGTTTAGGTAGTGACCAATGGATTTGTAGACCTAGTAAATGGGGTATATACACACAATATTTTAAAAATTTATCAATTACTGATGCTTTCTCTCTTTTAGGAACCCATTGAGTCTTAATCTCTTTGAGTGCACACCTTAAAGGGTTCACCAAGAAAGCAGTGTGCATACCATTGGTGCTTTGAAGGATTTTTTCCCCCTATACTACTACTTGTTATCTACACACCCATCTCCTAAAATAATTTCCCTAATATTTGCCTCCTATTTTTCACTTTACTCTAGTCATTCTCTACCTTCATTAGCCCTTTCCTATCCTAAAATCCTTTTTTAATGGTTTAAGTTTCACTTTTGGCCCCATTGACCTTGTAATCTAATTAAAAAAACTCATTTAGGGTCTAGGTCAAGCCTTTGCTAACCTAGAATAGGACCTAAATTATTTTTATCAATAATGATACAATATCGATTTGGGTAACCCTATCATCTAAAATTTTAAAAATTACTAGGGTTAGATTCATTTATATAAACACATTCATTTTGTCATTCTAAAAGAAGAGAAAAATAAGATATATATATTGTGCATCTACTTATCCACCATTCTACTTGATGATCATAGCTTAGAGTTTCATACTTTCTTCAGAGATATGGATCTTGTCTTGTGGAGAAGTCCTTTAGATGAATTGATTGGTTGTGTATCCTAGAGCTGATTTATCCTTGTCATCTTTACATACCATAATAACCTATTGTGAATCACCTTGGCCAAGGGAGATATTGAGGCTCAATCGGTTTGAATTCAAAGGTAAGTATTTCTAACTTTGTTCCTCCTTTGTAAAAGTAGATAGATATGCATTTTACTTCTCTCCCATGCATTAATATTTTATATACATTGCCTTGAGTATATATCTTTTTTGTATGTTTACTTTTAATGTTTATTACCCCCACTTTGTGCCACAAGTTTTGGTGAGCACTAGATTAGACTCTAGTTTACTTGTTATTAGTTTAGTGAATATAAAAACATAGAACCTAGTTAGGGTTATTACATAGTTTTGATTGAATGGAGGCTTTATAACCCTCCCTAGTGATATTATTATGGTAATAGATCCCTTGGCTAGGTCTAGTAGATCCATCTTGGTCATGAACCTTAATATCTAATGTATAGGCAATTAGAAGTTTAAGTAGGATTTATCTTCTCTGATCTAGGATTGATTTATATATTAGTTGTATTTTTTTTTACATACATGCTAGTAAACCCAATGTGAATCTAACCCTTGAAGATTTTATTTCATGCCATAATTTTTTATCATCTTATTATATTTTTCTATATTGGAAATACTATATCAAACCAATCCATATAGTTATAACTTTCTATGTGTAATTTTAACATAGTCACTTCAAAATGACTATCTTCTATTTGTGTAGGTATTCATTAACTACATGTTACTAGATTAAATAATTCAACATAGTATTCTTCTTTAGTTCTAGATTAACATACACTATCAAATAGATCAAATTTGTATACTAATTATTTATATCAACATATAAGTCAATGGACACTTTTGAATAGCTCAATCATATTCCTTATTCTTCTTCAATAGATATGGTTTTGTAGAACTTGGTCAAACCAGTCGACCTAGTTTGTAGAATTTGAAAGTAGCAACTTAAGCATTACATCATAAAATTTTCAATCTAAAACATCTTCAAGCCCATTAAGGTTCCTTTCTTTCCTTGCTCTATCATTTTAGTACTTATTTTAGTTCTATTTTTCACAAGTTAATAGTCTTTAAAATTGAAAACCTACATTTAACTAGGTCTACCTAGTCAAATTAGTTATATAGTTTGTCTTCTATCTAGGAGACATAGTTGACCTATTCAACTATGTTCTTAAATACCCTACTTTATATAATAGTAGTGACCTAGTTGAATCTATTGTATATTGTTTGCATATAGTGTTCTTCTAATCGAATCTATATTATTATTAATTAGGGAAAAAGCATCTACTTTCTAGTAATTAATTCACATTTCCTTTTTAGTTGTTTGCATACTTAGAGTAAATCACATAGTATAAATATGTGTTTTTTCAAATTAGTTATACTATTTTACTCTTTTACGCACACTACCAAACAACTTAGCATTTAAAACACATTTAAACACTTGTCTTCCCAAGGCCTACCTACCTTGATTTCATCACCAAGGAAAAGCCAACTTGGTTTTATGGTCAGGTATAAATACATGGTTAATGGTATATATTGTAAAATTACCCAACACCTTTATCACTATGATATTATGAAGTGAGGGGTTAGGCCCCAATACCAACCGAGTACCATTGCTAATATAGATATCTTTTACCCTAAACATCTTGAAACCAACTTTAGAATAATTTATAGTTCCCAATTTCAGCCAACTCTCTTATCACATTACAATCAAAATTTTATAATAATCTAATAACACTTAGGGTGACCAATTAGTTAGACTTTAATTTTTAATTGATTATTTGATCTTTGATTATTACATGTTGTATTGAAAAACTTGCAATGGCTAAAGTAAGTGTAATGATCTATGTTGTGTTCCCCAATTGGATTAATCACATTGATCCAACTGTTTATGTGTTTAATTTCATTCTTGCTTCAAATTTTATTGAAAAAAATTCCCCCTATTTTAGCATATTATCATCTTCATTAATACAGTCTCTTAAAAAATATGTTTTACCTAATTCCTAGTAGTACATAGTCAATTTTCATGATTGTGTCTTCTTATTATCCCATTCATTTCTATATTATACTATACACAGTCAACCTTAAAAACTATGTATCCTGATAGCCTACTATGCCTTCTTATTTTTAATAAATAATCTACCTAAACAACTATGTAATATTATATACTTATTGGGTTATAGAACATAGTGGACTAATTTTACTATGTATCCTACTTTTTTAATTGGTCTTTTCATCATATTGTCCTTCTTAGCCTTTTCCTCTCATCATGCACTTCTTGTTTGAGGACAACACAAAGTTGAAATCAATAAATATGATGAGCTTCACCAATCCCAATAGGTTTCTATGTAAACATATTTTAGCACCAATTTAGACAAAATTAATTTGAATGTGGCCACTCACACTACCAATTATGAGACTCCTCTTCATGTATCCTCAATTCATAACCCTATATTCTACTTAGAATATTATCATAAATTAGTGTATACTCCAAAAATGCTTTTCTTCATTAATGAATTTCCTCAATGTTGAGGAATAGACCCTTCCACTATTTACAACCTTATGATAAGTGGTCAAGAAGAAGAACACCATTCACCTTCCCTCAAATTATCACATGTATTTGGGGTAAATAGCTTATTTACGTTTCAACATCTTCCTTCTCTTTTAACACCTTATCATACTATAAAATCGTATTCATTGATTTATTTTACCTCCATGCCAATTATATCTACTAACATGGAAATTTAAACATGTAGTGGGCCTTTCATAAGACCCACTCTTCTCAATCCCTCTACTAGTGCATCATTTTATACTAATGGTAAAAACACCACTAATGCTTATTTTTTTCTACCCCCCTATTAGTGTATCTTTCACAACACATATTAATCATGCCACTATTTCCTCTTTTTCTACCAACAAATCTCAATACACTAGTGATATGCATGCTACTACTCATAATGGTACCCAAACCACTTATACCAATGCTAATGCTTTGAATGATATTAATACTAATCAAAACATCACTCAAACCCATCAACTTTTGTTAAAAACTCTTAACCAAATGAACACTTTCCAAGATAATAATGTCAACCAAGTGATGTAAATGTAGAATCACCTTATTTATCTCCAAAATCAACCTCAATAAGTTCCATGGAGAGTACACAACCAAAATCACCCCACCCCCTTATCAATTCCCATGGAAACCTTGTTTCCTTAGCCATATCTTGTTAACAAAATGATTAAACATCTTCAAAATGAACCTCTTATGACTCAAATTGCCAATAAATATATAGGAGGTATCACCCCTACCATTAGCCTCGATGGGTCAACTAATCCTACCATATACATAAAAACATTTGATAATATATATAAAGATTGGGTTAAATTAAAAACTTTTACCTCTACCAAGATATTAGAAAAAATTGTATCCATAGATAATTTGGATTGGCATAACCAACTCAAGTCTCACTCCATCACTAGTTTGGAATATCTAGTTAATGTTGTAGTACAAGACTTTACAAATAATGGCTTCCCTAATAATACGTTGGCTCATTTTATTAATTACAAACAACTTGAGATAGAAATTACATAAGATTTTATGAAATGGTAGAATACCTTGTCTAATTAGTGTGAACACAACATGGAAGATGACAACCTCTTTCATATATTCACCAATTTTCTCTATCCTAATTTTCAATATTGAGTTTGGACTCTCTCTCTCTCCATGAAATTTGAAAGAGGTAGTCGACCAAGATAAGTACCAATATTTTCTAATGTGTCATTTTGAGTCATTCCAACCTCCTGTGGGAACTCACATGCTCATCAAAAATAAAAAATATCATGCTACTAATGATGGTTTCATTGTTCCTATGATACCATTCATAATATTCATATTATTACTCCTAACATTGCTCTAGAACAAGCTCCCCCTTTAAACCACATCCCTAATCCTCCCTTTTCTCTAATAAACAACATCAATGTTCATAAGCCATTATCCTTAGAAGAACTCCGAAAGCATCTACCAAGTCTTCGTCTATGAGATTTTAATCCCATTCGCCCTATGAAATCATGGTATGATCCAAATAATTTTTTTTGGTTTATTACTAGATGGGGTCACTCTCATGAGTATTGTAGGTAGTTTCATAACTTATCTATGAATTTCCTCCTTGGTCTAAATTTTGACCATGATTCTCCCATTCATAAGCATCAACAAGCATATGGCATTAACTTTAAAGCTCACTAAACACAAAGTAAAAATTGAGATTTGAGCTAGGATAATGTTTATTTGGCCATTGAAAATACCTTATTACAAACCATCAAGATAATAATGATAAACCTACTCCTTCCACCAATAATGTTGATAGTCTTATAGACCCAAATCTTGAACAGAATGTGGTCAACATGACTAATATGTGAGGGGTATTTACCTTCATTGATTCTAATCCTACCCACATACACCAATCATATCACACCTTCTATTTTATCCAAGATTATTCCCTAACTTACCTAACATAGTTGAGGCAAGATGACCTTATCTACTTTAATTAACAAATTCCAACATCTCCATTGGATAACACCTCTCATACCATTTCTATAATTTATCCAACCTCTTTACCCATTAAAATTAATATTTAACCTTATAATACCACTTATTAAAATCTATCACAAAATAAACCTAAATAAACTACTTAATCCTCTCATGATAATCAACCAATTTATCCCCCAATTCAACCTCTCACATCCTACCCACCCGATTTTACATACACTTCTAATCCTCCTTTTGAGGAACTCTAAAATTATGCCCCTCTATCTAGTAGTCCACTCATGGGTTATGATGAATGGGATCCTATCATGGAACTTACCAATATCCCATCTCAGATTCTCTTTCTCAAACTCATGCAAACTTTATATGCAAATGGAAATGCAATTAATCTATAAATCAATCCTATCTTAGAGAAGATAAACCCTACTTCCACTTCCAATCATGGATACATTATATATTCAAGGTCATGACCAATATGGATCTACTAGACCTATCTAAGGGATGTCTTACCATAATAAACTCACTAAGGAGGGTTCCAAAGCCTTTAGTTAAGCAAAATTATGTAATGACCCTAGCTAGGTCCTTTGTTTTCATATTCACTAAACTAATAACAAGTAAAGTATAATATAATGCTCAAAAAATATGTTGGTACAAGGTGGGGGTAATAAAAATAAAATTAAATATTCATAAACTACACATGCTCATATTAATGTATAAAAAATCCTAATGCATGGGATAGAAGTATAAATATATATCTATATACTCTTACAAATGAGAAACTAAGTTAGGAATACTTACCTTTGAAGATTAACCCACCAATCCTCAATATCTCCCTTTGCCAAGGTGCTTTTCAAGAGGTTTTTGTGGTATGTAAGGATGGTAAGGATAAATCAACTCTAGGATACATAACTTATCAATGCATCCAAAATACTTCTCCACAAGATAATATATGTATCTCATAAGAAAGTATGAAACCCTAAACTATGAACCTCAAGTATAATAGTGGATAATAAGATGTATAATATATATCTCTTATTCTTCTCTTCTCTACTAAATGATGAAATGGATGTGTTTTTATAGATGTATCTAACCCTAGTCCTTTCCAAAATTTTAGTCCAACAAAGTCAAAAAAATAGATCTTGTATAATTATTGGCAAAAGAAATTAGGTCTTGGTCTAGGTCATCCAAGGGCCAACCTAGATCCTAAATAAGTTTTATCAATTAGAGTACTAGGTTGATGGGGCTAACAATGTAACATAAACTATCAAAAAGGATTTTAGGCTAGGGAAGGCTTAAAAAAGGCAAAAAAAATGATTAGAGGAGGGTATAAAATAGGAGGAAAAGATTAGGGGAATGTTTTTAGGACATGGTTGTGTAGATATCAAGTGGTAGTATAAGGACAATAATCCTATGAATCACCAATGATCTACCCAACCTTTTCCTAGTGCACAATTTAAGACATGCATTTAGAGAGAGTAAAAGTCAATAGGATCTTATAAGAGAGAAAGTATCAATAATTGATAAATTTTGAAAATATTATGTGCATACATATGCCCCACTCAAATCTCATCATGTGTCATGTAGGTGAAACATAGGATGGTGTTTTGAGAAAATAACATAACAACATACAAAGTTAAAGCTAAATAAATTATAATAAAAGCAAATAAGATAAATGAAAGGAAAAAAATTAAAAAGACATACATTTACTTACCTTAGTCTTGTAGATAAATAAGGAGATGCAAAAACTGTAAAGGTGTCTAATGTAGAGAACATTAGGTGAACCTGTAGAGATTAGTAAAAAGAGCAAAAAATCAAAGGTGAAAAGATTTTCTATGATGTTAGAATTTTAGAACATTTTACAGTTTGGAAAAAGAGCTAGAAGAGACAAAGATATGATCAAAATATGAAATCTGATGGTAAATATTTGAAAGGTAAATAATTTTAAATAGTAAGTATAAATAGTGTGAAAAAATGATTCATTTGCTATTTTTACTATTATGAGAAAATAGAGCTATGAGAGACCTAGTTGGAGACTAGAGAGCCATCATGGTGAGGAGATTATATTTGAGATGGGGAGGATGCATAGCATTTATATCAAGTGTAACATAGATAAGCAATTAGAAATTTCAATTTTTTTTAATATTTTGATTTGAAATTGAGTTAATTATAGAAAAGTGATTGACAAGCAAAATATAGGCACTGAAATGAACCCTAGGAAATTTTTAGGTAAACTAAGGGTATAATAAGGTATTGGGTAGGAAAAATTTGGACCAGTAAATATCCAAGGCATTTATGGTAAATGGTCAAAAAGTCACCACTATGGATGAATATATTCAACCTGGTCGATTAAGTCCATAAGGAAAATGAGGGTGATAAGGCTGATTACATAGCTATGGGATGATTTAGTATTATTAATAGGAGGAAAATATTTAACCATGATCTAACTTAGTTTAAAAGATAAATAAGGCAAATTATATATAATAAGGCCAATATAGTCTATTTGATAGGGCCGATGTAGTATCACTAAAAGAGGCCAACTATGTATAAAAGGGTTGATGTAGTATAAAATTAAAGAGGGTGGTTGATCTAGTAGGAATTTAAAAGAGATAATCTATAATCCTAATGAAATTATAGGGTTAATTTAGTACTGAATAGGTCAATTCTCTAAAAAATGAAAAACTAAATCAAACTAGCTGAGTTTTGTGAAATTTTATGAATGTATTTTTATTATTAATAACATGGATGTCTAATACATCCTTTGTTGTTTGATATTTTATAGAGGCATTGGATATATTGGTGATTCATATATGTGTCATGGCTACCAAATCTACTAGAGTGATTCGTGGGCATGGACAAAACATAACTAGTTGTATTGGGATTTAGAGGTATTATAAAAAGGAGGCATTTCCCATTGAGTGTTAATCTCATTATCATGTTTCTTGGATCATGGAATGGTTAATCAACACTTTTTTATGGGTGGTGGATGGGGATACCATATAGGTGTGTATCATACTAGAGGATGTCTATGCTTTTAATGGATTACTAATAGGAGGGACACTAGTGATCATAGGTATACTAAATTATCTTAAAGAAAGGTGAACACTAACCAAGTGGGTGATGTGATTAGATAGGATATACTTGGGTTTGTGGGTCAATATTTTTTATGTGAATATTTCATAAATTCTAGACATATATAAGGTCATGATCAAACTTCTAATAGCATGACTTATATCTCATAAGTTAGATGTAAGGTATCGTTATACATGATGGACTTGTGTCAATCCATTTTAGATAAGGGAACACTATATGACTTTATGTCTATCATCTTGGTCCATCTCATGCATTATATGTATGGGATGTTGTCTAGAGGTAAGAATACCATGGGTCTAGTAGTTTTGTTAAGTTCTTAGATATATGAGAAGTTCTTTATGTATTGACCAGTAGGTTACCTCAGGTGACTAGATGGTAGTAGGACTAGGTAACATGGGCCATGACCCATGTAATAGCTTTGTAGATAATCACATGATGAGATATCATGTGTCATCCTTACACACACATTAATTTTATTTAGCCTAGTTGGCCAACCATGGTGATAGGGTTGTCTTGAGTGAGGATCACAAGCCACTATACCTAGTGGGTAGAGTTGAATCCAATAGAATGCTTATTAGGGTAGTTTGAAATCTTACACCCAATGACCTCTATAGTAGTCCCTACTATTTAGGCATGGCATACTAGAGAGCTAAGGGGGAGAGGAGGAGGAGGAGTGATTTTTGAGAGACCCGATATTAAGTTACATCATGTGAGATTATGGATTGGTTGAGCATGACAAAATGTGGTTAGATGAGGAGAGGACATGGATGTGGATACACAGATGTATAAATCATTATAATAGTCACCATAATAGGTAAAAATAGGAAAAACAAAAACCACCTCAACCACACCATAAATGGAGGCACTGTCGACAAGATTAGGAACAAGCAAGGGTGACAATAGAGGAAGACACATTAACCATTCTATGATAAAGCTAATTAATAAAGGTAAATCTTAGGAGAGGGTGATGACATGTACAAATGGTAACTCTTATTTATGTACTAGTGTGGAGATGATCTAAAAAATATGTGATTTTGGGATGAGTAGATAGAGATACAATGGTTGGTGATATTGGGACTGGTGAAAAATATTGTAATTTAAAGCTTAGATATATAATACTAGTTACATGTGATTATAGTATAAAGACAAATTTTGAGATATATATGTGATATAATATCTATATAATTTTGGTTTTATATATTTGGAGATAGAGGAAGTCATAAGGGGATCCTTGGTTATGGTTATACACCATGACATTTTGAATTTCATGATGTCACCATACGATCCCACCATGCTAGATGATCCTATGGTACCATCTTCCCCAACCCAGGCTAACTAGTTTAGATTGCTGGGGGAGGTTATGAGGTAGTTATAGGCATATAGGGATGTATTATAACCATTGGTAGGGGTGGGAGTAGGAGAGGCATAATATTTATAGGTGTTGGCTCAAGAGAGAGAATGAATATGGCTACCATGGTTTATCTTGGATAGGTACAAGACTAGGTATCCAATTTATAGGGTCAAGTAGTAGGATTGAGATCCTAGACTACCTAATTATAGTATACCATTTAGAAGGTAAAATCCAAAAAATATATGGGTCATATGGCTAGGCCACATGATAGGCATGATGGAGCCTAGCCATAGAATTAGAGAAATGTATTTTGTATTTTATACCTGTATAAAGCACATGATATATATAAATATTTATTTTGATAGTTGATGCATGGATATATTTATTTTTAGCACATGTATTTTTATTTTATTATATGTGGAATGTTTTATTTTATATCATTATGTGATATAGATACATGGTTAAAAATAAAAAGGCAAAAATGATTTGGAAAAGTATAAGTAATCAAAACAAATGCACTACACACTATATCACAATGGGAAATGTGTAATAATAAAATATGACTAAGTATAATAAAACAAAGATGGTAAAAAGGATAATTTTTTTTTAAACCATGAAAAATATTTTCACCAAATTAAAAAAATTAAAATCACACTATATCATGTTGGGAAGTATGAGAATTGTAAACACCTAAAACTAGCCACAACTAGCTTTCGACTAGACTTTAGATTGATTCCTACCAACCATTACAAATTAAGTGTAGGTATCATTAAACATCCCAATTTACTTGTGCATCATTCATTAAATCTCAAATTCATGGTGAAACATTCATAACTATTTTAACCTATCATATGCAATAATAACCTCTCATGGATTCGTTCTTAATGACCTTGTGACATCACAATGATCAATTTGGTTTATGGACCTATCAAATCTTGGAAATGCTAAAAAGCTAATCATAATTAATTAAAAAAAAAACCAAATTAAAATCTTAGTTAAATTATCTAGTTGAAATTAATGAATAACTAAAAAAGGAAATTCAAAATATCCTAGCCTTTCATCATTACCTTTATGAGTTGTCAAGATCTTTTAAAATATCTTAAAATATCTATTTTGGTGAGCTATGCTTAGTAATTACAAATAATTATTACTTGACAACTATTAAATCTATTGGGGTTATATTTGACTCACTTATGTTAATTTTTAACCCATTCCAATCCTTAACTCAACCCTAACTCACCTTGGGTGAGAGTTAAATCCTTAGGTTATAAATACAAGGCCATGCCTCTTCATTTCTAAGCTTAGATATTTTAGAGTTATTATGCAAGATTTATGCCATGAGATTAATATCAATAGTGTTATAATGCCAAAATATTAATACAAGAAGTCACAAGCTACATCAAATCTAATGGTACCAAGGATATAATGAATCAATAAGCTTCATTTTCTAAATAATTTTTTATGGACAAGCTGAGTAAGCCACTAAAAAGCGTATTTGGAGCTCCAAAGGAAGGTAAAAGGTTTTGTGTCTTTTTCATTTTATTTTTGCTTTCACTTATGTTTTGTTACTAATATCCCCACTAAGATCTAGGCTTGGAGTGTAAGTGTTAGTGTGTTTTTATTTGAGTTTTTATTGCTTAAACTAACCCTATACCAACCTCCCTTATTAGATTCCTATGATCACAAATGGCATGCCTAGTGGGATGTCAAGCATCCCACACATGTAAAGGGATTGATATTAAGCTCTTATTTTTTCTAATGAATGCTTGATAATCTTCAAAATTCAAGTTTTGGATTTGTTTTTCATGTATTGTAATTTTAGTGATACACATATTACATGGAGACTGACATCGATTCCTTCTAAATGATGTTGATCCTACTAGGGTCAACATTGAGCCCTATGTGTAGAATAGAGCATGTTGGAAACATTTTAAAGGAATTTTTATTGAGTTTTTTGGTTTTCATTTTATGTTTAAGGGCTTGACTATCATTTTGCTAACCATTTGCCTATAGGATTTAGTGTTATTTATTAATTTTATGCTCATTTGGCTAACCATATTTTTGTGAATAACCATATTGTTATTTTTCTATGTTTGTAGGAAACTAACATTTATCTATGCAACCAATGTCAATCCCTTTGGATTTACTCATGTTGATTTTTTTAGACTAACATTGATGCTTGCATAGATCTTGTTTTATTGTTTTTATAATATTAGAGTTCTATTCATAAATAATAAAGGGGTTGAGAAATGTAAATCAATAAATAAATATGCAAGAATTAACCTATTTATTTGTGTAAATAGATTGTATTTTTACCTTTACTAGATATAGTAGGAAGTGGGAGAGATTCAAACTTATCTTATTTTGGCTGATTTGGACTAAGACAAGGTCTGATACTAGAGAAGTAAGATTGAGAAATAGTCAGAAATAGGCCCCTAGACTTCATTTCTTGATTGGATAGGAGCACCAAAAATAAGACATCCTATTGTCTAGCACTATAATCTAATTATGATGATGTTGGCCTGAGGCTGCAAGCTGGGTTCTATCTAAAATGCCTATGTTACCATGTCACTAAAATTTTAGGGTCTAAGACCTTATAGAGCTCACTATGTGTCTGTTTTAATCTTCAAAACCCTTAGGATCTCCTGGTGCTTAAACTTGAATGTAAAATTTGGAAAGAGAGAGAAGGGGTTAGTGTGTAAAGGATACACTTGATGCACTTCACACCTCATGTGTGGGAACACTACCTACATACCAATAATGTGAAGAGGGATCAATATAATTTAGTTCTCTTATTGAAGTACTTGGTGTAATTTGTGTATGGTCAATGCCACTAGAATGAAAAATTAGATGTGATTCAGTTGGCTAGGGACTAGTGCAATGACTTGAGTAGTCTTGAAAAAATGTTGGAAGGTTGTGTGCAAATAATGGGGAAGAGTGATTGAGTGTACTTTCTTGTATTCTTTTATATATCTTGAAAATGAGTGTCAAACCTTCTAAATAGACTTAGAATGGCCTTTTATAGGGAAATAGATGATTATGGGTTAAATGAATTCATGTGAGGCCAATAGGGAAACATATAAAGAACTGAAAGAATCTAACTATTGGAGGCAAAAGTGAACTTGGAAAACAACATCAATAATAGGACACCTTGGGTTCTAGAGATCCTATCCTATTTGGGCAATATTTTCTTAAGAGGATGAGACCTAGGGGGATGGATTTGGGCCAAAAAGGGCTATTTGGGTATGAAATGGCTAAGTATAGAAAGCTTTTAATGATTGGGAATTAGTGAAATAATTATCCTAGAAAGGTTGTGTGAGCCAATAGGAGGACCTATGGATTAGGTGTCTTAGGCATACTAAAGTTGTATAATTTCACATTTTACATGACTACATTTCCCCCCCCCTTTATTATAGAGATGCAATAAAGTGAAATACTAGGATAAAGGAAAATAAGAAGCATACATTAACTTACCTATATGGGTGAAGCTCATGAAAATATGTGATGTTGGATGTGCATAGAGAGCACACTGTGAATTGTGAATCTATTGTGATGTTGGAATGTGTTGGATGATGTTGAGTGTGTGTTAAATCAAGAGTAATATCATGAACAAATTTGAGTTCTCAATTCCTTAGAAAGTGGTTCAAGAGTGCAAAGGCTAGCCCTTTAATTCTATCATCACCTACAATGTGAAGTTAATGAATAATGCATGTGATAATCAGTGTCTAGACTATGTGTCTAGTACCTTTGAATAGGTGGCTCAAAAATACAAAGGTTAGTTATACCTTTAGCTCCATCATCATTTCCCTATGAAGTGAAGCTATGTAGTAATACTAGTATAGAATATATTTCATATGAGATGGCTCAGGGAGCCCATGGATGTGCTAGAAATCTGAAAATGTGGTGTGGATAGCTTGAATGTGTGCTACAAACTAGGCCACTCTTGGCCATTTTGAAAGATGAAGGTTGGGCTTGTATGAAAGCCTCTCTAAAACTAATGAAAAATGATTATGTGAAAGCCAACTCAAGAAATTAGGCACTCAAAAATCTAAACTTGTATGAAAGTTTAACTCAAATGTGATGCCAACCACCTACAGATGGAGTAAGGCATGTAACTACTAAGAATGCCTAGAATAAACTGAACTTGAAAAAAAATATCATTGTGCTACACATATTTCCCCTAATAATTAATGTCTATAATATGGATTATAATCTAGAATTTATGCTAACTACTTAATCTGAACTAAAAGTGAGAACCATCATGCTACACATGATAATCCATTGTATCTAAGAAATTGTATAGAAATTACTAAATCTGACTGATCTAGAAGTGCAAAAACTATTCCTAAACTAAAATTTTTGCCTATTTCTAGAAACCTTGAGTGTTTTTATACCTATAAAGGAGATCCAAAATGTTTACACCCTTATATTTGGCACTACTATCCATTATCAACATTGTTGTTTGGTGTGAAAACTAACTATTGATATGAAACTATCACTATTTTTTTGCTTTGATTTGACTAGTTGACCTCTAGATTCAGTACTAAGTGTTATGAATGATGTTGTTTTGACTATTAAGAGGTTTGATATCTATGACACACCCCTCTTTTATTCCCCCTCTTTTGAGGGTAGGAATGATGAACCTACCATTACTACCCTCAAAAGAAAAGTAGTCTTGCAAGTATGCTAAGTGTATAGATGCAAGATGTAACATTGAATATTTGATATGGTATTTCAAGATATAGAAATATTTGAATTGATATTATTTTTAGATCAATATAGGTATGCCTAGACAGATATAATAATGTAATAACATGTGCATGATAATAAATTGGACCGATAATGTTAGATATTAGTTGTTAGTGGTTAGTTTATTACGAATTACGGAGGGATGGAACATGATGTCCATCATGGCATCCAATAAGAAAAATAAATACATGATTGGAATCATGGAATTACACATAGTGAGGAGAAAAAAAGAAAACAATCATATGAATCAAGAAGCAAGAATCATACAAGGGTGGCCAAGGGGTCATGCAAATAAGGGACATAGACACATGTCACTCAAACTAGAAGACAAACATACAAGGCATGTTCAAATTCCACATACATATACGAGTGAAGCAAAGTTGGCATGAGGACCATAAGTACATGAAAGAGTAAAAACAAAGGACATTATTAGATGTCTTAAGTAACACTCATGAATAGAAGTAAAGGACATTAGCAAATGTTTGAAGGCATAAACAAGAGACAAGATAGAATTGGAAATGAAATAACACAAACTACACTAAGCAAGGAATGAAAGAAAGAGTAAGAAATAGAAGATACAAACACATCTAACTAATCAAATCAAATGTGAAAGTATGAAAAACATGTGTAGTACAAGATGAAGTATATGCTAAGAAATACACAGGTGTTAGATACTAGTGAAATGTCAATGTGGTAATTTATGTAATCTAGTAAGGAATGTGCATTAGTATGATAACTCATAGTGTATAGTGTAGGAATGACACAACCTAGATTGTGTAGTAATGTAGAATAATCCCTTAGTGGGTATTTATATCAATGTGTGTCTTGAATATAGAAGTAGAAATTCCCCCTTAATGGGTAGAGTGAAGCAATCAAAGAGTTGGATGTCACTGTGCACACTCAAAAGAGATCAAGTGAAGCATGGTAGTGTAGATAAATCAACATAAAATAGAATTAAATAACAAATGTAAGTCCTAGCATGATAGTAGTAGTGTAAACATGGATGATGCATACAATCAAAAATGTTTTTGGTATTATTACAATTTTTTGAATGTTTTGTATTTTTGAAAATATTTGAACTATATATAATCAAGTAAGAGAGTTTATTTAAAATTAGTACTAGAAAGAAATGATACTAATTGATGAGTCTTGAATGAAACCCTATGTCATGGTTTCTTGTATCAAATAATGAGATCATGCATGATCATGAGGCATGATGGAGTGTCTTAGATTGTGTAGTTAAAATCTATGTACATTGTAACTGATCTAAAATATTTGAAGTGGAAATTAAATATGGGCTCCTCTTATGACTCTAAGAAGTGGATGTAGTTGTAGGGTTCTTAAGAACCCATCTAAAAGTAGGAGAAGAAACTTTGTGATTAGGTGCTCTCTATGTATCTATAGGAGACTATAATGTAACTATTTAAGGTGTGGAAACTATAACTGGAAGCTGTCTAGAATCCTAAAACTATGGGGGTATATGAACCCTCTATACCAAAAATGTATGATGCAACTATGTTTGACTTTGAACAAGAATCTAAATTGAAACTAGAGTGGAAATTGAAATAAGTGGAAGAACTAGAATTGGTAACTGTAAGCTGGTAGATGGCTCTGAAGTGGGGAATGGTGACTCATAAAGAACTCCACCAACTATAATAACCTAATTAGCATGAATGAATTTCATGAATTTTTTAACTATAAAAGGTACTATCCTAATTTTTTAAATCCATGGTTGACCAAGTAATATGTCAAAAACTCCTACACTAGGAACTATAGTGAATGGTGTGGTCACATATGTAGGACCAACCAATAATAGAAGTACTATCTCACCTAATGAACTCTATATATGCCCACTAAAACCACTAATAACTATGTCTATTAGAGTAATATCCTACTCTAAATAACTCAAATGTTGTATAAGTGTGAAAGTGTATATGTTAAAAATAGAACCATTACCAATGAGTACACTACAAATAGGTTGATTATAAATATGTGCTCTGATAAATAATGCATTGTAACCTATATTATCCTCCACAATATCATGATCTTAAAAATATATCTAGGGCCTAGCTAGAACTCTAGACTCATACACCCTTATCATACCACTCAAAGGATGTGACTCAAATGAAGGTGCTTGGTATATATGGTGAACACCTGATGTGTCCCTTTGCTATTATTTAGAATGTTGTGTAAATGGATTTTAAAAAAATTCAAAGATTTATCTTGTGTTGGTTTTGCCTTTGGAGGCTCAACTAAAGTTCCAAAATCAAGTAGATTATCATCAATCAAATCCTATATCTTATGTCACAAACTGATGCATCTATTAGTTGTATATCCTAGTGCCCTATGAAAGTCACAAAAAAACATGCTGATCATATCCCCATATAAGAGGATTTATTGGATCTACTTCTCAGATAGGAGGGAGAGTTGTGGTGTTACATTCTAATATCTATTATAATAACCTAGTTGGAGAAACTGGTAGATTGGTAAATGCATGATGAAGAGGTGTCAATTGAATCACATGTTGAGGGAGCTCAGAAGTTGCATTAACTATTGGTTAATTATGATTTTTATTATCATTGATTTTGACCTTGTATGGGACTTTATTGTTACTCTTATTAGTTATGTGTAGGATACTTGAATACTTAAGTTTTCCCATTGAAATTAGCTTAATTTCTCTTCCTTTGAGTGTATGACATAATTTAGTGAAGAAAGAGAATATTTTGAACATAATAGATTCATGTAGTGCTAGTAGAAGGCTCTTTTTAAAGATGTTCTATAGCTCTCGATCAACTATGGGGCTAGTTAACTTAGCTAGAATAGTCTTGTATCTAAGAACATAATCCATGAGTGCCTCATTTGACCTTTGTATTTTTTCTGCAATCTATTCATATAAAACCTTATCATTGATGTTGATACTGAAATGTGCTAGGAACATGTCTTCTAAAGGATTGAATGTTATGACCGACTGATTTGGTAGACTATAAAACCATTATAAGGCATAATCCTTTAAGATCCATCAAAAAAATTTGGTAAGCATCCAATCATTTGGTACATAATCCAAACATGCTACATGAAAATCTCTCAAATATGTCTCTTGATCACCCTTTCCATCATAGAAAGTAAGCTTGGGTTGAACAAATCTTTGTGACAAGGGTGTAGAAGTAATGTGATGTGCCAATAGTGTATGTAGAAGAGTAAAATAATCCAAATCCTACGTAGGTCTAGTGATACCTTTCTCAATATGTTTCACCTTGGATTGGAGAGATAATATATCTTACATAAGGACTACCACATCAAGAGATAGGGATGTACTAGTTACCACTAGTGGCATAAAAGAAGGTTGGGCTACTATAGGGGGTAGTTAAGACATAGTTTCCCCCATAATGTCATTTGCAACTAGTTGTGTTATGGTTTTAGAAGATTTCCCATTAGTTAGTTTTTGTTGTTCTTCTTCTAAAATTTTAAGCATGTCGTCTTACATATTAGGATGTTTGGTTATGAGTTCTTGATGTTTTCTTTTATTAATTTCATCAAAACCAGTATATTGAGACATTGATAAAGTAGGAAAACAATTTGAAATGCTTTTAAATGTTTTGAAATATGTTTTAATAGGCAATATGTTAGAAATGGAAATTAATGAATATAAGAAAGGCAAATTCCAATAAATAGTGAATTGGAATTTGCACAAAAAGTACACTGAGCTACCAAACATGTAAGGTGAGACTTCAAAAAGTAAGTAGGTACTAGTATATGCAACTAAAGATTTTATAGAAATACATGTATAAAATACTATGAATTTTTAATTTTGAAATTGATTTTATGATTTATATATGCAACTAAAAATGTAGAAAATGATTGGAATATGCCTAAATAAAACTATGAACTAGTTGATACAACTAGGGGTTTGAATGATTTTTTTCAAAATTAGTGAAATAATTATGAAAATTTGAGAAAAAAATTGTATAATTTTTCATCAAAAATTTACGTAAATTATAAAATATTTTTAAAATTAGCAATATATGTTTCCTAGTGGTTTGAAAGTGTTGTATGCAAATAGGACCCAGTATGTGCAAACTAAGGTTTGGGTGAATTTATTGAAAATATTTCAATTATTTTGTAGTTTTTTATTTTTAAATTCAGGAAAAATTAATAAAATATTTTAAAAAATTATATATAATTAGCCCTAGGGTTTCTATGGTTTTTATGCAAAAATTTGAAGTAAGTTGGATTCACCAAATGTTTTATTATTTTTAAAATATTGGAATTATATTCCTATATAATAAAGGCGATGAGAAGTGTACATTGGTAAATAAATATACAAGAATTAACCTATTGATTTGTGTAAATATATTTTATTTTTGCATTTTCTAAATATAGTAGGAAGTGGGAGAGATTTGAAATTAGCTTATTTTAGCTGATATGGACTGAGATAAGGTCTAATACTAGAGGAGCAAGATTGAAAAATCATTGGAAATAGGCCTCTGGACTTAATTTATTGATTGGATATGAGTGCTAAAAACATGGAACCTTGTTGTTTGGTGCTATGGTCATATTTTGGCACTATTATCCTAAGGATGAAATCTTTTTGGGTTCTGTCATAAATACCTATGTTATCCTATCACTAAAATTTTAGGGTCTAGGACCTCATGAATCTTGATGTGTGCCTATTTTAATCTTAAAAAACCTTAAGATCTCCTAGTTCTTGAACTTGAATTCAAAATTGAGAAAGAGAGAAGGGGTCAGTGTGTAAATGATAAACTTGACACACTTCATATCTTATGTGTGGACATGTTGCATACATACCAATACTATGAAGAGGGATCAAGTTAATGGAGTTATCCCATTGAAGTGATTGATGCAATTTATGTATGATCAATGCAACTAGAATGCAAAACTAGATGTGCTTCAATAGGATAGATAATGGTGCAATGAATTGATTAGAATTGAAATAATGTTGAAAGGTTATGTGCAAAGAATGGAGAAGAGTGTTTGAGTGTACTTGCTTGTATTCTTGCATATCTCTTGAAATTGAGTACCAACCCTTCTAAATGGAATTATAATGAAATTTTATAAAGAAAAATATGATTTTGGGTTAAATTAATTAATGTGAGGCTGATAGGGAAAAATATAAGGAACCCAAATAATTTGACATTTGGAGGCAAAAGTGAACTTGGACAATAGTGCTAAAAATATGACACACTAGGTTCCAATGATCCTATCCTATTTGGGTGCTATTTTCCTAGGAGGATGAGACTTGGGGGATGGATCTTGGCCTAAAAGGGTTGCCTTGGTCTGAAAGGGATAAGTTTAAAAAGATTTGGATGATTGAGAATCAATGAAAGAATTAGCCTAGAGGGGTTTTGTGAGCCAACAAGAGGACCTATGTATTAGTTGTCTTACACATACTAAAGCTGTATAATTCACATTTTACATGACTATAGATCTACATCAATCTCTAAGATATAAAAATAGAGAAACTCAAGAGAAACTCTTGAAATCTTATTTTCTCATTCACTTTTGGGCATCTAATCAGGAAAAAACCCTCTAACAATTTCAAGTCTTAAGGTGGAAAGGATAAGTTTGAACATGATTAAATATTACACAATTTGACTTTGGTGTTTAAAATGAACATAGTGTTTTCATGACTTATATGTTTTCAAAGTTTTGAAAGTTTTTTAAATAATTCCAAGGGGCCAAAAACTTCACAACACATTCCATTTTGGCAATTAAAATGAACTCTTATACTAGATAAATGCTCTTAAGAGTTTCATTTTCATTTTTTGTTTGTTGAATTTGTTTATTTTTTTTTAAATATTTTATTTGTGTATGCTCTCCCATATCCCCTTTAGGGAACTTAGGTGACCAAAAACACTCATTATTTGCCTCAATAACTTTAGTTCAAAAGTGTGAAAATAATGTCATTAAGGACTCCTTAAATCCATATGGTTTGGGTGAACCAAATGTAACCTTAAAGTGTTTTCACTTATCATTTATTTTTATGCATTTTGGCTTGTGAGCAAGAGTTCATCACCTCCTCATAGGTTATCTAAGGAAGTGTTGACCCATAAATTCATCTCAAAGTATCATTTTAACCCCAATTCATAGTGAGGTATACAAATTGAGGTCAACTTATTAGGACACTTGTTTGAGAAATTGAAAAAGCTCAGTTAGTAAGATACTACCTCAAACCATAGAGACAACTCATACATCACACTACACTAAGAAAGTGATGGATGCAGTAGTTGTGAAAAGGATAAAACCTTTTCATAATATACATTTGATGCATATCCAAATGACATGAGCACATATTGTGTTATCCAAACATGGGATGATCTATAAATGTATAAAAATTAATAGATTAAAACAACCCCACTTATCATGGATATATTGTTGATTTAGGGCAAGTATCCCAAAGTTACATATCATAGTAAAAACTATTGGGAGAATAGGGGGCCTAAAAACCCTACTTTCATGTGATTTTATTTTTGGATTAACACTTAAAATCCTCCCAAGAACAAGTATATTGGTAGAGTTTGATAGTATTATGCAACCTTATTAGTTTTAAGATCTAGGACATTACACTTAGGTGTTTTATGTCATTTTGTCCTTTTCTTTCATGTTTTTTGAGTCTAAACTATTGGTTTTTTATACCATGTAAAAATGAGTCTTGTGTATACATCACTCCATTATTTGAGAAGGCATTATTCCATCCATTTGACACCATACCTTTGCCTTGAACTTTGAAAAATATTTGTGTGTGTGTCACTTTACTAGAAAGGGTAATATTACACTACCTAATTCATTTCAAGTTTTATACCTTGGAGTCTTCAAACACCCATGTGTTACATATTTAGAGAATGATAACATCATTACACTACTCAAATAATTTAATATACTTATTTACCTTATGCCAAATTTCACTTTCAAAACCAAAGCCACATGTGTCTTTTGTATCTTTACCCAATGCCATTATATCATTCATCTTTGTCTAGCTTATTATTTATTTAAATAAGCCTAGTTTTCGTAAGTTGAGTTTTTAATTAACCTTAACAAGTTCAAATATAAACATTGATTGATTTATATTTATGCCTTGTGTAATTTTGGCCTAGACATTGATATTTATCTTTTGGGTTGTGTAACTTTGGTTAATTATTTATTCAATTAGAAACCTATTGTGTGTGCCTATATTTGGGATAAATATCCTATCTCCAAGTGCCTTTTTATTTCATGCCTTATACCAATTAACTAAGTTAATTTCTAAAGTCAAATGCCTAGTTAATGCCTAGGTGTTTTAGATTTTCTAGATTAAATCTCTCAACTCCTTTTGTTTTAATTCTAGCTTTTGTGCCTTATCTTGTCTAAATTCCTAGCACATGCCTTTTTGAAGCCTAGATTTTGTGCCACGTTTGGCCAAAATACATAGTAATTTTATTTTCTTAGATTAGACTTATTTGGAACAATTTAGACCTAGATTTTGGCATTCTATTTTTATTTAGTCCACTTGACCTTTGGTATAAGACATTTAATTTTATAAATATGATGTTAGACTATTTTATACCCAATTTTAGCATAGACCATTTTGGAGATACAACTCCACCCCTAGACCAAGTTAAACTAATTTTGGTCCCTTTATCCTTTGGACATTATTTTTAAGAGTTTGTATAACTATAGGCCTTTTGTTAAATGTTCATCATCAATATGGATATGTATCTTTACAATCATATTGGATACATGTACAATCCAAGTTATCATATAATGGACATTAAAATTGACTTTGATCAAGATCTGTATGGTGAAGAAGTGGCTTATGATATGGATACTTATCCTTCTTAAAATAATTCATCTATGGATTAAATCTAAGCACCAGATTTGGTGATACCTTTTAGGGGTTGGTTGCCATATGATCTTTTCCCTCTTACCACTCATGGCATCCAATCCTATCCATATACCATTAACCCTCCTTCGAACTACATGAGCCACCAAACTCCACATCATATAAAGATTATCATTCTAGGACCTCATTATTTGTCTTGTGTAAGTAACCAATATTTGTAATGCCCTACCATTACCATTCTAGGCCATTCCAATCATGGTATCTCATTATCCCAACAAATTTATCCAATTAAAACTTGATAGATCATAGTTACTATCTTAGGCCAAGAACCAGCCTTTGTTAAGCCTATCATTATCTAACCATTGGCTATTTTTCATTTATTTCAAACCATTCCCCACTTTAGAAAACCCATGATAATCATCTAGCCATAACCAATCCAATTAGTTCCTCTCCATCTAAGTCTTTCATTTGAAGACCAAGATGTGTTCAAAACTAGTATTTTACAATTGATTATAAGCCAAAGCTAATATAACCAACCAATCCATGATGTTTTTATTGAAACACATATTTGTGATGAGTCAAATGATGATTCACCTTTTGATAGTATCATCATTATTGAAGAGTCTCACTCTTATAAGCCAATCTGTGTTGATTCATTTTTTAATGATTATAACTACCTTTAAGCAAATCATTATTTTGACCATATGCATGGTTTTGAAGAACCTCCCTTTAACAATCTAGTCTATATAGAGTTGTCTCTTAACCTTTTTCCAATTATTGAGGAGTCTCACTTTGACAAACTAGTCTTTATGAAGCCCATTATGACATTATAGGCTATTATTTGTCCCATACCAAACATTCAAAAAAACATCATTATAGAAACATACACATTAGATAAGGAATCAAAATTAAATTTATCTTCTATTATTGAACTAACATCAAATTTAACATCAGAACTAGAATCAATGTCAATCTCAACATCAAACTCAGAGTCTCTTGAGTTAGAATCATCTTTAGCATCAGAATACATTTGTGGTTGTTACAACATTGGTTACACATGCCTTGTAGATAAATTTGAATATATTTATGATCCTTCCATAGTTTTTGAGGATGACTACTTCAACTTCGACACAAGCTAACCTAGTATCTTATATGAGGATTGTGTTGCCTTTTCCCATTACATTACCATTCCACACACTATTACCACCATACAACATAGCCATTATATTAACATTCCACCTCCCACAAGTGTTGATTGGGACTAATAAAATCACACCTTATTGAACTACATCTATGATGACATATC
Source organism: Torreya grandis (assembly GCA_037957365.1). Classification (NCBI taxonomy): domain Eukaryota; kingdom Viridiplantae; phylum Streptophyta; class Pinopsida; order Cupressales; family Taxaceae; genus Torreya; species Torreya grandis. The sequence continues at coordinate 1,233,214 of JARHVA010002276.1, forward strand.
AATTATAGAATATCAAGGGGACAAAACCACATTCATGCATAAAAAGCACAATCTCATAGTGAAACCTATTTGGAGGTGCTATGGAATAATAAAATTCTAAACTTGACATCTTCTAGTGAAACCTTTTTAGAGGTGATAGAAGATAATCAAAGTCAAAAGTCAATGTTTCATAGTGAAACCTAGAGGCACTATGGGACAATCAGGATAACTTAATTGGTGAAAACCTCATTAAAGAACCAATAACTAAGCATAATAATTATTCACTATTTGATGAGGACATTATCAAAGATACTATCAATATAGTTCCTAATCTAAAACATAATAAAATAGTATATACTCTTAGGCCCAAATATTAGAAGAATCTAGTCCTATCGAGAGCATATTTACAAATCTTTTGCCCTACCACAACCAAAGTTATGCCAAATCTAGAATTAGTAACATTATGTATGCCTAAAATACCAATCTTAATTTATTACCTAACCACTATACATTCCATTATCATCGACCTTTACACTACCAAATCAAAACTATCCACAACTATATATCCATATTTACCATCCCTAGTTGTACTTTCCTTTATAAAGGCTAAAAGATACCTTTTATGGACATTTGGATGAAACTAAATCAATGACTAATGAAGATCACAACAACATTATTTGACTCCAACTTTATAGCTGGTTATTGAGAGAGAAGCTATTCAAAAGAGGCGTGGGATATCACTTTACATGATTGATTATTCTAGTTGTATCATATGTTGATTAGGATGTGCATCTCCACATCAGTAAGAATAATAGAAACATTTACTTCGAAAAAATCATATACCTTGCCAATTCTATTTACCAAAATCATATACATTTTCTATTTCCCATTTACCTTTTTATTTTCATTTTACCATCTATCTTGTCATTGTTTCATAACCTCTTACCATTATATCTAATTATCATAACATCACCATCCTTGAACAATACCCTATCATATACCATTCTACCATGCCATGCCTATTATAATAAAGCTTATTTTTATCCTCCATACCCAAGCCTATTTTTATCCTGGTTCCTCTGGTTCTTCCCACACCTTCCATAAGAGGATTCTAATTTAGTTTCAATAGTTTTAGAATTCCTTGTTTAAATGATAGTCTATGAAAGTAGTGTGATAGTGGATCTGGGAAGTTATCTTTCATTGACATTTTATTTGTGCCACTGATTATACCTACCTATGGGAAAATCAATATTCCTCCTTGTGTTACTAATTATAAATGCCTATGTGAAAATTAGTAGCACAAGTCTATGCCATTATTTCCAAATTATAACTACTTATGGTCAAATTAGGAACAATACCTTTTTGCCATGCATTGCCACATCACCTTTCCAATATTTTTTTTATTGCTCATCTACGTCAATTTGAGAAATTATTGTTACCTATATGGAACTCACCACATTTTGTGTGGGAAAAACTATGTGACTTGAGGTCCTAAAGGGACTATGTAGGCCTTGTTTTATTCATGTTGAGCTTAACTCAATATCCCTTTCTCCATATGCTCTATACATTTTATGAGAAACCTAAGATAATGATCTCACCATTTTTTTAGTGATATATTGTCAATATCTAACAAGTTAAGATACCCCAAAAATCCTAAAAAAATCAAAATTTTCAAAATCTTAAAATTGTCTTGTACAAGCCTAGTCAGTCATTCTCAATATACCCTACTAGGGTAAATCCATTATTAGCATGATTTATTTTATTTTTAATTTCAATATTTTTGTGTGTTTGTTTACTTTGTTATTTTTTTGCTTACTTGCTTATTTGTTTGATTTTACTACTGTGCCTCAACTCAATTTATATGCATTCATTAGGTGATTCCTTGCACATTATTCTTGTGTCTATACATATTTATACATCAAAATTATCATCATGGTTTTTATCATTGATACATTATTTTCAAGTGTTTATTGGATCAAGAGTTAATCCTTATGAATATTTAGGCTAAGTTATCATGGTGTTCTATATCATGATGCCTACCATCACATGTTATAATAAAAATTAGCTTGGGATGTCTTACAAGCAATGGAGCCATAGAAAATTCTCCTTGGTAACCTTGGTAAATCCTCCCTCCTACCTTGATCAAATCAACCCATTGACCATTCTAGTTATATTAGTGCTAATAAAGATGATCATCTCCACATTAGTAGATACATCTAAATCATTCACATTGATCAATTCTTATTACTCCAATCATATCTTTCATCACTTTGTGCATCCTCATGTGTCTATTTATTTTTGGCTACTTCAGTCATTACACCATAATATCTATGTTTTCACCCACTCATCTTTAATATGTGAAATAGGTTGGTGTAGGCCTTTTTCCTATAGGATTTGGCTCTATGGATACTTAGCTTGCTTAGGGATTTATAGGTTATTTAGGAATACTAATACCATATTAATTAGAATGTGGAGTTTAACTATCTCTCCAACCTATAAAAACCTCTATCCCTTTGTATTCTTCATTTAGTCAGCCTGCATTGATTGATTTTATTAGTTGTGATAGCTTAGAGAACTATGAGAGCTATGAAATTCATCTCTTTATATAAGTAGTTTATCTCCATTATTAAATACATTATGTTTAGTTTATACTCTCTTCTATATTTCTTAATTTAATAGTTATGTGTTCAATCTATAGTCATTGATCTTGGATGATCGATTATAGACAACTCTTTTATGGTATCAGAGCTCTAGGGATGGTAAACACATACTGATTTATTTCTATTATTATTAATAATAAATCCTAAGTAGTATACTATTTTATATTCTTCATCAAATTTTTAGAGGGTTTATGAAAATTTGAGGTTATTTTGAATTAAAATTATAAAAAAATCTAGGATTTTTAAAAATCCCTCAATCACCCAAAGAGATCAAAAAAATTGTAGGGGTCTGTTTTTGTAAAAAAAAACCAAGGTATTACTAGTATGTTGGCTTTTTGCATTGGTTTCATGAGTTTGGTTATAGATCTATAAAATCATCCTCATGGCCATCAAAGTCATAATAGATTAGAGTAGATCATTGATGGTTTATTCTCTAATTAGCATTTACTTGTTATTAGATTTCATGTATTTTGCTTTTGTATTGGCAATACAAGTTTTTAAGCTACATATCTATAAGCTAAAATATACTTTTGCCAATGCTAAATCAATTTCCTACCTAAGATAAACAACTTGCCATCCACCATATGGCTATCAAGTGTATTTGGTTACAGATTTTGTTAAGGTTTGCATGGAGGAGAGAGCATAAAATTTTAGATCTGAGGTAGATCTACATGGTTTTCTATTGAAAGGATTACATTGGAGGAAAGAAGATTGTTGATATTACATTAAGATACCACATGGTTTATCTTATCACTTGATCTTGATTAATGGTTATGTAGGATTGCATTGACAACCATCTCCTTTCTACCTCTAAAAAAATTGTTCCACTCGTATCTCTTTTATAGGCCATGAGCATGCTAGTTTTGCCAAGGCATTTTCCACAGCCCAAGATGCACTATAAAAGAATGGGTTGGTTGTAGTATAGGCATAGAAGAGGTAGTCCATAATGAGGAGAGTTATTTTTGGCTTCCTCTTTGATTGTTTACTATATGAGCTAAGCCATGAAGTATGTAAGTGTTGTTTTTATAGATTTACACCTGTGCTTAGATCTATTTGATATCCTCTGATCTAACATAGATCTACACTACTTGTGAATACCATAGATCCATGCTCAACCTCTTTCTATTAGATTTGGTTCTCCAATAATGTTTTCAAAATTTATATTTTTTACAATCTAATCCAAGCAATGGTTAGAGGCTCACTTTAGATCTAAATTCTAGGTTGTCTTTCTTGGCCTCCAATTGCATTTGGCTTCTCCTTGCTACCCATGTCAGTATTTTTCATGCCATTGAAACTCTCTAATGGTCTACTCAAACCCTAATCAGGCCCTCTCCCTCCACTTATCATGATATTTATCCTATTATTTTGTGCCTAAGCCCATGCCTCAAACCACACACCAACTCTTTTATGAAGCATAAGGTATGTGTTTCTAAAGATTTGATTTATGTGGCAAATATTTTTTGATGAGTGGGGAACATATGGTCATGTGGGAAGTGTATTTGACTATGGCACAATGTTTTATTATTTTTGGTTATAAAAATTAATTAGAGATCATTGTATTATAGAGTGGGCCAAATGTGTCTTCACATTGTGGGGGAATCTAATTTTTGATTTTTTTAATTTCAAAACAATATATTGTAAGGAGATTTGTAATTTATTTTTTAGTTTACCATGTATTTTTACCTAATGAAGATGAAGGGTGAGGCTTGGGCTAACAAGAGGATAATTCCCCCTCACCAAAAAAAACATTACATTCCTTGTTTAGTGTTAATTCCAATGATTGGTTAGAAGGCTAGGTAACCCATTATCATCAAGCGTATTTTAATCATTTAGTGTATTTTCTATTAAAAATGGGTTATTGATGAGAATTTGTTTTCTTAATATCATGTAAATAGTGGCTCAAAATTGAGCATCACCTTTTGAAAAAATGTGTATTTTTAAATTTCCCATGTAGCTAACCCATTTACATTGTAAAATGAACTAAATTATAAAGTGCCAAAATTTTTGGGGGCTACTTGACTAGTTCACTTATTGACTTCTCATATAGACACATTATTGGTAGAGTCTGACATCATCCTAATTTGCCTATTTGAATTTTATTTGTACAAATTTAGTGGATATTACACTAATTTCTCACATTTACAGATGCATTATCATATAATCTTAACATCTGTTCATTGAGATGTGTTTTTTCACTTATACACTGATTACTCTTACTTATGTGTACCCATTTTAGTTAATTCTAACATCCATACTTAGATAATGCACTGGTACATAATCATAAGCATATATTGCTCATTCCTTGAGTGTGATTTCTTATTTCAAACATAGGGGGGAATTTTTTCTAATTGTCTCAAAGATTTTTATGGGCCCTACATTCTCTCATGTGCACTTTCAATTTTCATAACTATTACCTATGCCCATTTGGTGACCACTTGCATCGATTACTCTTATATTCTTGGATGCATTATTAGTAGATCATGATGTCCATTTGAGTGTGAATTTTCATTTGTGCACATATTTATCTTATTTTATTGGACTCTTTTTTTACTTAGTTTGAAGTCTCTCTTCAGATCATGCACTATTACTCTCAGTTGTGGTCATGTCAACTCAGAGTTTTGTTTTGTCTCTAGTTATCCTTATTGGGAAGGATAACTATGATTCATGGAATGCTTATATGGAACATTAACTCATAGATAAATAACTTATTCCATTCTTATATAGATATATTCTTGATCCTATTGGCCCAGCTCAATACAATGATTGGGCTAACTCTTGTGACTATGTTTATGGTCACTTGTTGATACACATTTCATGGGATTTAAACTACCATTTAAAGTATATAGAGTGTCCCTCCACTATTTGGATCACTCTTCATAGTATTTTAAGTGATCCAGCTAAGACTTACATCACACTTCTTTCACTACCCATTATCTCTTCAGAGACAATTGTACTCTCACCTCCTACATTTGTTTCTTATGATGACATATTCATGGTGGATAATTATCTTCCTTATATTAATACCCCATATAGGATGGATTATTATAGACCTGTATTTTTATATTGTAGATAGTACTTCCATTTCTATGTTGATTATTCTTCTTTTAGAGCCTTCATAGCCTTGTACTTTGGATGACTCCACTATTTACAGTATGAGTACACCTATTGTGAGCATCGATGACTCATCTCTTCTTGTGGAATTTACTTATTCATTTGGTGAGTCATGATCCAATCTTCACATGGACATTCTTTCATCAAATATTCCATGTCATTCCTTTGATCAATTCACTATAGTGGTATTACTTGTAGATTATACACACATTATTGCCATACCTATGCCACATATACAATTTGGACCACATTCATAGATATTATTACTATTTCCTTCATATTCCATTATGTAATGTGTATAATTTTAGTACACACATCAGGTTCCTCCTTTACCAAAGGGAAGAGACACTGTTCAATGTGGATGAAGCTTTTATAGTCTTTAAGTAGAGGATCTCATCATTGACCTTCATCATCTTACGAGTTGTACTTAGAGTATTGATTGCTTTAACATCATCATTTTAAGGGTCTTTTAATCTCCTCTTCTTATTTTATCTCTATTTTTTTTGGTGGGGGGGAGTTTTCTTCCCACTTGGGTTTCTCCTTTTCTTTGTTTTATGAAAAATTTGTTTGTACTTGGGTACCTTATCAAGCCTTGTTGTTGGGACCCATTTTTTTTCATCACCTACCTAAGCTATGCTTATGGGGGGTTTTGGTTTATGCATTTTTCTAATAGGTTTTGGCTACATGGATACTTAGTTTATTACGGATCTAGAGGTTATTTAAGAATATTAGTACCATATTCACTAAAATGTGGGGTTTCACTATCTCTCCAACCAATAAATACCTCTCTCCCTTTATATTATTCAATTAGTGAGGTTGGATTCATTTATCTTCTTAGTCATGATATATGATATCTTTAAGAGATATGAGAGCTATGAACTTCATCTCTCTATATAATTAGTTCATCTCCATTATTGAATACATTATGTTTAGTTTTTGCTCTCTTCTAGATTTATTTATTCAACAGTTTTGTGTGTTTGATCTACATTCATTGGTATTCAACGTATGATTCTAGAAAACTCTTTTACACCTAAAATTATCCATAATTGGCCTTCTATTAGACTTCAAATTGATTCCTACCAACCATTGCAAATAAATCCTAGGTATCACTAAACATCTTAAATTTGTTTTTGCATCATTCATCAAAGCTCAGAATCACATTGAGACATCCCTAATTAGGTTAACCTATTGTATTAAATAATAAACTCTCACATATTCATTCCTAGTCACCTTGTAGCATCACAATAGTCAGTTTAACCTATGGGCCTATTATATGAGGCACATAAATAAATATAAAATCCTAGAAATACTAAAAGGCTAATAAGAATTAATTAATAAGAGATACCAAATTAAAAACCTATTTAAATTATCCATTTGAAATTAATGAATAACTAAAAAATGAAATTAAAAAATTCAAAATATCCTAGCTTTCATCATTGCCTTTATGAGTTGTCAAGCTCTTTGAAAATATTCTAAAATATCTATTTTGGTGATCCATGCTTAGTAATTACTTGACAAATATTAACTCTATTAAATAAATATTTGACTCACCTATATTAGGTTTGAACCCATTCCAAGATTTAACTCAACCCTAACTCAGCTTGGGTGAGAGTTAAATCCTTAGGTTATAAATATAAAAGGCCATGTCTCTTCATTTCTAAGCTTGGATATTGTAGATTTATTATTTTAGGATTTATTCCATGAGATTCATATCAATAGTGTTATAATTCAAAAGTATTAATACAACCAATTATAATCCACATAAAATTCAATGGTGCCAAGGATATAATGAACCAACAATCTTCATTTTCCAAAGACTTCTTTATGTACAAGTTGAGTAAGCCACTCAAGAAAGCATTTGGAGCTCCCAAGGAATGTAAAGGATTTGTGTATTTTATGTTTTATTTATTATTTCACTTATCTTTTTTTACTAAGCTCCCCCCACCTAAGATATAGGATTGTAATGTAAGTGTTAGTGTGTTTTTATTTGAGATATTATTGCTTGAACTGACACTATACTAAATTCCTTTTTGGGATACTTATGATAAAAAAAATAATGTAATAAAATGGAAGATATAAGAAGATAAAAGTGTATAAAAACAAAATAATTAAGTCAATCAATCATACTAAATCACTTTGGGAAGTATAAAAGAAAAATAAAATTAGAAAAATGAATTGAAATTAATGACACTAATTCAAGCTAGGAAGTATAAAAAAGTTAAGTAAAATGGTTGTATTATTACATATAATATGAAAATAAGAAGATAATAAAAATGAAAGATCAATGAATTAAGCATAAACATACTATATCAATATTGGAATCATTTCAATGATTTTTAACTCATAATGAATCATGACTTATATTAAATTTGACACATGTAATTACATTGTGACTTGGTTATTGGCAAATTTGTGAGGAAAATTGGTCCCATCCATGGTCTTCCACTTCAACTCCTAAATGTAACACTAATGATTTGGAAAAAATAGGAAAAATATGTTAATAAGAATGTTTAGAATGGCAATTTTATAATTTATGAAGAAGGCTTGGTTATATCCAATGTCTTACACTATAACTCATAAATATATTCCCTAGGGGGGAGTGATTAGTGAAATAAAATTATTTGTCAAGGGGAAATATAGGATTATGGGAAATTCAAGATGTAATTTAAAAAAACTAATTTATGTGTCTATGTGAAGACCTTAGGAAACTTTAGGAACACTAAGAACATAAAAAAGACACTAAGTGACTAGTGACCATCAATATACAAAGTATACCCATTCACAATAAGCACAAAGATATATAAAAATTGACTCATGGTGGGTGTGTGAACAAGGAAATTAAAATGGACCTACCTTCCCACAATGTGTTCCCCATTTCCTAGGACCTCATATAGAGTCATCAATCTATTATGAAGATTGGGTACTTGTGTGAGAAAGTGGGTAGCACTAAAATATATCTTTTAATTCTCATTTCATAATATACTATCCCACTACACCCCAATAGACCTTAACTCTATTATGAGACTAGCTATGGAGTTTGAGATTTGATTAGAAAAAGGATATGTTATATGAATCACATCTTTTAGTGTAATTTGAATTTTGAAATTGTGAATGTTGCCTTTTTTAGCATTGTTTTTTGTTAAAATGATTTGGATTTTAATTTTATATGGATTTTAAGGTTCCTCCTCTATATTAACTTAGAATGACCAATCATGAGAGATAAAGTGACACACACAAATGAGCCTTATACTTTGTCTAAATTAAGTTAAGTATCTAGAGACATGACTAAATAAAACACTTAGGCTTACCAATGAACCAACATGTTATCTCAAGTTTCAACCATGTGTATGTTTAGATTGAAAAAAGGGAACAAGGGAAATAAATATAGATCCAAGATGGATTGGTAAAATGAGATTATAATGAGATGACTTGTTTTCTAATTGATCACATGGTAAATATGGAGGACTAAGGGGAGAAAGGTTTGTATAACCAAGTCACAATAATGATTATTCATGTTATAGAGATAATGTAGCAAATAATAATTAGAAAAGAACAAGACATCCATGGAAATAAATGGATGCATAGATTAAAAAACATGTAGTCATGAAAAGAATCCATAAGATATCATAAGGAAAGAAAATGACACCATAGATAACATAGAATGCAAAATATAAATAGCCATACAAGATAGATAAGAATTTGGAAATTTAAAATGATATAAAGTAGATAAATATAAACCTAGAGCAAATTCCCAATCCTAATTGAAGAATAAAATTAAGGAAAACCATGTTGTGTTAATAAATATTGGTAAATTTGTCCATATCATTATCCATAACATTTGATAAATCTCTATGAATATGGACCCTAACTATAGTGAGGGTCTCATTGATCTTCAAAAAGATATCTAAGATAATACCTCTCATCAAATCTCCTTGATAGAAAATGTAGGCATGCCTGAAAGGTCATGCTTATGATGTCCATCATGCATATAATACTCAAGATAAGGAATAAGAATGGAATCTATAGGACATGAAGGATTCACCAGTGAATAAGGGACCATAGGTGAAGGAGGATCCATATATATAGGGATCATGGGTGGAGGAACCACAAGTTAATAAATCATAGGTTAATAAGGGTCCATATGTGGAGGAAACACAAAGGAAGAAGGGGGAGCCTTCTTATATGGGATACTTATGGGAAGAGGGATAATAAGTGCAGTAATGTTCATAAGTTGATCTTGGAAAAACTACTAGAGGATGTACCAATAATTAGTGTGGTGAGTACTGCATTAGTTCTAGAGATAATATACCTCTCCATATTTGGGAATATAATTAGGTAATAATTTTAGGGGAGATATAACCTTGTCTATAGGCTGAAGAAGAGTAGGATGAAAGGTGTCTATATATTATTAAATATTATGACAATGAGTGGAGGAATGATTATTTGTGTCATGGAAGCAACATATACACTTATTATTAGACTTTATGGGTGTACTAACAAAATAGAATTAAGCAAAATCCAAGGAATTTTAGGATAATTTACAATCTCTAGTATAATGAATAGTAACTCTATGAGTGTCATGGTATGGTTGATTGGCCCATTAGGAAGGTAGAGGATCAAGATGAGTTAAAGGAAGCATGCCATTTCCAGGGGAATGTAGGGATAGTGGAGAGACTAAGTGAGGCTCAATTGAAGGATAAATAGGAAAATACTTAGCTAAAGGGAGAGTGGGATTAAGATCTAGACTAGCCTTAGTTGAGGGGGGATTAGGATGCATATAGAGTTAAAATATAGTTGCAAGCATCTCAGGGGAAAAATAGTTATAAGAATATTGGTATTTATTGAAGTGATAGAGACCATTCATATCATGATCTATAAGCATGCTACTAAGAGGCTATTTAGAAACTATAGGTATGCACACCATATCAACCCTACAAATAAGAGGAATAATAATAAAAATGGAAGGACTAAAATAATAAGTATATAAGATGGAATGTGATAAGAAAAAGGAAGGACTAAAATAAGGAATAATGATAATGAAGGATCTCAACATCTCAATCCTAAATAAGACCTCTTATAAATGGGTCATCTAAGGTATAACCATCTTCATAGTTAGGTTTATGAAGATCAATTTAAAAATTTGGGATGACCTTATCATCAGAGGTGGCATGATGAATAAAATGTTGAGTCTTAGTTAAGATGATGGGAATATCATTATTAGGTGGTTGATAGGAATGTGGCTTTAGAGAAGGTAGAATTTGGGAAATGAGATGAGGATAGAGATAAAAAAATTTATCTTAAGGTTGATCTCATTAGGTGCATCATCATAAAAATATAAGAGGTTAGGTGGTATATTCCTAATGTGTTTGGGGTGACCACGATAACCTCGCATATAGTTGATAGGGAAATTAAAACATTGAGATTCTCTAAATGGAACACTTGACAAGGGTTCAAGGGTTTAAATATTAAATACACCATGATCTTAGAATTGTTCAAAATTACTAGGGTTAATATCACCTTAAAGACTATAGATTAAACCATTGTGAGGGAACTTGACACATTGGCAGGCATAAAAGGTGACATCCCTCATGTGATGAGTCTATGGCCTACCAAGCAAGATATTATAGGAGAGAGGGAAATGAAATATCATAACTTAAACTCAATTTTTTATAGTTGGGACAATGATAGGGAGACACACAAAACCTTAGGGAATTATTTAACTCTAGTCATAGCCTTGACACATGATGTGTGTGGACTTAAAATTAGATTCAGAGTATCTAAGGGTTTTAATGAAATTGAATAAGGTAACACAAGTACCTAAACCCTCAAAAATCAAGGCATTATTGAATAGGATGTCACCTATTTGAATGCTAATAAAGAGGGAAGAATCATCCACACAAAGCAAAATCTCATCTAGAATCATATAAGTAATAGGGAATTTGATAGAGAAATAAGTGTCCATTATCTCATTAGCATGTATAGACATCTCTTTGAATTATTATAAGAATATATATTATAACCTAGATAATTTAGCTTCACATCCTATTAGGGGAGGATAGGGGATGTTCATTTTGAATAAGATTTCCATAAGGTGGTTACAATGATGTGGAGAAGTCTACATGAGTTTGAGAAAGGGAATTCATGATGGGAGATTAGTAAGATCAATGATAAGATCCCATTCACTATAACATATGATCTAACTGATGGATAGAGGTGCATAAAATTGGATGAGTTCCTCAAAAGGAGGAGTAAAAGTGCATGTAATTTTCTGTTGATAGGATTCATGAGGTTTAATAGGGGTAAAAATTGTTTGGTTATCATGAGAGGATGAGGTGGTTGATGTAGGTTTATTTGGTGATGGATTTGAATAAGTGGTATTAAAATTTTGAATATTATTGGTGATGGGTAAATAGGTTGGATAAATTGTATAAATGGTAGGAGAAGTGTTGCCCAATGGAGGTGTTGGAATTTGTTCATCAAAAGAGAAAATTTCATCATACCCCAACTCTATAAGGTGAGTTAGGGAAGAATCTTAGATAAAATAGAAAGTTTGAGATGATTGGTGCATGTGGTAGGGTGAGAATTAATGAAGGCAACTACCCTTCACATATTATTCATATTAACCATATTAGTGGAAGGGGTAGACTTTTCATTATTATCTTTATAATTTGTAAGAGGGTATTTATAAATTTAGATGAGCATTAGCTTGGTTCAAATATTTATTCTTACTTTGTGTTTCATGAGCTTTGAATAAAATTTCATAGGTTTTTTTACATTTATGAATAAGGGAATTATGGTCAAAATTGGGACCAAGGAGTAAATCCATAGATAAGCTATAAAATTTCTTACAAGTTTCATGAGAGTGACCTTAGCTAACATGAAACCATTATAATCTATTTGGATTGTACCATGATTTCATATGGTAAGTGGGATCAATTTCATAGAGAAGAGACCTTGGTAGACACTTTTGGAACTTTTTAAAGGATAATGGCTTAGGAACATTGATGTTGTTGATTTGACAAAAGTGAGGATTAGGGATGTAGTTTAAAGGGAAACTTGTTTTAGAGTATGGTCAGGATAAATATCTTGAATATTATGATTGGTATCATAAGAATTAGTGATACCATAATCAATATCATGATTATTTATATTCTTGATGAGAAAGTGAGTGCCCACAGGAGGTTGGGATGGCTCAAACTAATGCATGAGAAAATCTTGGCACTTGGTTTGGTTGATGGCCTCTAAAAAAGTTCATGGAGAGAGAGTCTACACATGATATTACAACTTAGGATAGAGAGAAATGGTGAATAAATTAAAGAGTTTATCATCTACCATGTTTTTTTTACACTTATTAGACAAGGTCTTCCATTGTTTGATGAAATCTTGTGTGGTTTTTGACTCAAATTACTTGTAATTAATAAAATGAGTCAATGTATTTTTAAGAAGTTGTTGATGACTTAATATGTATCATAGGTGATCAATATGTTTAAATAACACTTCTCATTTTATAATTTAGATAATTCAGTGCATGGATTGTAAGCTATGATAATATTGTTATCTAATGGTGAACTAGAGGTAAATCAAGTGGATTGTTTCACAATATTTATATAGTTTGGTGGTTGAGAGACACCTTGGCCTATATCTTTGTAAATAATTAATAAATATTAGCTAATATTAGTGAATTATGATCAAATATAATCTAAATACTAATCTATCATGGATATTTAGAATGGAAATTAAGCTAAAATGATCTAGTTAAAAAAGAGCAAAAAGAAGGGTAAGGAAGAAAAGAGATGTTGTTTATCTTTATCTAAAACATCATGGAAAAGATCAAATATCTTCTTAGCATACACTTAACCAATGTATAATATGAAATAGCATAAGATCAAATCTTACTACACATTAGGCAAACATCTAAGGAATGATAAAGTTTCAAATAATAACTAATTTCACTTTAAATATTTACCCTACAAACAAACAACATTACCCCAAATGCACGAGGAGCAAAAGAAACAAAATGAACTTGAGAAACTTTAGTCAACCTAGCATTAGTAGAAGTTAAAAAATATACAATTAAAATGTTCACACAAAGATTTCATGAGAACCATTCAAATCTTGAAATGAGAACATTCAAGTGAGAGAGAAACCATAATAACAAATAATACAAATGAATATGGACAATATTTGAAAAATTCCTCACCTACATTAATTGCTCAAAATTTTACACAATTTCTAGCTCCAAAATTACATCTTACTTTTACAAATGAAAATAATGCTTTTATAAAATACAAGGAAGTATGTCAGTCAGTCATATCTACTTATAAGTGTACAAGTGTAAGGATAGTTGTCCTTTCTCCAACATTTATAGAATGCACTAAACTTTTCCAAGTGGACTAACCTATAGGCAATGTGATTATAAGTTACACATGCCTTTATAGAAAAGAACATTCTATTTTTAAAATATTACAAATTTATACAAAAATAATATTCTTAACTAACATGAGGTTCCTATGTCGATGTATTTCCCTATTATTGAAGAATATTCATCATATAGCATTGCTCATTGATGAATGGGAGGTCAACAATAGGATTCAAGAAGATATCCTTTCTATGATATTTTAGGTCCTTGAGGTCCTTCTCAAGTTTCTCTATTGCTTGCTTGATGCCCTTGGCATCTCCCCTTTTCTCTTTAGATGATAGAAGTAGGCCCATGATCCTCTTGTTATTATTTTCTATTTGGCCTTACACCTGGCTTTTCACCTCCTAACTAAATTAAAAGGTCTTGCAATTGAACTCTTCATTAGTTATAAGACTCAATGAGATGAGGGTCATTGGTTCCTTAAGCAAACTATCTAAGATATGCAACATTCCACCTTCTTGTTTTTTTAAGTCCTTGGCTAGGTCTTCTATTTATTTTGACTAGTTGCTTAGGGATTCAATCTTGTCTACCATTATGCCCATAGCCATATTCAAATGTGTTAAACTAATATTCCTAAAGTTAGGGACTGGGTTCTTGGTTAAGGCCTTGATCAAGTATTTCACTTAATAGCTTGAAGCATTCCATTGGATAACTTAGCATGTTGCCTTAGTGATTTTATTCTCCATTGATACCTACCTAGTTCTAACTAACTTTAAATAATTAAATAGGTCATTTATGGTGTCCTCAAACTTCCTAAATATGTCTTCATGGATTGATAAGATCATAACTTCCTTCATATTCTTGTTTTACTGTTAAGAGGCCCTTGATCACGATTTGTAACTACTAAGATTGGGCTTGGGCTACATCGTGTATCTTTTCTTTGAATATCATGTCTTCTATTAGTGTTTGGCCTTAAACAAGGGTTAGAAATGTGAATGGCTCTATATATTGGAGGGTGATTTCCTCACCTCCAACTATGGACTTCTTTTTAATAAATCTTTCTAGACCTATAGTCTCTAGATTAAGTTGAACTCCCACTAATGATTGACTCACTTTTGGAGGCTCTAGAATTTGTATTTGTGTGCCATTTGGCTTGCCTAGGGTAGTCATCTTGTTTTCCTCTTCCTTTTATAGATCCATAATCCAAGGTTTGAGCTCATCATGTACATGGATAGTAAATTTTTTTGTAATAGCCCAAGGGTTGTGAATGGTTGGAATCTTCTACAACTTGCCATATAAAAACCATTTAGGAATGGTTCAACCATGAATTGGGTAATCATCACTAAAGAGATTGAATTTACTTGAAGGATAACTAAATTTCAAATTGGACTTATTTCCTCCTATTTGAACCAAGGCTAACTCAGCTTTCCTTTTATGGATATTTACTAGAACTAAACCCAAAGTCGATTACTTCCCCTTTTCGTTATCTACCTCCTTAGGTTGAGATAGAGGTTATTCCATCTTTACTTATTATTCATCAAATTGATAGGCACTAGCTAGTGCCTTAAATTCATCTTCCACTCTTTTCTTAGGATCCAATGCTATTATATCAATTTCTTCAATTGGTGATCATAGTTCTTCAAGCTAGGTTAAAGATGATGCCACCTCTCTAGGTCTCTTTTCCTCTGGCCTTTGCTTAATATGTGCCTTAAGCTTTTGAATTTCTATTTTTTGTTGTGCTAGGGGAGGTATATAAGATGAAGTTTGTATAAAATGGTATTACTTAGGTCCCATCTACCATATGTCATCACTTGGATTCTACTCCCTCAACAACCTAGCCTCTGGCTTAATGTTATGCATTTTCAATCTTGCAAACACTTTTATGAATGAATAAACTTTGGTATACATTATGTCATATGGTCTAAGGTAGTCCTCATAGGTTATGTTGATCCCTTTTTACTTTCAAGTGCTTCACAACCCTTTCCAAGGGGTCCTACTAGCTCAATTCATTAATTTGTATATTGAAATAGGTCCTATGCTTGGAGATAATCTCTATATTGTTCCACTATTGAAACATAGTCCTACCAATGGTTAAGGGGAAGGTATGGAGCATCCCTTTTATATTATTTCTAAACATACCATCTGTGTCATGGAATAGTTGATATTCCACTTCTTATTTTGCCAACTTGATGGGCACGAGGACTGGGAGCCTTAGTGGTTGACTTAGAGTCCTCTAAATTCTAATTATAGTGCAATCTAGATATAAAAAAATGTCTCCAATGGATTTAACATATTTATTAGTTAGAGAGCTATCTTTTATCATTAGAATTATTGTGATGGCTTCAACGAAGGTTGGGTAAACACAATCATAGATGAATTGAATATGGTCCATATATTTGAGTATATGTAATTTTGATTAATATTGGGAAATAATTTATTTTCCCTAAAGTGACCATTATTTAATGCTAGGAGTTTTGGTGGTGGCTAATAGGGCATCCAAAATGTATGACATCATGTAGAAATGGTTTTTGGTCTTCTTCTTAATTGCATAGAACTATCTCTTCAAGAAAGTGTTGATCATCTCACTTAAAGAGGGAGTGAGTTATTTTTTGACTATGAAGTACACAAAAGGGATCCATAGTTTATCAACATAGGTGGTGGAGGGATTCCAACACAATGTTATCATTAATTTCCTTTAGTTTATCAACATAGGTGGTGGAGGGACTCCCATACAATGTTTTCATTAACGTCATTATCATCCTAATTCCATTATTGAATTAGCTAATTGGGATGTTCCCATTGAGGTTAGAAAACACATGGTTATAGAGTACAACCATGGGGTAAGTATGGTATTTAGATCATTTTTATTAGCCCATTCATTGATTTTTGGTACATCCACTAGCTTTTGGGAAACTTATAATAATTTTCAATTTCTATAAGAGAAATATAGGCAACCTTCCTATAACTATGTTCACTAATTAACATACCTTGATCAATTTTTCAATCTTTGAAGATATGAGCAATAAAATCAATGGAATGTAGTACCCCTAGTTTTTTTTATAGCATAATGAAGGCTTTTCATCTGAATCACAACTAAGTCACAATAACTCCTCTTGACTGATGCATTCTTCTCATCTTCCTTTGTGATGACTGGTAGTTCTATAAAAACCTAGAAAAGCTTAGACCAATTATTATCTCCTATGTTTAGATCCACCATATCAAATTCTATGTCCCTAAATCTATGGTTAGATAGGGCTCTATATCTTCTCTATATTTTTTTGGGCTACCATGACTATGAGTTTGATAAATTATTCACTAGTAGTATTTTACACTTGCTCAAATGATGATTCACTTAGAATCAATTTTGATCAATTTAGGATCAAATTAGGGCTTTTGTAGACATCAGGGATTTTCTATATCTTTAACGGTGCTCTCTATTTACACATGATTTTTATGCCTTAAATTTTCATTTGAATCATGTATTTATACCTTCACCCATTTGAGCCTATAATATCTTTGTATTTTTTATTTATATTTATGTGGCATCCTTATGGCATCTATGTGGCACTTTCATAAAAAATTACTCATTAATGTTTAAAATTATGATCATTTCCATTTTTGAAATATTATTTTACTTTGCAGCAACACATTATGTTTTCCAAATCAATGTCATTTTTTGATCTTGATCTTGAGAGTCGATCACCATTGGTTGACATTTATACATGGCCACAAGGTTAAGTAACTTGGTAGTCTTATGGGCCTTTTGAGCTCCATTGAAAGTTATTTTTTGATTTTCTACCATTGGATTTAGTGGGTATAATTAACATGTGCCATTGATCTCTCTAAAAGGTGCTCAGGCCTTAATGTATACTAGGCCTTGAGGTTGTGCCACTTAGTAGTCCCATGGGCCTTCTGAGCTATGCACTTTATTAGTTCTATTAGTTCACATGCTTTCACCACATGGTAGTCTTGCATTAACTCAAAGATTCATTAAAAACTATTAACTTGATATGCTCTATTGATCTAGGTCTATATGTTTGAATGTGTACCATTGATCCTTAGTAAGGTGATCGATGTTTAAACTATGGTCCATGGCTTGAATTTTCAACCTGTATCTCACTCCATTATACTAATCCCATCTGAGAGAATGTGGGCTATAGATCATGATTTGAGTATTTGAACATGATTGGTTCCTAAAATTTTAAAAATATTAAGTAAGCCCATGAATATATATGTTTTAGACCAAAGTCTTTGACTAATGTCTTTATTTGTATTTAAAAATATGAATAAATTTTTAGTCCAAAGTCTTAATCTAGGTTTAAAATGATGATAAAATGACCTCATGAATAATAAATTCATAGCATAATCATGTAACATAACAAAAGGACCCTTTAAATAATAAATTCATAACATAAGATTTTAGCCTATGTTTTTATTGTATTAATAAATAAAATTAAAACATTAGGGTAAAAAATCTTAGGTTAAGTCTATGTTATAGTAAAAGGGGGCCATTTAGTCTTAATATTGATATCATGTCATTGGATCGAGGTGATCCAAGGGAATGTGGACTTTTGATCTCGATCTATGGGGTCGAGTGAGATTGGTCCCACAAATTAGAATCCTTGGCTTGTTAGGCCCATCTTACACTAGCGAATTAACTTTGCCATGAGTCATTGATTCTAAAAACAAGCACAGTGTTTAATTAGGGACTCACAGATATATGGAACTAAGGATAAATTCTTAGGGCTAGGGTCTTGTTTATGTTAATAAACATGGACATGACTTTAAGATTAAGATTTTAGCCTATGTTTATAACAAATGGACCATGCTTATAATAAAGTTAGACTATGCTAAGGTAAAAGGGAACAAAGGGGGCTTGGAACATAAAGGAGACCAATTATATAATTCTTATACTAAGGTTTGGTCAAGTTTAAAAACATGACTAAGCCTTATTATAAAATTTTAACTAAGTCTATGGCATTTTTAAAGTGTTCTCATATAATCTATTCTCACCTGTTTTGAATTTGAATTAAGGAGTCTAAGTTAGGGTTTCTTGAATAGGGGTTTTAGCATGATTAGAATGAAATAAATCTTGACTTTCTACATAACAAAGGCTAGTAAAAGGTAAATTTAGGATTGAACCATAAAATATAGGCACAACCTATTCAAGAAGTGTTTCATCAAACCTACAACTTGAAACACGAACAATAAATGTTAGTAAACTTAGATAAGGACAAACTAGAGCCATGAAAAAATTATCCAACCAATCAAAGTGTGGATGATCTTCAAATAAAAATAATGTGCAAACATGCTAATGATACTCTGATCAAGTGAAATTTTGATTTTAATGTACAAATCTACACAATTTATCACAAGGGTCCCCATTTTTTAGAAATGGGTGTATTTTGTCCTCAAAAAATGCAAACTTCTAGGGGAAATATAGTAATATATTAGAATTTAGAGACCCTTGGTCAAAAAAATAACTAGATTACTTGTTCCACTTGATCAATTCCATTATCAAGATCAATTCACGGTTAAAAAAAATCTTGTACCTACAAAATTAGTATCAAACTTCAAAACCTAGATATGTTGTGTGTGTTCTTTGATTCCACTTACTATTTTCCATGGGATTTAGGGAACAACTTCTAGATTTCATGACTTTAACCATTAACATTGAATTACAACATGTTTAGATATCCATTAAGGACCATACTTTAACTGAAGGAAGGCTTGTATTGATTTGTTTCCAACTAGGTATCCATAACCCTGATAGAGATTCATTTGGCTCCACTCAAGGTCTTGCTCCACTACCAACCAGGCATCCATAACCCTAGTGGAGATTACTAAAATTATCTTTGCTTGGATTTTATTTTATTTTAAAATAATCTATTATTTTTGTATTGTTTAGATCATTTTGACTTCTTAGCAAAGGTTGGGAACTAGGCTAGCCAGGTTTAGGGATTTGGTCAAATATTTGATCCTTATACAATCACCTATGGTTACAACCTTTATCCCAAGAAATGATGTTTAATAAGTGCAAGCATGATTGTGTCTTAATAATTCAATATCTCATCCCTATATATGCAATCCTTTAGAAAACCAAGATTAGATCAAAACAAGGTTTAAAACCATATGAAACAACCAACCTATCCATTAGTCCTTACAAGTTTCTCTAAAATGTAACATTAATCTCATGTTTCAAACCCATGGTCAACATATGCTTAAGATTCATACCTACATTTCTAAACTATGGAGTTCTTGAGTATTTTAGTGAAAATTGAGTTGAACATTATCCAATAGGACTTATTAGAAGCAAGAAACAAGGTAAGGAAAACAAATACAAAAATGAAAAGCAATAAAATATGAATTAAAGGAAAATCAAACAAATATCTACAAACTTATGTACAAATAAGGGACATGAAGGAAAAAAAGAAAGAAAATAATCTATCCTACCTACACTATCTCTAACTATCCTTATAGTCATTCCATAAATATCCCAAGTGGGATAGCAAATAATTATTACTTGAGGTATTGCCCATTGGTGGATAGTGTGAACTCTTCTCCCTATAAATCTTTTAGCTTGAAGGTGTTATCACCAAGTATCTCGGCAATCTAATAGGGACTTATCCATAAAAGTGTGAATTTACCATGTTTTCCTGTGGGCTTAAATTATTTGTCCCAAAGAATAACTAAGTCTTCCTGCCTAAAAACCTTTACCCTTGATTTCTTATCAAACCACCTCTTCACTATGGTTTGGTGCCTACTAAAATTAGTAAAAGCCTCTTCTCATCCATCTTCCATCTAATTAATGTCAAGTAACCTTGAGCTTTCCAATTATTTATGCTCCTCTATGTATTTTAAGCTTGAACTTGTATGTTGGTAGCATGAGGGTGATGGGAAAGATGGGATCTTGGCCATACACCAACAAGAATGGAGAATCTTTGATATCTTGCTTGATTCTAATTATGTCTACCCAAAGGGCACACTTATGTAGCTTATGTCATGTCTTAGGCTTGTTTACTACAAACTTCTTTATTGCCTTCATCAATTTATTATTATTATTATTATTATTATTTGATTCATATACTCTATTACCTTAAGGATAATGGTTGGATGATAACTTGAGAATGATTCCATTATCATATGCCCATTATGTGATCTCTATAGATATAAAAATAGATCCATTGTCATAAACCAAAGATACATGTGTCTCAAACCTAGTGCATAGGTTTTCTTCTAAAATATTGATCACTTCTTTGGTCTTACACTATTGATTTGCCACTACCTTAGTCCATTTGGTGTAGTAGTCAATACTAGTTAGAACATATTTGTGACCTTTTAATGAATTAGGGTTGATTATCCTCATGAAATATAGTCCCTACTAAGCAAAAGGTTTATCTACCATAGCTAGTTGTAGTGGTATGGTGGTCTTAGGCTCTTTTGTGTTAAAGACTTGACATGAATGGCACTACTTTAAATGCTTGTAGGAATACTTGAAGATTGTGGTCCAATAGTAACCATCTATAAATATTTTGAGTTTTTGTCCTTACAGATAGATGTCCACTTCCTAGTTTCTTATGAAAAGTACTCATTATTTTAGCTCCATTTTTTGATACACACCTCAATTAAATGCCTTCAAAGTTTTTCTTGTACAACACTCTATTTTTTTATCAAGTAGTGGGATGGCTTGAGTCTTAGGGATATTTTATCCTTGGTCAACCCTATAGGATAAGTGTAATTGATTATTAGATGGATAATAGTATCATACCAATCATTGGATTTAAAATTTTACTTTTCAACTTGCATGACACTTAGCTTTGGATTAGTATTGGCAATCAATTAAATTAGACCTTGGCACCTTAATATTTTTGAAGTCTTCATTTCAATGTCATATTCTTAAAGCACAAACATCCACTAACCTCTCCTCTCTCCTAGCTCATTCTAACTTAGCATAAGCTTAGTGATAGGGTCTGGTAAGATTATATGTATTTTATTCCTAAGAATGTAGTGCTTCAATTTATTCACCACCTTAACTAATGTAAATTTTTGCTTGTTAATTAAAGAATAATTTAAATTAACATTTTCAAATGTTGTGCTCATAAACTCAATTGGAGGATCACATACATCAATTTTTGAGTTAAAACTATAGCAATAATATGATCAAAAGCAAAGGAATAAAGGTCAAAATCTTTGGAGAAGTCTAGACTTATCAGGATAGGAGCTTGTCCAATTACCTCCTTTATATCCTTAAAAGCCTTCTTGGTTTCTTCATTCCGCATGATTTTGGCATCTTTCTTCAGCATATCATTGAATGGCTTGATAATTTCTATAAAGCCAAAAATAAACTTTTTTACAAAATTAATTTTGTGAAAGAATGACTTTAGTTCTTTCCTACTATTAAGAGGCTCTATTTTTGATATAGCATCTACTATATCAGGGTCTATAGAGATTCCATCCTTAGTGATAACATGTCCTATTAGTTTTCCCTTAGTAACATAGAAAATGTTTTTCTTTGGGTTGAGAGAAACCCCATACCTTCTACATATTTCAAATACCTATTATAAATGCATGATGTGGTCCCCTATTCTTAGAAAAGATAGTTAGAACATCCATTTACATAATAATGCATTTACCTACCAAAGCTTGGAGAGCATGATCCATGGCCCTTTGAAATGTTTCCCCTACATTGATTAGCCCAAATGGCATTCCTTTTTATGAAAATGTGCCCCACTTGGTAATAATAGTAGTTTTGATCCTATCTTCTTGATTTATTAGCACCTAGTTATACCCTAAATAATCATCAAGAAAGGACATCATGTCATAACTATAAATGCTTTGTATTACTTGGTAAAGAGAAGGTAGGGGTGGTTATATTTCTTACATGCTCTATTTAGGTTTCTAAAATCAATGCACAATCTAATTTCACCATTTTTTATTCAATGGGACTAAATTATCAACCCAAATGAAAAGCTTAATGGGAAATACAATCTTGGCATCTAAGATATTTTTGACCTCTCTATATATTAATGGTTCTAAGACTAGGTTGTAGGCCTTTGTTTTTTCTTTGAAAGGTTTGTAGTTTTCTTTCAAAGGTATGGTGTGAGTTATGACCCTAGGACAAAATATCTTTAGGTCAGCATAGGACCATACTACGATATCTTAACATTTGGTCAACATTTCTTTGGCTCCTTTATTTTCCAAACTTGTACATGTTCCAATGTTAATCAACTAAGGTTGACCTTGAAATCCAAGATCAATTACATTGTAATACTTACCACTTACTTTGTGGATCTTGGTAGCCTCAGTTACTTTATCAAAATTAAAGAGTCTCTCTAAGGATATCATGCCTTTGGGGATCTTATTGTCATTTAATTGAATTACTTTGTCTTCAAGTTTTCTTTCAATGAATTCATCATCAAGGAGACTAGCTTAATCAATAATATGACCCTAAAATACTCCTAAACTAGTCAAGAAATCTATGATCTATTGATCATAATTGAATACCTATAAGTGATTGATATTATTAGGCACTAAGGGACATGGGACCAACTTAATACTAAGGTTTGGGGAGTCTTAGTTTGGCATAAGGTTGTCCATAGCTGAGGCAAGATCATCAATAGCCTTATTTTCTTCCATATGGATGGAAATAATATTAAAAACATTAAAAGACTCAAGAAAATATAATAATATAGACTTATACATCTTGAGATATGACAATTTATACTGATATTTACTCCTTACCTAATTGATTACTAGCTTCGAGTCACCATAAACTAGTAGTTCCTTAACCTTATGTTTGATTGCAAATTGTAACCACAAAATCAAAGCTTCATACTCAACTAGATTATTTGTAGAAGGAGACTAAAATCTATAAGCAACATGATATTCTATACCAATAGGTTTAGTTAGAACAATTCCTACCCCATTAACTCACACCATCAAAATGTAATTTCTATAGACTAGGCAAAGCATGAAAAGTCTTAAGGTCATATACCTTAGAGGTCTCAAGAGTGTAAATCCCAAACTCAACATGAACCATGTTCACCTTTTCATTGATTGAATTATATTAAGTGATCATATGTTTCATTTTAGGATCCCTTTTTAATCCTAATTTGGTTGGTGACTCCCTTCTATTATAACCACATATGTGAACAATCTATTGACATATAACCATTCAAGCTTCTAGTCTAGTCTCTACTTAATAACATACCATAAGCATCAAGTATGTCCACCACTTGGATATCTATCAACTATTGGATCCTTGGCTTGGAGGTGATTTATATGTGAACATTCAATAATTCACAAATCACTTTGACTCTTGACTTATCTAATTGAGTCATAACTCTATCAGGGTTAATAAGAGTCAAACCTAATTATTCACAAATACCCTTAGGCATTATATTTGTAGATGAAATAGAATATAATAAATAATTATGTATATTTTTATCAAATATCTTGATTGTAAGTAAGAAAGGAGGAACGTCTACCTTGATTTTTTGTATTATAACATTAGCATGTGTAGACTTTTGAGACTTACCAGTCTTTTTACACAAAGATTCCAACAACAGATCTCTTTGTTCAATAATATGTGTCAACTCATGCAAGGTAATGTTAGCCTTGATCTTTTTCATGTAATTTACTATGTTATATATAGTCCTATTGGAAAAATTAGATGTATCAGCACTAGGTTTAGAAGTACTTCCCTTAGGAGGCTCTAGATTATTGTCCAAGGTAGTATCAGGGGGAGTCTCAAAGTTATTTGGAAGAGTTAAAGTGGTTAGTGGTTTTTTTTACTCCCTATTTCTTAGAGGAAAATTCTTCTTCAAGAATTTCTAAAAATCATGAATCTCTTTAGGAATATCCTTAGCATCATTATCATCTTGAAAGAGGAACTCAAATGTCTCCACCATGAACATTAAATCAGTAAACTTGGATGACCTTGAGGAACTAGATGTACCTACATCAAAATAATTATTAGGTACAACTTCAAAAATATATAATTATTATTGTAAGGCTTCAAATGCATTAAAAAATTCAACACAATCTATTTCCCGTTTTTAGAAGTAAAATGAACTTTATAATAGTCAGCTAAAGCAACATTGGTAAGATTTATATCAGGCACATTTTTAATAGTAGATGGCTCATTGTTATTATTGTTTTGGTAGATATCATTATGAAATATGTTAGTGGGTCTATTGAACCTTTAAAAAGATTAATTACTACAAAATATTTTTCTAGTACTGCTTACTTGCTTTTGAACTTAAGGAAGTTAATGCTATGTTTTTTAACCATATTGAGGATAAAGTCACTCTCATTCTTTGGGGCCTCAAAATAATGAACTTAGGTGTTAGAATTATATGTAGACATCAATTTTTTTTGATATTTTGGATGATATCCATGGGAAACATTGTTCAAGAATCCTAGGTTTTGGCTAAGATGAACATGTCTCAAAGGTAATTGGTTTATGACTAGCAGTTGGTTTAGGGTAGGTACATTTTTATTAGTATTGGGAGTAACATTCATAATGGGAAAAATGTGGATTGGCATTAGGAATGAAATATTCCAATTATCTTTGGGGTTGAATTTGTTTATTAATAATCACAACCTTGACATAGGCTAAAGCTAATGTGTTTATGGGTCCAATAGCTCTCTATATAAATATATAAGTCATAGGATCTAAGGCATCATTATAAGTTTCCAAGGATAAAGCCTCATCAGGTCTATAAGGATATATAGTCCTACTAAACATTTTTTTGAACCTATCATTAAAATCTCTTATGGACTCATTTACATCCCTTTTCACTATGGGGAATTGCTAGTACAGGATATAAGGACTAATAATGTTACCAAGCTAGTCAATGAATATGTTGTTAAAATCAACCTAACTTGTAATGTGATTTTTAGAGAGATTAAGAAAACATTCATATGAATAATCTTTAAAAGTGAAAGGAAATAGACTACATATTATATCTTCATGAGTGACATTTAACATTATCAAAGAATCTTTGAATGATTTAATATGTTTTGTAGCCATTATAATGCCACTATGACTAATTGTTGGCAAATATTTTTTAGGATTATGAGGAAGGTCATTTGTCACACCCGGCACATTGATTGAAGATATACTTAGAAAATCCATACCTTGATAAGGATCAAACATATAAGTAGCCTAAATTGGTGAAGTTGGCAACGATTTTGAAATCATGCGCTTACCTTTGTCCCACCTAGCTCTCCTATGGACTTCAAATTCAAGCAAGGGTTCCCTAGTTTCTAAACATGACCTTGTTTGTATTCATGGTAATTCCATCTTATGAAATTTGAATCCCATTTTAAATATGAAGCATCAATCCTATATTTTTATAGATTAATGATTTAGTAATGCATATTAAGAAAAAATTTCAAACATTCATACAAAGGATAGTAATATTTAACTAGGTTAACTCATAGATGTGCCCTAGTACATAAGATTAATATCTACACATTTAAATTCAAATAAACTCAAATTTGAAAAGTATCTATCAACCTTTAATTAAAATTTCCATCACTAACCTTGAACCTATTGGTTTTACAAATCTAAAGCTATCTTTACTATAGTTCAATATATGTCTTCAAAAAATATCTTTGTCTAAATAAGCACAAAGACTAGTCTAAAATCATGAATGTCACCAACCTTTACATTATTATGCTAAATGAAAATAGAAATGTAAATATTAGAGTTATCTTTAAATAGAATTCAAAAAAACCAGCAAAGATACTGCAAATCTATAAATAATTAATGTGGCCCTCCTTTTAGTGCCAGCAAAGCTCTGCCTGTTGATGTCTTAATATGTATCAAAGGTTCTTAGAGTGTTTAAATAACACTTCTCATTTTATAATTCAAATAATTTAGTGCATGAGTTGTAAGTTGTGATAATTTTTTTATCTACTAGTGAAATAAAGGAAAAACAAGCTGACTATTTCATAATATTTATATAGTTTGGTGGTTGGGAGCCACCTTGGCCTATATATTGAAAAATAATGAAGAAATATTATCTACTATTATTCAATTATTATTAAATATAATATAAAGACTAATCTATCATGGATATTTACAATGGAAATTAATCTAGAATGATCTGGTTAAAAAAGAGGAAAAGGAAGGGTAAGGCAAAAAAGAGATGTTAATCTTTATCCAAAATAACATGACAAAGCTCAAATGTATTCTTAGCATAAACTTAACCAATTTATAATATGAAATATCATAATATAAAATCTTACTACACATTGGGAAAACATCTAAGGAATGAGAAATTTGTAAATAAGAACTAAGTTCACTTTAAAGATTTACCCTACAAGAAAACAACATTAACCCAAATGAAAGAAAAATAAAAGAAACAAAATTAACTTGACAACTTTTTGTAAACCTAACATTAACACAAGTTAGAAAATATACAATTAAAAGTTACACACCAAAATTTCATTAGAACCATTCAAATCTTGAAATGAGAATAAGCAAGTGAGATAGAAACCATAATAACAAATTCCACAAATGAATATGGACAATATTTATATGATCCCTCACTTTCATTAATTGCTCAAAAGTTCTCATAAGTTTTTGACTCCAAAAATCCCTCTTCCTTTTGCAAATGAGAATACTCCTTTTATAGAATGTAAATAATAATGTTGATTAGTCATATCTACTTACAAGTGTACAAGTATAAGGATAACTATCCTTTTTTAAAATGTTCTAGAATACACTAATATTTTCCAAGTGGGCTGACCTATAGGCAATGTGTTTACAAGTTTCACATTCCTTTAAAAAAAAGAACATTATATTTTCAAAATAACACAAAGTCTTACAAAAAATTTATTTCTAACTAACTTGAGGTTCATGTGTCGATGTGGTTCCCTATTTTTGCTAAAGAATATTGATCCTATAGTGTTTCTCATTGATGAGTGAGAGATTTTCCAAGTGGACTAGCCTATAGGAAATGTGTTTACAAGTTTCACATGCATTTACAAAAAATAACATTAAATTTTCAAAATATCACAAAGTCTTACAAAAAAAAAAAATCTAACTAACTTGAGGTTCATGTGTCGATGTAGTTTCTTACTTTTGCTAAAGAATATTAATCTTATAGTGTTTCTCATTGATGAATGAGAGGTCAAAAACAAGCTTCAAGAATATCTCCTTTCCATGATCTTCTAGGTTCTTGAGGTCCTTCTCAACTTTCTCTATTACTTGCTTGATACCCCTGGCATCTCCCAGTTTCTCTTCAGATGATTGAAGTATGCCCATGATCCTCTTGTTGTCCTATGTTATTTGGCCTTACCCCTAGCTTCTTTCCTCCTACATAAAATAAAAGGTCTTATTATTTAACTCTTCATAAATTATAAGGCTCAATGATCTAATGGTTATGGGTTGCTTAATCAAACTATCCAAGATATGTAACATTCCACCTTCCTATTATTCAAAGTCCTTGGCCAGGTCCTCCATTCATTTAGACTAATTTATAAGAGCTTAAATCTCATTTACCAATATGGGCATATACATATTCAAATGTGATAAATTTATAGTCCTAAATTTAAGGACTAGGTTCTTGGTCAAGACCTTGATCAATACATTCACTTGATAGCTTGAAACATGCCATTGGCTAATTTGGCTTGTAGCCTTAGTGATTTGCTTCTCCATTTCTCCCTGCTTGGTTCTAACTAACTTCAAAGAATTGAGTATGTTAGTCATGGTGACATAAAACTTCTTGAAGCTATCTTTATTTATTGATAAGGAAAAGACTTCCTTTAGATTCTTGTTTTGTTGTAAGAGGCCCTTGATCATGGTTTACAACTACTAAGATTAGGCTTTACCTACATTAAGGATATTTTATTTGAATATCTTGTCTTCTCTTGGTTTTTCCCCTTTAACAAGGGCAAGACATGTTAATGGATCTATCTTTTTGAGGGTGAATTCTTCGCCACTGACTATGGACTTATTTTTAATCACTATTCCTAGATCGATAGTCTCTAGATTAAATTGAACTCCCACTAATGATTGAGTTACTTTTGGAGGCTCTAGAGTTTCTATTTGTGTGCCATTTGTATCCCTTAGGGTATTCATTTTGTTCTCCTCTTATATTTTTAGATCCATAATCCAAGGTTTGAGATCATCATGAACATAAATATTTATAGATTTTATAATGACCCAATGGTGGTGCATGGTTAGAATCTTCTACAACTTACCATATAAAAACCATTCAATAATGGTTGGACCATGGATTGGGTAATCATCACTGAAGAGATTGAATTCACTAAAATGATGATTTAAGGTCAACTTGAGATTATTGCCTCTTATTTGGACTAGGGCTAACTCAGCTTTCCTTCTAGGGATGTTCCTTAGAACTAAGTCCAAAGCCAATTCCTTCCCCTTTTTTTTCTCTACCTCCTTAGCTTGGGATTGAGTTTATTCCTTGTATTATTCTTCCTCATCATATTTATAAGAAATATCTAGTTCCTTTAGGGAATATTCCACTATTTCCTCAAGATCCAGTGCTATAATGTCAATTTCTTCAATTGGTGATCTTGATTCTTCAAGCTGGGTTGAATATGATGCCACCTCTCCAAGTCTATTTTCCTTTGGCCTTTGCTCAATATATTCTTTAATCCTTTGTGTTTATATTTGTGGCTATGCTCTGGGAGGTATAGAAGACTAATATCATAGCAAATGGTAATTCCTGAGTCCCATCTACCATATATTATCACTTGGTTTCTGCTCCCTCAATAACCTAGCCTCTGGCTTAATATTGTGATTTTTAAATATTTCCAACACTTCTATGAGTAAAAAAGCTTTGGTATAATTTTTTTCATATGGTCTAGGATAGTGATCATAGGTTATGTTGATCCCTTTTGATTTTGAGTTCTTCACAACCCTTTACAAGGGGTTCCACTATCTAAATTCATCAATTTATAGCTTAAAAGAGGTCATATGCTTAGAGATAGTCTCTATATTATCCCACTATTGAAACAGAATCCTACTGATGGTTAAGTGGAAGGTATGGAGTAGACCCTTCCTCTTTATTCTACACATACCATATATGTAATGAAATATTTGATATTCCACTTCCTGTTCTTCCAACT
The DNA here is from genome assembly GCA_037957365.1 of Torreya grandis. Lineage (NCBI taxonomy): Eukaryota > Viridiplantae > Streptophyta > Pinopsida > Cupressales > Taxaceae > Torreya > Torreya grandis. The sequence continues at coordinate 1,263,433 of JARHVA010002276.1, forward strand.
TGATGGGCATGTGTACTGGGAGCCTAAGGGGTTGACTTAGCGTCCCTTCAGTTCTAATTATAGTGTAATCTACATAAAAAAAAATGTCTCCAATGACTTCTACATATTTATTGGTCATAGGGTTGACTCTCATCATTATAATTCCTATGATGGATTTAACTAAGGATGGGTAAACAAAATCACAAATGAATTGAATATGGTCCCTATATTTGAATATATGTAATTTTGAGTAATATTGAGAGACTATTTGTTTTCCCTTAGGTGACCATTATTTAATGTTTGGAGTATTTTTAGTGGCTATCAGGGTGTCCAAAAGCTATGACATCATGTAGAAATGGTTTTTGTTTTTTTTTTTAAATTTTAAACAACTATCTCTTTAAGCAAGTATTGATAATCTCACCTAAAGGGAGAGTGAGTTATTTTTTGACCATGAAGTACATAAAAGGGACCAAAAATTTATCAACATAGGCGGTCGAATGATTCCCACATAATCTATTCATTGATGTCATTATCATCCTAATTCTGGCCCTACATTAGCTAATTGGGATGTTCCCTTTAAGGTCAAAAAACACATGGTTCCCAGAATACAAATATGAGGTAAGGATGGTCTTTAGGTCACTTTTATTATCCCATTCATTGATTATGGGTACATCCAACTTATAGTAATTTTCAAATGCCATAGAAGAAATATAGGTAACCTTCTTATACATAGGTTCGTAAACTAACATACCCTGATCAATTTAACAATATTTGATGATAGGAGTAATAAAATGAATGGAATGTAGTACCTCTAGTTTTAATACAACATAATAAAAGCTTATCATCTAAATTTAAACCAAGTCATAATACCTCCTCTTGGCTTATGTGTTCTTCTCATCTTCCCTTGTGATGGTTGACAACTCTTCAATGGCCCAAAAATCTTGAACCAATTATTGTCCCCTATGTTTAGAGCCACCATGTAGAATTTTGTGTCCTTGAAGATTATCCCCTATAAATCTATGGTCAGATAAAGCTTTGTATCTTCTTTATATTATTTTTAGGCTATCATGACTATGAGTTTGATAAATATCTCACTAATGGTTTATAGTTCAATCCTAATTTACACTTGCTTAGATGATGATTAACGTACTTAGACTTGATTATGATCAATTCAAGATCAAATTAGGTATTTTGTAGATGTTAGGGATTTTTTTAGCTTTAATGGTGGTAGTTATTTATACTTAAGAGAGATTTGTGCCTTAGATTTTCATTTGGATCATGTATTTATAGCCTCTCCCTTTTGAGCCCATAAGATCTTTGGATTTGTCATTTCTATTTATGTGGCATCCCTATGGCATTTATGTGGCACTTTCATAAAAAAATACTCATTAATGTTTAAAAACATGATTTTTTCCCTTTAAAAATATACTTTTACATCACACCATTAGATTATGTTTTCCCAAATCAATGTTATTTATTGATATTAATCTTGAGAGTCGATTGCCATTAGTTGATATTTGTATATGGCCCTAAGGTTATGCTACTTGGTAGTCCCTTGGGCCTTCTGAGATTCATTGGAAATTCTTTATTAATTTCACACCATTAGATTTAGTGGGTATGAATCAACATTAGCCATTGATCTCTAAAAAGTGTTTAGGATTTAATGTGTACTAGGCCCTAAGATTATGCCACTTGGTAGTTTGATGGTCCTTCTAAGTTATATGCCTTATCATTTATATCAGTTCACATGTTTTTGACATATGGTAGTCTTGTGTCAAGTTGGAGCTTCATTGAAAAGTATTGACTTGATACACTCTATTGATATGGGTTCATATACTTGAATGCATATTGTTAATCCTTAGTAAAGCAATTGATGTTTAAAATGGGGTCTATAGCTTGAATTTTCAACATGGATTTCACTCCATTAGATTAATCCTATCCAAGTGAATGTAGGCTATAAATCATGATCTGATCGAATGAACGTGATTGGTTCCTACAATTATAAAAAGATTAACTAAACCTAGGAATATATATGTTTTAGACCAAAGTCTTAGGCTAATGTCATTATTTGTATTAACAAATTTAAATAAATATTTAGTCCAAAGTCTTAATCTAAGTTTAAAAACATGATAAAATGAATCTATGAATAATAAAGTCATAGCATAAGCTTGTAACATAACAAAAGGAGCTTTCGAATAATAAATTCATAACATAATATTTTAGCCTAAAGTTTTATTGTATTAATAAATGAAATTAAAACCTTAAGGTAAAAAAAATTAGGTTAAGTATATGTTATAATAAAAGATTCCCCTTTAGGCTTAATATTGATCTCATGTCATTAGATCGAGGTGATCTGAGTGAACATGGACCATCGATCTCAATCCATGGGGTCAAGTGAGATTGGTTGCATAGATTAGAATTGTTGGATCATTAGGCCCATCAAACACCATCTAATTAACGTCATCATGGGTCATTGATCTTTTAAACAAGCATAGTTTTTAAGTTAGGACTCAAAGATATATGGAACTTAGGATAAAGTCTTAGGACTAAGGTCTTGTTTATGTTAATAAACATGAACATGATTTAGGATTAAGATTCTATTCTAAGTTTATAACAAAGGGAACATCCTTATAACAAATTTAGACTATGCTAAGATAAAAGGGAATGAAGGGGGCTTGGGACATAAAGGGGATTAAGCATATAAATTTTATCCTAAGGTTTAGTTGTGTTGAAAAACATGACTAAGCCTTAGTATAAAATTTTATCTACGTCTATGTAATTTTTAAAGTGTTCTTATGTAATCTTTTCCTAGCAATTTTGAGTTTGAATCAAGGTGTCTAAGTTAGGGTTTCTTGACCAATGGTTTTAGGATGATCAAAATGAAATCAATATTGACTTTCTACATACCAAAGTATAGTAAAAGTTTAATTTAGGATTGAACCATAAAATCTAGGCACAACCTATTTAAAAAGTGTTTCATCAAACCTACAACTTAAAACATGAGGAGCAAATGTTAGAAAACATAAATAAGGTCAAACCAAGGCCATGAACAAATAATCCAACCAAATCAAGGTGTGGATGAATTCAAAAAAAAATAATGTGCAAACATGTTAATGATGCTTTGATCAAGATAATTTTCAATTTTAAGGTACAAATCTACATAATTTATCACAAAGGTTCCCATTTTTTAGAAATGGTGGTTTGTTGACCTCAACAAAAGGTCACTAGTTTGAAAATCTTGAGTTAGAGTGTTAACTAGATCTTCCAAACTAGTGATAGAATGAGATTTGAGTTGGTTATAATAATCTAAAGTTTCTCTAAATAGGGTTTTCACTTAGATCTTAGTAGAAGTAAAAGTGCTTAACTTAACTCAATCTTTGTATAGATTTTCAAAAAAATTTAAGTATAAGGTAAAATCAATTGAACCATTGTAGCTAATGGTAGGGGTGATACCTCTTATATTGATATTAGTAATTTTAGGTGTAAGAGGTTCATTTTTAAGATGTTTAATTATTTTATCAATAAGAGGTGGTTGAATAGTAAGGTTTCTATGGGAATCGCTAAGTGGGGGGGAGGGGGGTGGGGTGGGGTGGGGGGAATTTTGGTTATGTGCTCCCCATAGAACCTATTATGGGTGATTTTGGACATGAATAAGGTGATTATGCATTTTTATCATTTGGTTGACATTATTATCTTGGAAATAATTCTTTCAGTTAAGATTTTACAATCAAAGTTGATGGGTTTTAGTGGTTTTATGCATAATATGTAAATAATTAATATTAGTATTAGTGGATTGGGTACCACTCTGAGTAGTAACATGCATGTTATTAGTGGCTTGAGAGGTATTTTTATAAAAGGAGGTAATAGTGGTATGATTATCATGTGTTGTGAAAGATGCACTAATCAAAGGATTAGAAGACAAAGTACTAGTGGAATGATTAACATGGGTATAAAATGATGCACTAGTGGAGGAATTGAGAAGAGTAGGTCTTGAAAAAGGCCCACTAAAAGTTGAACCTACCATTTTAGTAGAGATACTTGGCATATAGGTTGAGTAAATTAAGGAAGAAGATTTCATTGTATGAGAAGGTGTCAAAAAATAAGGAAGAGGTTGAGCATCAAATAATTTGTTGACCCCAAATCCATGTGATAATGTGGGGGAAGGTGAATGGGGATCTCATTCTTGACCACTTATCATAAGGGTATAAATAATATAATGGAATTTTCCTTGATGTTGAGGAAATTCATTAATGAATAAAATCATTTCCAAAGTATACTATAATTTAAGTTGATCTTATAAGGAGAATAGAGGGTTTCAAACTGAAGATACATGAGGAGGAGTCCCATAATTTGTAGTGTGAGTGGCCACATACACATTACTTTCATCTAAAGTAGGAGCCAAAAGTTGTTTATGGAAAAACCTATTGGTATTGGTAAATCTCATCATATATTTTGAGTTCAACTCTATATTATCCTCAAACAAGAAATTCATGACGAGAAAAAAATGTTAAGAAGGACAAATATGATGCAAATACAAAGTCAAAAAATATGATATAGAGTCATGTAGGTCAACTATGTTTTGTAACCCAATAGGCAAATAAGATACATAATAATTTAGGTCAACTATCTATTGAAAATAGGAAGGTAAAATAGGATTGATAAGGATACATAGTCATTTAGGTTGATTGTGCACTATTGAACAAAGAGTTGAATGGGTGAATAAGAAGACATAGTCATACAAGTTGACTATGTTTATGTAGAGTTTTACCTTTGCATGGGTTTTTACTAAACCTATTTAATTTAGATTTATTAGGAGGCTAATTACATATTTATTAGGTGAGTGATGAGCCCAAGATTAATTAATTATAATTACTTATTAAGCTTACTTAGGGTATGTCAACATTATGTTGTCATTATGTTGATATACCTACCCACCCACTTAGCCATCCTATCTATAAGCCTCTTTTCCAAGGCATGTAGTTTGGAGTAGTGTGGAGGATTTGGTTTCTAATTATAAACCATTACTAGCTTGAGAACTCAGTGAGGCTTGTGGATCTACATGGCCCTTGTGCCATTTTTATAGTGTGATTGTAAGCCTTGTGCATTGTGCTACTTAGTTAGGAGCTATGTAAGTTGTGAGTGTTAGATTTATGATCTTAGTGAGATATAAGATTTGAGTCATTGTAATTCATTCCATATTCACCTCATTCTGAATACATCTATTGCATTTCTACTCTCTTTTGTTTCTAGCTTCAATAGTTATGTGTGTTCGCTCTACAATCACCAATCTTGGATGTCTAATTTTGGATGATTCTCACATGGTATCAAAGCACTGGATATCTTGTATTGAATACCAATTTATTTTTATTGTTATTAATTATTGAAATCTAGAGTTTATTTGTATATTTGTGAGGTAAATTCTTAGTGGGTTTACTAAATTTTGAGGTTGTTTTTTGAAAAAAAATCTCAAAAAACTCAATTATAGGGGTCATTTTTTATAAAAACAATCTAGGGTATTACTGGTATGTTGTATTTTTTGCATTAGTTACATGAATTTGGTTACATATCTAGTTAAGGTTGGCATGGAAGAGAGAGCATAGAACTTTAGATCTAAGGTAAATCTACGTGGTTTTCTATTGAAAGGACTGCATTGGTGGAAAGAAGACTATTGAAGGATCTACATTGGAAAATTTACCTATAGTTATTAGGCATTATATTCTATTTTTATCTTTTTATATAACCTAAAATGTGGCATGATATCTTGTTCTAAGCAAGAAGGCCATGAGCACATTAGTTTTGCCAAGTTGTTGTCCACTACCCAAGATCCACCCTGAGGGAATTGATTGGTTATAGAATAGTCATATAAGAGGTAGTCCATGATGAGGAGAGTTATTTCTGGTCTTCTCTCTTATCATTGACTATGTGGGATAAGCCATGAAGCCTGTAAGGATTGTTTTAGAGATTTACACTTGTGCTTAGATCTATTTGGTATCATCTGGTCCAATAAAGATCTATGCTTCATGTGAACACCATAGATCCATGCTCAGCCTCTTTCTACTAGATCTAGTTCTCCAACATCATTTATAAAATTTAGATCTTTTGTAATCCAAGATAAGCAATGGTTAAAGGCTCACATTGGATCTAGATGCTGAGTTATCTTTCTTAGCCTCTAGTTTCCATTCACCTCTCCTTTTTTTACCTAGGTTGGTCTTTTTCATGTCTCTCCAACGGTTTGCTCAAACCATAGACAAGCCCTCTCCCTCCACTTGTGGTGATGCTTAGTGTATTATTTGGTGCCTAAGCCCATACATTTAACCCCACACCAATTATTTTATGAAACATAAGGTTTGTGTTTTTTAAAGAGTTGATTTATGTGGTAGAATTTTTTTGATGAGTGGGGGACATATGATCATTTGGGGAGGTGTATTCCACTATAGCACAATGTTTTATTATTTTTGGTTATAAAAACAAATTAGATATCCTTGTTTTTAGGGTAGGCCAAATGTGTCTTCACATGGTGGGGCAATCTAATTTTTGATTATTTTAAAAAATATATATATATTGTGAATGAAATAATTGCATTTTTTAAAAATTTACCTTTTATATTTGCCAGTTGAAGATTAAGGGTGAGGCCCAGGTTGGCAGGAGGCCAATTCCCCCTCAAAGATAAAACCATTACATTCCTTGTTTAGTGTCAATTTAAATGAGTGGTTAGAAGCCTGGGCAACCCCTTAGCATCAAACATGTTTGAATCATTAAGTGTAATTTTTATTAAAAATAGGCTATTTATGAGAAATTATTTTATTAATATCTTACAAATGGTAGCTCAAAATTAAGCACCGTATTTTTCAAAAGTGTGTATTTTTCAATTTCCCACATAACTAAATTATTTAAATTGTAAAATTCACTAAATTATAAAGTTCCAAAGTTTAGGGGGCCTACCTGACTTTTTCACACATGGTTTCTACTTCATTATTATCGCTCACTCTAGCACTAATTGCTCATTTAGATGCATTATAAAATGTGTTTGATGTCCTATTCATGAGTGTGATTTAGGGATTCATTACAAAGATTTTTATGGGTTATACATTCTTTCTTGTGCATATTTAATTTTTTGTAATTGTTAGTTGTGCCCATTTAGTGATTGCTTACACATATTGCTCTTGTATTCCTAGATGCATTGTCACCAGAGCCTGACATCCATTTGAGCATGTATTGTCACTTGTGCACTGATTACTCTTATTTGACTAGACTCATTTTTGGTGTAGTCTAAAGTCCATATCTAGAGCATGCACTATTACTCCAGATGAGGAGAGTTGTTTCATCTCTAATTATCCTTATTGGGAATAAAAACTATGCTTCATGGAAATTTTACATAGAACACTCACTCAAGGAATGGGAACTTATTCCATTCTTATATGGACATATTCCTACTCCTATTAGCCTAGGTCAATATAATGGCTAGGCCAACTCTTGTGACTATATCTATGGTCACTTGTTGTTGCATGTTTCATGATATTTACACCACCATATAGAGCACATAGAGTGGCCCTCCACTATTTGAATCACTCTATAGAGTCTTTTTAAAGATCCTATTATGACTTATATCACTCCTTTACTTCTTATCATCTCTTCAGAGATAGTTCTACTCTCAACTCCTTTTTTTTTCTTGTGATGAGACATCCATGGTGGATAGTTCTCCTCATTCTATCAAGCCCCCACTATAGGATGAGATTCTACTAGACCTCAATTGTCCTATTGCATATTCTACTTCAATTCTTGTGTTGATTATTTCTCTTTTAGAGCCTTCATAGACTTATACTTTGGAGGACTCCACTATTTATAGTATGAGTACACCTATTGTGAGCATCAATGACTCATCTCTTTTTATGGTTTTTCCTTCTTCAGTTGGTGAGTCATGTTCCACTCTTCAAGTGTTTAGTGAATTTTTCATGTCATTCTTTTAATTGGTTCACTTCAGTGGTATTACCTTCTACTTTTATGCATGTTCTTGTCAGACCTATGCCATAAATATGATTTGAACCACATTTAGAGATATTCATACTGTTGTTTACATATTCCATTATGGAATGGGTAGACTTTTAATACACATATCAGGTTCTTCCTTTTCTAAAGGGAAGAAACATTATTTGATGTAGATGGAGCTTCCATAGTCTTTAGGTAGAGGATGTCATCATTGACCTTCATCATCTTTTGAGTTGTACTTAGAGTACTGACTATTTCAGCATCATCATCTAGTAGTTATTTTAGTTTCCTCTTCTTATTTTCTCTCCTTTAGAGGGAAGTCTTTTCCCATTGGGTTTTATCCTTTTCTCCACTTTATGAGAGATGTTTTGTACTTGGGTACCTGATTAGGCCTAGTTGTTGGGACCCAATTAATGTACCCACCTAAGCTACACATAAGGGGGGTGTTGGTGTAGATTTTTTTCCTTACATGGGTTTTTATTACACCTATTTACTTTAGCTTTCTTAGGAGGATAATTAGGTCTTTATTAAGTGAGTGATGAGCCCAAGAGTAATTAATTCTAATTACTTTTTAGGCTTACTTAGGTTATGTCAACATTATGTTGTCATTATGTTGACATACCTACCCACCCACTCAACTAACTTATTTATAAGACTTCTCTAAGACATGTAGTGTGGATTAGTGTGGAGGATTTGGTTTCTCATTCTAAGCCATTACTTGCTTGAGCATTCAGTGAAACTTGTGGATCTACATGGCCCTTGTGCCATTTTTATAGTGTGATTGTAAACCTTGTGTATTGTGATACTTAGTTAGGAGATGTGTAAGTTATGAGTTTTAGAGATGTGAAGTTAGTGAGTTGTAAGATTTGAGTCAATGTAATACATTCCATCTCCACCTCATTATGAATACATCTATTATAGTTCTACTCTCTTTTGTTTCTATATTAATAGTTGTGTGTGTTCACTCTATAGTCACCGATCTTGGACATCTAATTCTAATGATTCTCATAGACTATAAACTATTTTTAGGAGGCTAAAACATAGTTTATAGGATATTGTATTGACCAAGATGATAGTGTGCTGAAATAGGGAAAAAATTGCAATATAATTGAAGCAAGAATGAAACAAAAACACACATATAATTGGATAAATGTGATTGATCCAATTGGGGCACACAACACAAAACTTGCACCAACACTAGCCAGTGAAAGGTTTTCAATACAACATGTAATTATCATAGAATAAGAAAACAACTAAAAATTAAATTCTAAGTGGTCATCCTAAGTGTTATTAGAATATTATAAAGTATTGATGTTAATGGGATAAGAGAGTTGGATGAAATAGAGAACTAGAAAATAGTCCAAAGTTGGTTTTAGGACATTTGGGCTAAAAGGGATCTATATTGGAAATGATATTGGTTTTGTATTGGGGCCTACCCCCTCACTTCACAATCCCATAGTGATAAGGGTGTTGGGTACTTTTTCAATATATACCATTAACAACATATTTATACTTAGCTAGAAAACCAAGTTGGCTTCCCCCTTGGTGATGAAATCCAAGTAAGTAAGCCTTGGGAAGACAAGTGTTTAAATTCATTTTGAATGTCAAGTGATTTTTTACTCTATCCAAAAGAGTAAAATAGTGTAACTAAAATGGTAATTTTAAAAACCACCTATTTAGACTATGTGAGTTACTCCAAACATGCAAATAGCTAAAAAGGAAATTTTAATTATTTACTAGAAAATAGATATTAATTCCTTGATTAAGAATAGTATAGAATCAATTCAGGAAACACTATATGAAAATAGTATAGAATAGAGTTGAATGGGTTATTACTATTCTTTAGAAGAAAGGCATTTAAGAACAAAGTCAAATAGGTTGACTATGTCTCTTAGATAGAAGATAGACTATGAAACTCAATCGACCAAGTTGACCTAGTTAGATATAGGGTTATTGTTTTAAATACTTCTAACTCATGAAAACAATAGAACTGAAAGAAATACTAAAATAAAAAATAGAGGAAAGAAAGGAAACTTTATGGGATTGAATATTATTAAGATTGCAAATTTTATGTTGCAATGCCTTAGTTATTAATTTCAAATTCTATAAACTAGTTCAATTGGTTCGACAAAGTTCTGTAAAATCATATATGCTAAAGAAGAATAAGGAATAGAGTTGACCTATTTGAAATTTTTCATTGATCTATATGTTGGTATAAATAATTAGTATATAGAGTCAACATGTTTAATAGTGTATTCTAATCTATAACTAAATAAGATTATTGTGTCAAACTATTTGATCCAACCACTTATAGATGATGAAGACCTATATGAATAAAACAAAGTTATTTTGAAGTGACTAAGTGTTAAACCTATGCACAAAAAGTTATAAAAATACTGACTTATTTGATACAATACTACAAAGATATAAAAATATAATGAAATTATAAAAATTATAGTGTGAAAGAAATTTTTCAAGGGTTATATTCACATCAGCTTCACTAGAATGTATGCAAAGGAAAATGTAACTAATCTATAAATAAATCCTAGATTGAAGAAGATAAAACTTATTTACACTTTTGATTATGGATACATTAGGTATTTTGAGTCATGACTAAGATGGATCCACTAGACCTGGTCAAGGGATCTCTTACCATAACAGATTCACTAGGGAGGGTTTCAAACCTTGTAGTCAAGTAAAATGATGCTAAACCCTAAATATATCTTATGTTTTCATATTCACTAAACTAATAAAAAGTAAAGTCTAATCTAGCAATCACCAAATCTTGTGGCAAAAAGTGGGGATATTAAACATAAAATTAAACATCCATATAATACATATACTCATGTCAATGTATACAAAATCCTAATGCATGGAAGAGAAGTATAAATGCATATCTATCTACTCTTACAAAGGAAGAAAAAAGTTAGTAATACTTGCCTTTGAATATTGACCCTCCAATCCTTAATCTCTCTTTTGGCCAATTTGTTGTGGTATGTAAGGATGAAAAGGATAAATCAGCTCTATGCTACATAACCTATCAATGCATCCAAAAGGCTTCTCCACAAGACAAGATTTTTATCTCTAAAGAAAGTATGAATCCCTAAGATATGATCCTCAGGTAGAATGGTGGATAAGTAGATGCATATTATATATATATATATATATATATATATATATATATATATATATATATATATATATATATATATAGATACATATACATATATATATATATATAGATACATATACATATATATATATACATATATATATATATATGTACATAGATATATAGATATATATACATACATACATATATATATATATATATATATATCTGTGTGTATATATATATATGTATATATATGTATATATGTATATATATATATATGTATATATATGTATATACGTATATATATGTATATGTATGTATATATATGTATATATGTATATATATATATATCTACACACATATATATGTATATACACACACAATATATATGTGTGTGTGTGTGTGTATACACACACACATACATATACATTGGATAAGCAGATGCATTATATATATATATATATACACACATACATACATACATATACATACATGTATATATATATATGTATATGTATATTTATATATGTATATATTCATACACACACACACAAATGTATGTATGTATGTATGTGTGTGTATATATATATATCTACACACACACACACATATATGTATATATACATATACATATATACAAATGTATATATATTTATATGTACATATACATATATATATATATATGTATATATATATATATATGCATATGTATATGTATATATACTTATATATGTGTGTGTATATATACACACATATACATATGCATATATATATATATATATATATACATATATATATATATATATATATATGCATATGTATATGTGTGTATATATACACACACACATATATAAGTATATATACATATACATATGTATATATGTATATGTATAAATACATATATATGTGTGTGTGTATACACACACACACATATATATATGTATATATACATATACATATATACAAATGTATATATATACACACACACACATATACATATATATATATATATATATATATATATATATATATATATGTCTTCTTCTCTTCTCTAATAAATGATGAAATTGATGTGTTTATATATACGAAACTAACCCTAGTCCTTTATGAAAGTTTAGGCTAACAAGGTCAACCATATCAACCTTGTATCATTATTGAGAAAAACAAATTAGGTCTTAGTATAGATTGGACAGGGGTTAATCTACACCCTAAATAAGTGTTATAATTTAGAGCACAAGCTCTTTGTAGTCATCAATGTAATGTAAACTATCAAAAAGGATTTTAGGTTAGGGAAGGGTTAATGAATATAAAAAATGACTAGAAGAGGGTGAAAAATAGGAGGCAAAGCTTAGGGAAATGTTTTTAGGATATATTTGTGTAGATATGAACTAGTAGTATAGGGAAAAAAATTCTAAAATCACTAATGGTCTGCCCACCCCTTTCCCAATGCATCCCTTAAGGCATGCACTAAAAAATTGAGACTCGGTGGGTTATTTCAAGAGAGAAAACATCGATAATTGATAAATGTTGAAAATATTATGTATACATACTTATTTGAATCATCAAAACTACCTTATTCAAATCCTATTTGAAATGATCATCCCCCATTCACCCCTAATAAAATCTAAATCTACCTTATCTTGGTCAGAATATAACATCTTACAATAGTACAAAGAAATGTCTATACACATTGATGAAACAATGGACACTTCTCTCTCTCTCTCTCAAATTTCCTATTGCTTCTATGATTCTAAATGACACTTTTCTTGATGAAGATGATCCTGCCATCTTTATAAGCTTATAAATTAGTGACATCAAAGTGAATCATGCCTTGATTAATGAGGGTTCAAGTGCTTGTGTTACCTCTCTCTACTTCATTAAAACCCTTGGTTACTCTGAATGTAATCTTAAGTCCACACACAACATGTGTCTAGGCTATGATTAAAGGTAAATACCTCCCTTAGGTTGTGTGTGGATCCTTATTACCATCCCACCTATCACTATTCAAGTGAAGCTTATGATCTTCAATTTCCCCTCTCCTATAATATCATACTTGGTAGGCCATGGACTCATCACATGAGGTCTATCACCTCTTCTACCTACCAATGTGTCACATTCCCTCATAATGGTGATATCTATAGGATTGAAGGAGACACTAACCCTTTAAATTTTGAACAATTCTAATATCATGGTATATTCAAAATTCTAACCCTTGAACCATTGGTGAGTGTTCCATTCCAATAATCTCAATGTTTTAATTTTCTTATCAACTCTATGTAAGGTTGTCATGGTCACCCAAAACTCATAAGGAATATACCACTTAACCTCTTATATTTTGATGATGATGAGCTTGATGAGATCAACCTCAAAATAAGAACATTTTATCTCTCTCCTCATCTCATTTCCTAGATTCTACCCTCTCTAAAGTCATGGTCCTATCAACCACCTAGTGATTATATACTTGTAGTCTTAATTAAGACTCGACACTCTATTCATCATGCCACATCTGATGAGAGTGTCATACCTAATTTCATAATTGATCTTCATACACTTGAATATGATTATTGTTATACTATAGATGACCCTTTTCTAGGAGGTCTTTTTTAGGATTAAGATGCTAAGATATTTCATTATCATTCTTCTTTATTTCAGTCTTTCCATTTATCTTCTTGCATTATGTATTATATTTCCTAATTTTAGCATTATTTTTCTTATTAATATGGTAGAGATGGTGTGTTTGTATGACACACCTATTTTTTAATAACCTCTTAGGATCATGGTTATGGATCATGTTATGACTGGTCCCTATCACTTAAATAGATACCATGATCCCTATAGCCAGTTTGTCCAAATCCTATTCCCATTATACCTTTAGTTGATCCTCTTCCTACTTCTGATTCTATTTTTCTTTCAATTGAGACTCATCTAGTCTCTCCACTAACCCTACCTCCTCTTGGTGATGGCTTACTTCCTTTACCAAAGCTTGTTCCTCTTCTCTCCCAATGGGATGATTAGTCATACTGTGACATTCATAGAGTTATCATTCATTAAACTAGAGATTGTAAGTCATAGGATTTTTCTTCCACACTCTCTATTAATACACCCACAAAGTCTATTAACAAGCATATTTGTTGCTTCCATGGCATAGATAATCAGTCTTCCACCCATTGTTTCAAGTTTTGAAAATATATAAACACCTTACATCCTATTCTTCCTTAGCCTATAGATAAGGTTATACCTCCCCCCAAGTTGTTACCTAATTATATTCCCAAATATGGAGAGGTACATTTCCCATGGTACCAATGAATTATCCATCACATTGATCATTTTCACATCATCTAACAATATATCTAGGATTACCTTATGACCATTCATGTGCCTATTATCCCTCCTCCCATAGGTATACCATGAAATAAGGGTCTCCCTTATTCCCCTAGGGTTCTTACATTTATGGTTCCTCCACCCATGATCCCTCAACCTATGGATCCTCCCTCACCTATGGTCCTTTATCCACTGGTTAATCTTTCATATCCCATAAATCCACTCTTATTCGATCTCCTAAGTATCCTATGCATGATGGTCCTCATGAGCACCATATTTTAGGCATGCCTACATTTTTAGTCAAAGAGCTTTGATAAGAGGTATTCTCATATCTTTATCTTAATATTAATGAGACCCTCACTATAGTTATTCTAGCTTCACAAAGATCTATCAGATGTTTTAGATTAAGGTAAAAATAGGTTTTGAAGGGACCCCAAAAACCTAAAACAAAGGAGGAAGGATATAACAATAATGAACCACAAGAAAAACAAACCTATCACCTACTGCAGAGCAACATCAAAAACAAGTTTTACAGGGACCTCAAACCACAAAACAAAAAAGTGAGAGGAAATACCCCAGGTTTTATAGAGACCTAGAAACTCAAATACGTTAAGAAAACAAAGGACCAAATTATGGAACCAGTTAAAACATCCAACAAAAAGGACCAAAACAAAAAGAACAAAAAGACCCTATTCTTCTAATTCTAGGATCATCTTCACCACCTCCTTTCCAATCACGGCAGTGTCTTGTATGGATTTTATAGCCAATGTAGCAGCCTCTAGCATTGCTTTCTTCCTTGAGCTCTGTCTGGTCCTCTTACTCAGCCCCTCCAAGGATTTTATTTCCTCATTAGCTCATTTTCCAAGGTTTTTATCAGTAGCACATATGCTAGAAGTAACCTCCTCCATCTTCATCCTACTTTCCTTAATGAGCTTTCTAAGATTATTCTCATAATCTTCAAGTTTGATAGGAATATCTCTCATCTGCATTTCCATATTATTTATTTTCTTCTGATCATTTTCTTGATTATGTTCCATTATTTCCATTCTCTTCTTGAGGCCCATTATTTCCTTATACATCCATGATTCAACTTGAAGAATAGCATCTACTTTGCATTTGGCCAAATTCATGAAGGGAATCCTACTATCTCTCTGCCAAACTTCACTAAAATCTTCAGTGTTCTCTTTTGGATTGACTTCATCCTTTTCATTTTTATCCTTCCTTTCCATTTTTTTTTGTTCTTTAATATCAACAGGGTTATCATTGTGGACAAGATCATCCTTTTCTTGTTCTCTAGTCTCCATAGCATGATTGGCATCCTAAACCATGTATTCCTTCTCTATTTTTGAAGCTAGATCCTCAAATAAAATATCCATTTCTTTTTCACTTCCCCCTAACACTTGCTGATTATCCTCATTATCAGAGTTTTTCTATTATATTTTTTCCTCTATTGTATCCCCTTCTTTTTCATACTCACTTTTATCTTTACCTTCCAGGTCAGAGCTAGAATCCCCACTATTCGTCCCTTCCTCTTCCTCCGTACTCTCATCCTCAGAACTTTCTATACTTTCCCACTCAGTTTCCTCAACAACAATTTGTTTTTTAAAACTGGAGGATTTAGGTTTAACTTTTTCCTTCCCCTTTACATTTTCATTCTTCTTTCTCTATGACTCCTTATTTTTGTCTAAATAAGGATTCGAGACAATGGCATTGTTTTTGCAAAAACCTTCTATAATTAGAATTAATCCTTCATGCAATATAGGGCAACTCTCCTTTTTTCTATGAGCGAACAAACTTTGAAGTAGCGAGAAATGCAAGTAGAAAGGGAAGGAAATTCTAACTTTGTGCCTAAAATGATTAAGAAAGACAAAATGAAATTTATGGACTCTTTTGCTTCTACCATCCAGTATGAAATACTCACGGATGCAACATAAAAAATCTCTCCAGATTCCTTTTATCTGCTCCAGGTTGAAAAAATCTCTGCTCTTTTTCAACTACTGCTCCTCAACATCTGTCTTTGGGAATTTACTGTATGCCTCTTTAGATATATTGGTCTGCTTAGAGAATTTTATCCCCTCCATTAGAAGCCTTGTAACCTCTGCAATTAATTCCTCTATGAGCTTCACCGTGATGCCGTGGAGTGTTACTCTATCATCGACCCAATTTTTGAAGAATGTCATCATTATGTGGGGTTTAGATCCATGCAGCCGCTCCAAATAACTCACATCCTTCCCTTTCTAAATAATCTTCCAAACATCTTGTTTTGCCTTCCAGTCTTCACAATTTTTAGGTTCTTGCTTCCTCAGCTCCCCTTTCATTTTGCAGACCATACAGTATTCCAGCAACACTCTAACACTAATGACTGAGCAATGAAACCAATTGTTTTCTATTTGAAATGGAGATCACCTACTTTTAGGCACATGCAAAAACCATTTTGCTATCTCATGAATGTACTTGTTCAATGAAAGTAATCTATCCACCATGAGGCCACTCCACTAAATCATTAACTTGCTATTCCAGACAGATCTTTCCCTCCTTTGAATGAATGGCATCATAATTAATAAGTTCTTTGAGTTCAACATGCTTATTTAATGCATCCTACCATCTCACCTTATGCCCTATTCGAACAACATGATTAGTTATCTAGTCAGCAACCCCATTAGCTTCACGGTAAGTATGGGTTATGGTCACTTTTTCAAATTTTTGAATTAAAGCTTTAATTTCCATCACCATTGCCTCAATAGACCATGAAATTGAATTTTTGTTATTTAGGATATTTATGATATTCAAGGAATCACCTTCCAACGATAATTTGGAAAATCCTAACTCAATAGCTAGTTTAATGGTATAAAGGGCAGCAGTAGCTTCAGCAATATGACTATTTGACTTACCAATAGGGATAACAATAGCATCAATTACATTTACCACATGATCTCTCAAGACTCCTTCGCATCCTGCTCTTCTTGGATTCCCTTTAGTTGCTCCATCAAAGTTTCCTTTGATCCATCCACTAGGGGGACATTCCATTTTACACCTAATCTTGGATTATCAGTTTACAAATTAGGCTTTTTAGATCTTAAGGGATTATCAATTTGAAAGTTTTGATTAGCATCCCTCTATGATATAAAATTCTCCTTAATTGCTCTAATAATATTCTAACCCAACACCCAACCTGGAAGTTCTTTACTTCTAATTATTCTATTATTTCTTTCTTTCCATATGCCCCACCAAATATGAGGAAATGTTAGTTTCTAGAAAAAAAGAACATCAGGATTCTTAGAGGGACAATACCAACTTTTAAAAGATAGATCCACACTTTTTTGATGAACCCATGTTATACCCCAGAGATTAAGGATCTCAGTCCAAACTTGTTGCATATAAGAATAGTTCACAAACATATGATCTCTATCTTCAAATCCATTTTTGCATAAAATACACCTGTTAACCACATTTATTCCTCTTTTCTGTAAGTTGTCAAGAGTCAGGATTTTATTTTGAAGCAGAGTCCAAAAGAAGATTTTGATTTTGGGGATGAGCCCCTTCATCCAAGCACACGACCATAAAAGTTGATTAACATTTCCCTTTGAAATAAATATAGTGGAAACTTTAAATTGTCCATTAGGATCATCATGCCAGATAATCTTATCCTCTAGAGGATAAAGAGAGATAGCATTGAGGGATAATTGTATATTATTGAAATCTTGATCGACCTCTGTTATATTCACCCAGGAATTATTTTGCCAATACTGACTTACAAATATACCATATCTTGAAAATCTTCTATCAAAAGGTAATCTTTTAACCAAGCGTCATCCTAGAATTTCACCTTAAGTCCATTACCAACTTTCCAAGAACATCTTTTTTCTAAAATTTGTTTGGTTCCCTGAACAGCCCACCATGTGGAAGAGGGGCCAATTACATCAAGGTAAGTAAAGAAGTCAGAAAGGGATTTCGCATTGAATAAATACTTGTGCTTCCATATATTACTCCACTCTTTGTTTTCATGGTACACACTCCATCCCAATTTGGCTAAGATGTATTCATACTTCAATTTTCCTTATTCCCAATCCCCCTTCCCTGAAAGGTTTGCAGATGTTACCCCAAGAAATTAAAGGCATCCTCTTTTTTTCCTCAGTACCAGTCCATAGGAAATTTCTTTGAATTTTTTTAATAGACTCTGCAAATTTGGTAGGAATTTTGAAAAGACTTAATGCATAAGTAGGTATACTTTGAAGACTAGCTTTAAGAAGGGTTAGCTTTCCTACCTGACTCAATATATTTCCTTTCCATCCTACAAGTTTCTTACTAAACTTATTGATAAGATCCTCCCAAGAGGCATCAGGGACTTTCAACCCAAGAGGAAGGCCCAAGTAAGATGAGGGGAGAGATCCTATAGAGCATCCAAGGATTTTAGAAATTTTATTTTACCTCTGAATAGGGGTATTAATAAAGAACACTACACTTTTATTCCAATTGATCAGCTGACCAGAGGCAAAAGAATATAAATTAATAGCTTGTTTCAAATTTCTTGCTTCCTTAACTTCAGCTTTACCCATAAAGATAGTATCATCAACAAATTGTCCATGAGAGCAAATCAGAGGATGAGAAAAGGGTTTTAAACCCTTAAATAAACCTTTATGGACCAAATCCCCTATATATCTTCCCAAGGATTCAACCATAATAACAAAAAGAATGGGGGATAAAGGATCACCTTGTCTCAACCCCCGTGATGGATTAAAGAAGTGGGATGAGCTTCCATTTACCAATACAGAAATAGAGGAAGTAGAAATGAACTGATAAATAATTTCAATCACCTTTTGTTCAAAGCCAAAACCTAAAAGACTATTTGAAAGGAATAGCCAGTCAACCCTGTCATAGGCTTTTGCAATATCAACTTTCATTGTGAATCCCTGATTGTTAGAACAGGACAATGAATGAATATTCTCACGAGCAGTAATAATAAAATTGAGAATTTGTCTACTTGGGATAAATCCATTTTGTTGATCAGCAATTATCAAAGGAATCACTTGAATAAGTCTGGAAGTAAGAACTTTAGAAATTATCTTGTAGAAAGAGTTACAGAGACAGATCTATCAGATGTTATGGATAATGTTTTTTGACAAATTTACTAGTATTTATGAACATAACATGGTTTTCCTTCACTTTATTATTCATTTTGGACTAGAAGTGTGCTCTAAGTTGATATTTATCTAATTTATATCATTTGACACTATGCTAAATTTCCATTTACTTATATATATATATATATATATATATATTATATGGCTATTTATATTCTAAATTATATGTTGTGTATGGTGTCATTTCCTTTCCATATGATCTATTATGGATTCTTTTCATGATTACATGTTTTTTATCTATAAGTTCATTTATTTCCATGGTTGTCTTATTATTGTATCATGATTATTTACTATCATATCTCCATAACATGGATAATCATTATTGTTACTTGGTTATACAAACCTTACTCCCCTTAGTAATCCTTATTTACCATGTTATCAGTTAGCAAACAAGTCATCTCATTATAATCTCATTTTATCAGTCCATCTTGGATATCCTTGTATTACCTTTATTTCCTTTCAAAAATGAAGCATACACATGGTTGAAACTTGAGATAGAATATTGGTTCATAGGTAAGCCTAAGTTTTTTAGTCAATCATGTATTTGGATACTTAGCTTCCTTTAGCCAAGGTTTTCAACTCATGTCTATGTATTAGTTTGTCCCTTATGATTGAGCATTCCAAATTCATATGGAGGAGGAATCTTAAAATCCATATAAATTTATGAGCCAAATCATTTTAACAATAGGCAATGGTACAAAAGGCAACATTCAAAATTTTAAAAGTTAAATCATACTTAAAGACATGATTCAAAGTACATCTCCTTTTTCTAATTGAAGTTCAAACTCCATAGTTGGCCTCATGAAAGAATTGAGTTCCATTGGGGTGTGGTAGGCCAGTAGATTTTAAAAGGAGAATAGAAAATCTTTTATTTCTACCTACTTTCTCATACAAGAACCCAATATTCACAGTAACCAATGGCTTTGTAAGAGGTCCTAAAGAATGGAGAAAACATTATGGGAAGGTCAGTCCATTTTACTTTTCTTATTTAAACAACTAATACAATTCGATCTTAGTATCTAACTTATTTGAATATATAGCTTTGTGCTTATTGTGAATGGGTATCCTTTATATATTGATGATCACTAGTCACTTAGTGTCTTCTCTATGTCCTTAGTGTGACTCATGTTTCCTAAGGTCCTCTCATATACTTCTACATTGTGTTTATTACATTCCCTCATTCATTTACCATAATCTTAATATTTCCCCTTGAGAAATATTACTTTTTTCTCTGATCACTCCCTATTAGGGATTTTATTTGTGAATTTAAGTGTAAGACCTTGGATAGGACTAGGACTTCCTCAAAATTTACCAAATTATGATTTCAAACATTCCTTTTAATATCTTTTTCCCATTTTTTTCCACCTCATTTGGTGTTCCCTTTGTGAGTTTAAATGTAAGACCATGGATAGAACTAAACCTTCCTCACAAAATTTTGCAATATCCAAGTCACAATAAAATTGCATGTGCCAAATTTGAGGTAAGTAGTGTTTGATCATGAGTTACATGTCATTGACATGCTCCCCATCTTAATATAGTATGTTTTATGACTACATTAATATATCATTTTTTATCTTCTTATTTTCTAATTGCATGTAATAATACAACCATTTTTCTTAATTTTTGTATACTTCCCAACTTGAATTAGTGTGATAAAGTTAAGTTCATTTTTCTAATTTTTTTATATCTTTTATGCTTCCCAATGTGATTTGGTATGATTGATTGACTTAATTGTTCTATTTTTATACCATTTGGTGTTATTATGCCTTCCATTTTGTTCCATTATTTTCATACTTCCCAACATGATATATTATTATTTTACCTATTTTAATTTAGTGTAAATATTTTCATGGTTTAAAAACATTTTATTATCTCTTTTTACCATCTTTAGTTTATTATATTTAGTTTTATTTGGTTATTACACATTTTCCATCATGATATAGTGTGTAGTACATTTGTTTTGATTGATTTCTCCAAGTCATTTTTGCCTTTTTATTTGTAACCATGCATGTGTAACACATAATGCTATGAAAGAAAACACTCTACATATATTTACCATAGAATATACAACAAAAGATAAATACATGCACTATAAATAAACATATCCATGCATCAACATCCATAACTAAATACAAATCATGAAAATAAAACCAATTGTTAAAATCAATATCTATATATAATGTGTTTTATACAATACAAGGTACAAAATACATCAATCCAAATCTATGATTGGTATCCATCATGCCTATCCTATGGCCTAGCTATGCCACCCATAGATGCCTGAGACTATCCCCTCTAAATGGTATGGTATAATGAGGTGGTCCTAGATCTAAATCTTACAACCTATCCTTATAATTTATCTACCTATTCATGTACTTGTCCAAGCTAAATGATAGTAGCCGTATGCAATTTACTCTCCTAAGCCAAGGATTTTTAGGCCTATGCCTCTACCACTCCCACCCCTATAAATGGATGCAATCCATCTTCACATGTCTAGAAATATCACATGGCATTCCCCACCATGGTATCATAATATCATCCAATGTGGTACGGTTGTATAGATCTAGAAACCCATCCAAAATGTCATGGTGTGCATCCATAACCAGGGATCCCTATTTGATCTTCTCTATTATTGAATTATAAAATGAAAACCACATATATATTAGATCACATATATATCTCAAAATTTATCTATATACTATAATCACATGCAACTAATATCTGATATCAATAATTAAATCAAAATCATAACATTTCACACTAATACTAGTGTCACCAACCATTATGTCTCCCTATATACTTGCTTGTCAAGTATTGTCTCTCCATTTTCTCATCCCTTGATCACATCCCCACCAGGGAAAATCCAAGAGTGACCACTCATGAATATCATGAACCTATCCTAAGATCTCTCCTAAGATCTATCTCTATTAAATAACTCTATATTGAAATGGTTGGTGGGTCATCCTATACTATCACATTCTTTTATGCCCACTCTTGATAATGGTGCTATTTATGGTATATCTAAAGTGGTCACTACTACTATTAATATAGTACATTATAAGGTGACTATTATGGTGCCTATTATATCCCTATATACACATCCATGTCATCCCATCCATTTAATGCCTATTATCAAGCTCAACTAGTGTATGGTTTAACATGTTGAAATCTTATCAAAGGTCTCTTAACTAGTACTCCTCATCCTCCTCTCCCCATAGGATCTATAGCAGACCATGCCTAATAACCTAGCACTACTAGAGGGCCCACTAGGTGAGAGAGTCTAAACTACCCTAGCATGCATGCTAGTGGATATGGATCTACCCACTAGGTATAGTGGCCCATGATCCACACCTATGCTAACCCTATCACCATAGTCAGCCAACTAGGCCAAACAATAGTAATGTGCATGTAGTTCTTCCAAATAATCTCCCTTCATGTGATAGTCTATAAATCTAGCACATGGGGCATGGCCTATATTACTTAGTCCTATCACCATCTTATCACCCAAGGTAACCTATCATCTACCATGTGGGGTAACCTAGTTGGTCTATACATAGGAAACCTCTCATATATCTAAGAAATCAATAAGATACTAGCCCCATGGTCTTTTACCCTCTATAAAACATCCCATATATATCATGCATGAACTAGACCTTGATAATAGCCCTAAAATCATATAGTATTCTTTGATCTAAAGTAGATTAATATAAGGCTATTACATATAATAGTACCTTACCATCTGACTTATGACATAGCAATCATGATATCACAAGTCCAATCATGGCCTTTCAGATTTAAATTTTTTTTGTGATATATGAAATAAATTATCCCACAATCTTAGGTATATTTTATCTGAGTAATTACCCACCTGACTAGTTCTTACCTTTCCTCTCTATGATCATTGGTGTCCCTCCTATTAGTAGTAACAACAAAGATTGGACATCCTTTAGCATGATACCCACCTCTATGGTATCCCCATCAGCAACCCATCAAAAAGTGTTGGTCAACCATTCCCATGCTCCAAGGAACATGAAAATGAGATCAACACTAATCAGGTTATGCCTCATCTCTATGTTGCCTCCAAATCCTAGTGTAACTAGTTGAACTCTATCCACATTAATCAATCGCTCCAATAAATATAGTAGCCATGATACATCTTTTAGTTACCAATACCTCTATATTATCTAAAATTTATCAAACAACAAAGGATGTATCATATCTCCATGTCATAAATAATCAAATTACATTCTTAAAATTTAAAAAAATTAACAAGTCTGATTTAGTTTCTTAATTTTCTATAGAATTGGCCTATTTAATACTAAATTGTCCCTATATTTTACTTGTGATAATAGATCAAACCTTTCAATTTCTTACTAGATAGGCCATATCACTACTAGATCAACAACCTTCTTACCTTGTGATACTATATCGGCCCTACTATAGATAGTCAGCCTCTTTTAACTATACTACATCAACCCCATTGAACAAACTATGTCAGACATGACCTACATAGTTGGCCTTGTCTCTCTTACCAACTAAGTCAGCCCAATACTACATAGTTGTCCCTTATTAGCATACTAAATCATCCAATTTATATGAAATCAGCCTTATCATTATCCCTTGCCTTATACACTAAGTTGATTAGGTCAACTCTATTTATCCATTATGGTGACTTTTTGCTTGCTTACCATAAATGCATTGGGTATTTATTGGTCTGACTTATTCCTATACAATACCCCATTTTACCCCTAGTTTACCTAATAACTTTTTAGGGTTCATTTTGGTTCCTATATTTTTCTTATTAGTCACTTTTCTATATTTAGCTCAATTTCATATCAAAATATTCAAAACTTATAAATTTCTAGTTGCTTACCTGTGTTACACTCACTTAAACTGCTATGCAACCTCCCCATCTCAATTGTCATGTCCTCACCATGATGGATCTCTATTATCCAAATAGGTCCCTCAGATCTCTATTTTATAAGGATAGTAAAAATAATAAATGATTCTTTTTCACCCTATTTATATTTACTATTCAAAATTATTTACCTTTCAAATTTTTGTCATTAGATTTCATATTTTGATCATATCTTTGTCCTTACTAGCTCTTTTTCCAAACCATAAAATATTTTTTAATCTTGAAATCATAGAGAATGTTTTCACCTATTATATGTCTATATTGCAAAATTTCAAATTTTTGCTCTTTTTTGCTAATCTCTATAGGTTCATCTAATGTTCCCTACATTGGACACCTTCACATTTATTGCATCTTCTTATTTATCCACCACACTAAGATAAGTAAAGTTATGTATGTTTCAATTATTTCCTTTCATTTATCTTATTTTCTCCTTAATACAATTTATTCAACTTTATCATTATGTGTTGTTATGTTCTTTTCCCGAAGCACCATCTTGTGTTATACATATGTGACACATAATGAGCTTCAAGTGTGGCATATATATAGACATAATATTTTAAAACTTTATCAATTAATGATGCTTTCTATATTTTAGGAACCCTTTGGGTCTCAATCTCTCCAAGTGCATGCCTTAAAAGGTGCATCGAGAAAGGGATGGGCAGACTATTAATGCTTCATGGGATTGTTATCCTTATACTACCACTTGTTATTTACACACCCATATCCTTAAAACATTTTCCTAAGATTTTCCTCCTATTTTCACCCTCCTCTAGTCATTTTTTCCATTCAATAGCCCTTCTCAAGCCTAAAATCCTTTTTTGATGGTTTATAGTACACTATTGGCCCCATCAACCTTGTACTTTAATTGATAAAACTCATTTAGGAGTTAGGTCGGTCCCTATATGACCTAGAGAAAGACCTAATTTATTTTTATTAGTAATGATATAGTGTTGATTGGGTAAACCTTATCAACTAAACTTATTTAAAGTACTAGGGTTATATCCATATATATAAACACATTCATTTCATAATTTTTAAGAGAAGAGAAGAAGAAGAGATATATATTGCACATCTACTTATCCACCATTCCACTTGAAGATAATATCTTATCATTTCATACTTTCATTGGAAATATAGATCTTGTCTTTTGGAGAAGTCATTTAGATGCATTGATAGGATGTGTATCCTAGAGATAATTTATCCTTGTCATCCTTACATCACATAACAACCTCTTATGAATCACTTTGGCCAAGGAAGAGATTTAGGCTCAGTGGGGTCATCTTAAAATGTAAGTATTCCTAACTTTGTTCCTCCTTTGTAAGCATAGAAGATATGTATTTGTAATTAGCTCCCATGCATTAGGATTATATATACAATGGTGTGAGTATTGTTCTTATATGCATGTTTAATTTTAATGTTTATTACCCCCACTTTGTGCCATAAGCTTTGGTGAGCACTACATTATACTTTACTTGTTATTAGTTTAGTGAATGTGAAAACATAGGTCCTAGTTAGGGTTATTACATAGTTTTTATTGAGTGTAGGCTTTACAACCCTCCCTAGTGATATTATTATGGTAATATATCCATTGGATAGGTCTAGAATATCCATCTTGGTCATGAACCTAAATATCTAATCTATCTACAATCGAAAGTGTAAGTAATATTTATCTTCTCTAATATATGATTGATTTATAGATTAGTTGCATTTCCCTTTACATACAAGGGTCAGCTATATCATCAATAAAAAGGAAAGGGTTCTTAATCCTTTAGGCCTATGACATAATAAAATAGCTCCAACTAGACCTCTATGTAATTAATATTTATTACAAATAAATAATGTAATTATTTTTACAAGGGTAAAGATTAGAATAATCAAAATGGGTAAGGTATAATGCTTGAAAAATGAGGGTATAGGAAACATATAATGGATAAATTCCAAGTACAAGAAATCCTATAGCCACCCTAAGTATAAGTGTTAATAGAACTTAGACAAGGATACACACACATTCATTCACTAAGAAACTAAAAAAAATTATCTACTAAATGAAAAAAAATGAAAGAGCATAAAGCTATAAATACTTACCTTGGAGTGGGCCTATCAAGCCTCAATATTCCCCTTGGCTATCAATGTTTTGTAAGAGATTTTTATGGTTTTGAAGACCTAAAATGGTTGGTATAAGGCTTAATAAAAATACCAATGAATTATCCTATTGAATATCCATGAAGTTCATAAGGCAATATTCCTTAAATATAATATTCTACCTATAACTCCTCCGATTGTGATTCAAGGTAGAAGTGGGAGAGCAATCAGAGAAACTGAGTATGCTATATATTTATAGAATGAAATATGACTTACATATATAGTTATCAGATAATAAAATCCATCATAAAGGCTAACTCAACAACATTACCCCATTTCAATGAAGTTAAGAGGAGTCCATTCACATTAAACTATGTTGGTTAAGATAAAATAGTAAATATTAAAAATATGAACTTAAAATGACATCGACTAGGTTGATGCAATATGGTAAGGGAATAGGTGAAAAATGGATGCCATCAGTCCATGCCAATGTAGTAAGAGAAAGAAGGAATAAACATGAATAAGTGAGGTAAAATGGAATTAGGTAGGTTGTAATGAAAATATGAGGAATCTAAACTAGAAATAGGAATGATATGGTCATAAAATAGATATCAACATCTCTCTCAAAGAACCAAATGCCTATCCACCTCATTCTTAATGCAACATTTAAGGCATGCACTCAATAAAATAAAATCTTAACAGGTTGATACAAGATAAAATGTTAATAAATGATAAAACTAAAAAAGATTATGTATAAATAACCTACTTTACCTTGTTTGAGTGTTCTTTTTTAGCCTTCGAGTCATGGAGGAAACTAGGTTAGCTTAGAGGATTATAGGATAGTTAGAGAGTCTAAGGTTGATTATATCAAGTGGGTCTAGCATGATTTCATAGTGATCATACAAAAACTTATGCATTTCCATCCATTCCATTTGGGCATGAACATTTTTATGGATTCTATATGCCTCTTCTTCTATTAATATGACTAGCCAGTGGGCAATGCAATATTTTAGAATGTGTGTTGTACAGTTTTTAAAATGACATGTTTTTGTGTGGTTTTAGTCATAAAAACTATGGGAATGACATTTACCATATGTCTCTTGTGTATAAATTTCAATTGTGAATTATTATTTATATTCATATTTGTGATTAAATTTCATATATAAAAAAATTTGAATAATCTTTCAATGTTTTATATCTATTATACTATTAAGTCAAAAATAGGGTTAAAAAATAATCACTTTTTATCAAGAAATTGAAATTGATATGTAATCTATTCATAAGTCACAAAATATTAATAAAGGTTTTGATACCAAGGTTTAGTATCAAAAAATTTGGACTATATAGTGGGCCATAAAATAATAACTTTTATATTTCATGTAATGCCAAATAATTATCATTACAACTTCATCTTAGGTATACTTTGGATTCATTTTATGAAGGATGTAAAATCCATATTACATTGATGTTTAATTTTTTCACATGAGGAATGTTTGCATAAATATCTTATAGATATTTAACCTTTGAAATATTGTAAAATAGAATAGATTACTGATGTATGTCTACCATAATCTCTTTATTATCATTCTTCCATAATACCTCTATTACAAGTCATATCAGTTGAATAAAAACATAAGTATTAATGTTTAGAGTCAATCAAAACCAATTAAAGTGAGTTAAATAATAATATATCACTTTACAAAGAAAAAATAAAGGAATCACCACACAATTTTGAATCACAAGAGGATAAGAGACTATATATTACTCTTTTGATTAATATACAATATACTTATTAGATATTTAAAGAGGATGATACTGATTACGATAATGAAAATGAAATTCCACCATATATAGATGATTATATTATCAATTCATATTTACACTTATAGGACAAAGATAATATCATTATAATTCAAACATGTTCATCACTAATAAAGTATATGGTTTTATTCAAGACAAAACAATCAATATAAATGGAAGGAATACATTCCAATCAATAAGGAAGATATCAGTATGAATAATTGTTGAAATATTAAGTCATTACAAAAAATATCTCAACATAGGTTCTTCATTAAAAACAATACTATCTAAAATATAAAATGAATAAATTATAAGAGGCATTACACATTTCATGGAAATGATGAATGTTTTATGGTCATGAAAAATTAAACTAGAAATGTATAAGTTATGGGTATAACACCTTGCATAAAATTGTAAGTAATTGGTGTACAAGAAAACTTTAATAAAAAATATTACACATACTACTTGATAAGAGTTTTATTATTATACCTTTCATTAGATACCAATATATGGAATTATTATCACATCAAAAAGGGAAATCATAGTGTAATTATCATAGGATAACTAGATATGGAACAAAAAACTTTAAGGTGTTACAAGAAAAGATTCAAAAGTTCAAGTATCAAAGATTTATTAGATTAGTATAATTACAAGTTGATTTTATTATGGATAAGGCTATAAGAGTTTCACAATATAATAATAGGATTTATTTTCTCCCCATCAGTGTATGAAATGTATATGTCTATCACAGTCATCTTAGGGAATATTGAAAAATATACTCAACCAAAATCTAATATATGTTTCTTTACAATTGGAGTTTAAATGGTAAATTCACAACATAAGGGATTGAACATCAATACATATTGTGACTGATATATATGCACATGACATTACACTAACACATTTTATGCTCTAAGACATAAGATATAATATTTAATTAAGGATAACATGATTAAACTCAATGTTTCTCAAATAATGAATATAAAATTGGTCACACAACATTTTTTAATGCTTCACACATTTTCTAAATCATATTTTCCCCATTAAATATAAGAAATTAAGCATGATCATGAGGACTTTGATGACAATGTTAGATATTTTATATTGCATTATTATTTATTTGATTCAAATATTGATACATATGTTACTCTTCACCCATAGTGTATGAAGTTCACATCAATTGATTTATTACCTAAATTTGACCATCCACATGATGGTATCAATAGATATTAGGAACATTCTTTCATACTAAAAAATTATATATATATAATCACAAATTCAAAGAAATCAAAAATGAGGAGATATGCATGACATGATTTATTAGTTTACATGTTTGATTTATATTATTTATACAAGGATAATTACATATCCATTCTCTATGCACATGAGTGTGATGTAATTCATAAAATTTTATTAGGATAAATGGACATACAAATATGTGAACTTCATTACACCCAAGGGATTCTTTTCCACATTAGGGGAATGCCAACACTAGGGGCATCTTGATACACTTTTATAGGTTATATATTTATATGTTATTCCTTTAATCACCTTGACATGTTTATAATATTTATATATGGATTATTATTTCATATACTATTTAGGGTGTTATTTACTATCAACATTATGTTTTAATAAATGTGATGATGACATTATTTTATTAGGTGGACTAGCTTTTCTTGCTCTACATGTTTTCTGTTCTTTATAGTTATAATGTATGATTGCATGTTAAATGTGTGTAATGCATCAATTGTGTCAGAGGATTATCTATTTCCATATCATGGTCATGTCATTTTTATGTTGGTTAAAAATACATTCATGGTCTATTCATGTGTTGATTGCTTGTGTACTTCATGATCATGTTGTTATGTACATATATGTGTGATTATTTATGAGCTCGGTGTCATGATTGATATCATGCATTATTATATTGTGTTTCATGCCATGATTTTTATCATGAATTCAATATGTTGTTTATTAATTCATGCCTAATTTAGATATCTACTTGAAATTTCATGTATATTCCCATTACCTTGGATTATATATTTAATACATAATTTTCTGATCAAATATTTATATGATGACACATATTGTCATATTATACACATGTTTTACATGATAATATTTTACATAAAACATATGGTGTGCATAACTCTTTATTTTGAGATGAATGATTTGCAGGCTCCATACCTAACCTCAAAATAGGGAATATAGATGGATTACAATATATATTCAAGCCTTGATAGAAAAAATTCACACTTTTAGTCAAATTATGGATTAAGGTGGTACATATTTGACTTATTGAGGCATATGTAATGCATATGTTTGAGATTTTATAGTATTATGATGAATATTTGAATATTATATGAAATCATGAGATAAATTATTTGGGTAAGATTGAGTAAATTTATCATATTGAATAGGTTTATAGATAATTTATGTAATTTATATATCATTTTGAGGTATAAATGGATCATATTTTGGGCATGAATATTGTTATTGAAAACATTTTTTAAAGTTATATGATTGATTATTGATGGGGAATGATGGTACTATGCAATAAATTTTAATCTAAAATCTATCTTAAATAGTTTAATTAGAGTTCAAATTGACATAAAACATATTTTAGGGTTCCACCTTTTACATATGAACTTATTTCAAGGTTACACCAAAAGAGTTACGATGATATTTTGAGTAGTGTAGTTGAGGTTTTGTGTCTTTCAACTTATATTTATTATATGTATTTAATTATGGTTAGGGAATTTATAGTTCTCATTTCTTGTTTTTTGTATTTTCATATAATTAGGGAATATTAAATCTATATAATAATGCATATGATTTCAAAAATTGGAAACTTTATTTTCATACCCTTAGTTGTATTTGTTCTTTGAATTTTAAATTTCAAGTACCTCAATGATATATATTATTTAATATTATATATCATGAGTGGAAATGTGATATATTATTGTTTCATTTGCATGGAGTAATTAGGATATTTGGTGCATAATCATCACCACAAAGTGTAATTGTCACCATTTTTTCATGGAGTAAGTAGGATATTTGGGGCATATCTATCAACACCAAGTGTGGTTATCATAGGTATAAAATTTATTTCTTACATCATTTTAATCTATCATTTTAAATCCTAGAATAAAATTTAGAATTGTTTAAACACATAAATTTTTAATTATATACTTGGAAACATGAATTTTTACAAGTCTTGACATACTTGGATTTGTGTGTACACATGTCACTCTTGTGCATACTTCCTCGATATTTTTACTTATTATTTTTTCTTACCAAAATTTATTGATATACATAATAAATATCACCATAGTTTATGCCAAAGCACTCCATAATCCTAAAAAAATATTCACCACATTTTAGATCATTACTTTTCCATCTCTAAACACTTTCGACTATAGTTAGAGATTATGATTGTTGTAGGTGTTTTCCTATAATAGTAATGTCTAATAACCTCCAAAAACTATTTTTTCACTTTGAAAAATATATTTTAGTTTATTCTAAGCATGTTTCAAATATTTTTTATGAATTGGGATATCATAAAGTCATATATGAATAAAACACTATCACAAGGTCTTAGGATACATGTTAACTTGTCATTATTTATCATTCACACTCAAATATATATTTTCAAATCCTTAAGAAATTATTTAAAATTTATGAATATCTAAAACCCATAAAATTAAGAACCCTAATACCAAGTATAAATATAAAAATATAGGTCAAGATTGCATGTTTTTAAGTGTCAAAATACAAAGCATTACTTTGTATTCAAGTGAATCATATGAGCACACATAAAACTAGATGCAAAAACTACATGAAATTAAAGCCCTCTTTAAATTATTAAAACATAGGAAATGATTAATAAATCAATTTAGAGTTATTTGAATTTTCAAAATCATATTTATATCATATTTTTATAGGTCAAGTTAGGGTTTCAAGGTAAGAAAAATAAAAATCAGAGTTTGTCCACATGTTTGATGATAATTAAACACATAAAATCATATATAAATAAAGTCATGGTGATTTTTTATCTTTAAAAATAAACCTAGAAAATACTAAAAAAATATAAGACAATATCAGTTGTCACTTGGGTTATGTTTCATTCAAAATTCATGTTAGGTTTTGATGGTCGATTTCCTAACTCGATCAATTACATATATAATACAAAGCATTTTATAGATTAGTGATGTAGTAAGTGAGTTTTATAAATTATAGAATCAAATAATTTTACTATCTCCTCTCTTTATTAATCAATTTTAAATATATTAAGTGCAATCAATCTCTCTTTTACATTCAAATTTGTATGGTAAAGTTCTTATCTTACATAATTTGAAATTCTATAGTTTTAGCATAGTTGGATCACGTTAAATCCAAAATAAGTTGACCAAATGGTCATTTAAGTTAAATTAAATATATTTCAAATAAGGGAGAGTGTATAATATGGGTTTTTCATTAAGGTCATTAAACATCTTCACTTAGATAATTATATCAATTTGGGGTAGTGTCCAAGGCTATATGCAATAGGGGAAGAAATTTTCTGATCGATGGTTTTATTTATTGAAACTAATACTCATGGAAATTTTTTAAATAAATCCAAAGAATTAAAAATTGATGATATAAAATTGAATCTTAATAAAAAAAACTTATTATATTTATAGATTTTCAAAGCTAAAGGTAACACAAATAAACAACTAGAAAAAAAACATCAAATGCAACTTATGGAAATGAAAATAATTAAAGTGATAATATTAAATCTTAAGACACCACACACACCTATAGGTTTTATAAATAAACAACAATAATGAAATAAATTTTGAGAGTAAAAATTAAATAGAAGTAATTTTAATCTATAAATACCACACAATTTGTCCTTCTTCCTCAAGTTGAGTAGTCCCTTACTCTACCTTTAGAATAAGATAAGAAACAATCAATAAATAAAATTTATAAATGCTTGATTGATTCAAATTATAAATTATAAACAAAAGTGTTTGTAATAAATTCAACAACTAAATATTAATCTAAATTTGTTCTACACTAATAATTCTTTCTCCTTATAGAACTATAAGGTTGTATTTATAATACAAATCCTTCAACTAATTTCCTAATCTAGATTAACATCATAAAAAATTAAGTTAATATATTTATTAATATTTTAATTAATTTCAAAGTAGCACCAATCTACACTTTTTAGTAGAAGAGAGTAGAGAGTTTGGGTTCTAACTATATTTTACTATCAAAATTAGGTATCCCTCACAATAGTCCTAAATTCATGGATATGAAACTATGTATTAACATAGTATAAGCATTTCACCTAATTTTGTACATTCCATTTATATGTATTAAAATTATAATTACACACACACACACACACACACACACACACACACACACACACACACACACACACACATGGTATATTAATATTTCTCAAAATATAGGTTTATAGTAATCGGTAATTGGCTATAGAACTTGGGAGTTGGTTGTGTGAGCACTCAGGAGCTACATGTATCACGTAGGATATGACTATGTGAGAACTTAGGAAATAGGTGTATGAATACTCTCAAAACATAATACTCTAGGGATTCCATAATATGGATCTAAAAAAATATGTATCTAGTCCAAAACTACTCATAAGTTAGTCCTCAATGCTATATTGAGTACTCAAAAATGGTCTTTGAGTCTTTGTGTCTTGGTTTGACATATATATACAAATTTATGCATCTATATTCCATGAATTTTTTTGAATGTTAATAAATCAAACCTCAATGAATTATAATAAATAAAACACACACACACACACACACACACACACACACACACACACACACACACACACACATCTAAACAAACTATATGTACTTAAAATTACATCTACATCCACTTTGAGGGATGACATATGGATGGAAAAAGTGGCTACATGTATAATATGATGTGACATACTATGAAATCATAAATTGTAATTAAATTAAAAGGTGTTATAATAGGTTCATGTGTTTATTAAATAAAATTGAATGATACTATATGAGTGACACATTGGCATATAAAAGATGTTGTTGGAACCTTGGGGCAGGGAATTCTATGTAACACCATCTCATTGGTGGAATGTTTTTATATTGTTTCATATTTATATAAGGATTTTCTCCTTTGCATGGATAATTCATTTAATTTATCCTTTGTTATTTGTTGGCACTGGATTTGCTTTTGGAGTGGATTTTGGGATATTTCTTGTATAGGATATCTACAAAGAATAATGGATTTTTATCAAGTAGTGGAGAAGAGGCAAGCCACTAGCCTTGTTAAGTATGTTTATATATTTAAAAATAATTAAATTAACTCTCTCATTTTCCATTTATTATTTTAGCTTTTATGTCATGTAATCACTTCCAATGTTGGTAGTTTTTCTAAAATTTAAATTAGGTGGTTTTATGGCTTGAACTATTCATAATTTTTACCTCTTTCCTTATTTCTCTTGGAGGTTTTGGAATTACTCATGTTTTTTTTTTTTTGTTTTTTTATCAAACTTTAATTCACCATTATTCCACACAAATTGGGACATATATTATTGCTTATATTTGGTTATATAAGGAGTATGACATTTGTTATAAGTTTATTGGATGTGTTATGGGATAGGTGTGGGACATTAGGTAATTTTTATTATAACCACCCTTACATTCATTATTAGATACTTGCATAAGGAATATGGGATAGGTGTTGTAATTTCATATAAAGTTGGTAAAACCACCATCCACTATTTTCTTAGTTTTTATGTGTGGAATTTGGTTAGAAGTATTACTTGTGCCCATGTTGGGAAAACCACTTAGTGCTAAATTTTGGAATTAGTTTAGCATACTAAAATAACCTAAATAATTCACTTTAAATACATGTGTACCTATATAACATTAAATTAAAGAGGTGTAGATATTTTAAGGTACAAATAATATAAATATAATAAATAATAGATGTGAGGAGGACCAATGTGGCCCTCTACACACAAGGATTATAGTAATAATATAATTAAACTTCAATGGATCATCTTCAAACATACCTTCCATATTATTATGTAGATAAGTAAGGAGGTTTAAGATATTAATGAATATTATTTCTAAATATATTAAGGAATATTATCTTTGAGGATATTATCTCAAAATATGAAAACCTCATTTTGAGTAAATTCACTAAATTTTAATTTATAAGCAACTCATAAATAAGTCATTATAAATAAGTTATGGACACTATATTTACATAAGGTGTTAATTATCAATAAATAATGTAATAAAAATGAATCTTAGAAAATATAATAGTATATGTCTTAATAAAAACTAACATCCCCCCTCATTATTTACTAGATTAAACGAGATAATGAATGAGGCTACATAATCCTCAGTAATATATGAAAATATGTTCACAATTTTTTGTGTACATTGACACCCCCATCCCCACTTAAGATAAATTTATATAGATTAAAAAAGTGAGGCAATCATATGATATATGTCATGAAAACTAATATATGTTAGGTGCTCATGTATAATAAGTATAAATAATTTAATGATCATGAGAATGAATAAATTGAAGATGATGATTTATAAAGTATACATTTTAATGAATACTAAATAATGCTAAGGTTATTTGGGATGACATTCCATCCTAATATAATACATTGGTGTTGAACCATTACAACCACTAGGTTAGGAATGAAATGTTGTTGAATATAAGGATCTATTTGAAACTATGGGATGTTTAACACATAAATGGGGCAGACTTAAACATTAAAAAAATGTGTATTCGATGATGAAGTCATGATTAAAATAGGCCTACTTATCAAGATGATAAGTAATCACTATTTAATTTGTTAATAAGCATAATCGAAAGAACAACCATCCTCAATATGGATCTTAGCAAACTAACATGTTAATGTTAATCACATATATGTAGAGGGATCAATTACTAATTATAAAAGGACTATATAGAGATAAATTTGATATTACCACTATGAGTATAAACCATTTTATCTAAAGAGGACACATTTTAATGTGATGATGAATACAAACTTGTGTGATCAAAACTATTTTTCTAAAGAGGACACATTTTTTATGTGCGGATAAATAGTCAAATCTATGTGAGTATAAACCATTTTTTCTATAGAAAATGATTTTTTTGTGTGAGGATGAATTGTAAATATTTGGTGAGTATAAAAAATATTAAACAAAGATGATTTTTTTTTGATGTGAGGATGAATGGTCAAACTCATTTGAGAAGATACTCTTTTCTCCAAAGAGGATACTTTTTTAATGCTCACAATTAATGGTCAAACATGTCTAAAAATTTATCATTATATTATTAAAATGATCAATTTCCTAATATTCTAAGTAAGTTATATAAAAATTATTAAAAAAAATCACCCAAATAAAAACCATTTTGAATATGTATAGGTATCAAATGTTGATTGAAAAATACCTAAAAATTCAAAAAGGAAAGACAATAATGAATTTTTTTATCTAACACAAAACCAAAAAATTTGAATGTACCATTATGTTTAACTAAAAAATATATGTATATTTTAAAAACTATATGATGAAACTATTATGTATGGAATTTATATAAAATTGAATCTTGAATGGTTGAAGTGGCATGAGAAAAACTATGAATAAAAAATAGAAATCAATATATATATATACATATATATATATATATATATATATATATACACATATATATAAATATATATATATAAATATATATATATAAATATATATATATATATACACACACACACACATATATATATACATATATATATATATATATATATATATATATATATGCATCTTTAAAAAACATTTAACTAAAAAATACTAATATATATTAAGATATGGCCTATCGAATTTAAGGCACTCGAAACAAATCAAAACTTTAAAGGGTCATCTACAAAAAACTATCCAAAGCAACAAAAAGTGTCCAAACCTAGAAAAATATTTTCATGAAACTCCAAAACTATTTTTACTAAATAAATACTATCTAAAGGTATTAAATTATTTTATTTTTTTCATGCATTATTTCATTATCTTATATTCTTGGTTTATTCATTTAATAAAAAACCTAAAGTTGTAACAAATTAGGGAAAACAAATAAAATTGTTTAAAAATAATTTATTAGCATATTTTCAAACATATATTAAATGAGCACCATTGATCCATTTTTAATTAAAATTTTTAAAACTTTATTGACCATTCCAAATGAAATAAAATAGATAAAAATTATTGATTAATATTTGAAAGTGGTAAAACTAGTAAGGTTTCTTTATGCAACTTTGATTGGAAAACCCAAAAATTGAAGAGATGTTAATTTATAGATAGAAAAAACATCCATGCAATGAATTAAAGCTTAGGAGATATTTTACACTAAATTATATTATGGAAATATTTTATTATCACTTAAATGACCTTGAGAATCCCTCATAATGCATGCATATATGTATAACATTAATGTAAAGAGACACAAATATCTTAAGGTAGATTGAATACCAAATATATTAAAGCAATAATTGGCCCTCCAAAAAAAAATCATAGTAAAAATATAATGATAAATAAATGGATTAATTTCAAAGTTTCCCTCTAGTTTATTATATAGATAAGTAAAGAGGTTTAGGATATGAATGAATCTTATCTTTTTAGATATTAGCTCAAAATAGATAAACCCTATTTTTAGAACAACCAATAAATATATTACTATTTATAAATAAATCATAAATACATCATTATAAATAATATATGGATAATGATTTGAAAATATGGTGTGCATTATCAATAGTATAATTACAATTACATATTAGAAAACATAATAGTGTATGTCATAATATTCACTAACACTAAGAAGCGGGACATATGGAAAATTTTGAAAAAAACTATTTATTCCCATTTTGTTTGAGGTATAATGGTGATATGTGAAATGACATGGAATTTTTTCTTAGAACATGTTTTTTGGAAAGATTATTTTTTTGAAAAATATGCCCCTCCACTCTCATCATGGGTTATGTTCTTTATTACCTTTGTTCAGGCAAGGATTGTTAATGTTATGTGGTTTAATTAATTGTTATTATTTTATATACTTATTAAAATTGGTTTACATGTGTTTTTAATGGTGTATTTGTATCTAGGTTGGATAGATCCCCCATATTTAATGATTTCAATATGGTTGGTCATTAAGATACTCTTATCCCATGGACTTTTAAGTGTCAGATCATATTTTAAAGGATTTTTCTAGCTTGTTGGACTAATTTAGAGATCACTTTTAGTTATTTTTATTTTAAGATATCATTTATGTTTAGAATTATATTTATATACATAAATACTTTGATATATTTATATTTATAATTTAGCGTTGTGATATCTTTTTGAAGAATTAAGAAATGTAGAGAGATGAAGATTTAAGTTTGTTTTCAATATTTATATTTTCCTTACTTTTTTGTGAATGTTTAAAGTGGGATAAAAACATCATTAAGTTCATTTATACCATTATTATATAATTTAAAATTATGTTATGATCTATTCCATTGCTAAAATGAACCAATGCACAAGCTTATTGTGGAAGTTGAGTGAACAGATAAAGTTTTGTTAAATATTGTAAATGTTGTTTTGGAATACACTTAGGAAGATTAACCTTTATAATGAGTTTGTTTATAAGTATATTTTCTTTCTAAGTTTATAGATGTATTGATTTGTGTGTGTGTGTGTGCGTGTGTGTGTGTGTGTGTGTGTGTGTGTGTGTGTGTGTGTGTGTGTGTGTGTGTGTGTGTGTGTGTGTGTGTGTGTGTGTGTGTGTGTGTGTGTGTGTGTGTGTGTGTGTGTGTGTGTGTGTGAAGAGAGAGAGAGAGAGAGAGAGAGAGAGAGAGAGAGAGGGGGGGGGGGGGGGAACACACACACACACAAGGCTAGCACTATAATCATATTTTAGTGTTAACCTTGATTTTAACATTCATGATGTCTTTTAATTTTAGTGTTAGTGTTATTTTTAAATGTTGATTATTTTTATAATAAAAAAGGAAAACACATTAAAAAATAATAGAGAAGGAAATAAACCACACATAATGCAATTAAAAGAATAAAAAATGGTTATTTTTTTAGGCCAAAGGGGAAACTATAACTATAATAACACGAAAATATGTTTTATAAAGGCAATGTGACTGGGTTATCCCTATCGCCTATTATAGTGATGTGAATACTACAGTCTAATTGAATATAATATTTAATGTGGATTCACACCTAAATTGAATTTGTATCTTTGATATTTTTAATCTTTATCAATTTACTAATGATTTTTCTTGTAATATTCATCGACACATTAATCTCCCTGTATGCACATCCTAAAGAAAGCATTAAGATAGGGGTGGGTCAATTTTGGGTGATTTTAAAGAGATTTTTTATTATTATTCATTCATGTATTCAATATTATTAGCTTAACCTCCTTAAGTCTCTTTCCATATTCCTTCTCCATCTCCTTACATCTAGTTTTGATAGCCACCCTATATTTATATTATATAGGATTAGCCAATACAATCTATTTCATGTTTATTTATCCCTATACTACATTATTCTATCCAATACATTTAGGATTAAATCTCTATCTTTCTTATTATGCCAACCTAGACAATTTCATTCTAAGTTAGTTAACATCGCATTCAATTATATGATATTGTTTGATATATTTAGCTTAAAGTTTAAAGTCATTTTTTCATTTGTAGTAGTTTATATAGGGGTTGTATTTATCAGTCTCAAAACAAAAAAATCTCATCAAATTTTCTTGCACTCAAATTTATACCATTAAGTAATAAAAGGATGAGTTATAGGTTGAATTATATAAGTAATAATATGATTTATCTGGACATGGATGGAAACCTTTAATTCATACCTTTATATCTTTATATTTCAATCATGATTGAATATTCCATAGAAAAACTCACCGTTTATATCATCACCAAATATCCCATTATTTAAATTCTTATTTTTATCATGGAGGGATACTCCATATAGGATCTTACCATTTATAACACTTATATTTTTCCATGCCAACCATTGATGGCAACCAATTATGGTGAAACTTCTCTCAACCAACATCTATCATACTATTTCCAATGGCTGAAGATATCTACCATGATTTTGCCATTTTTGGCAATAATTAATTTAAATCAAGTAGTAATGAGTTTGATTTCAATAATTTTTCCCACCTTATAACTTTTCCTTGCATAAAGGTAACCTATTTTACATGCCTAGTAAAACCTAAACCATTGGTGATCTTGATCCTAGATCTTAAATGATTGATCAAACTTACTCTATAGGTCAAATTTTATATCCAAACCTCTTTGAAACATAAAAATTTTCAAACTCAAGAGTAAATAACTACATTTCCCATGCTAATCCAATTACATCTAACTTTTTAATCACATAAAATTGCATAATTAGTGATGATACATTTATATCTCACATTCTTGTTATAGATAACTACATTAGTAGTGTTGCCATAATTATTCATTATCATCTTATTAAATAAAACTACATCATCTTTAACCAAGACATTTTTTATATAGTTTTACTTCCTTTAAATATTACACATCACTATATCAACCATGCAAATATAATCATATACATTCTAGATTATACTCACTTTATATCCCATGCTGATATAGTCTTCTTTTATTTAGATTATCTACAAATGTATTGGTATCTCTAATATAATAATTTTCAACATAGATCAACCTTATTATATCTACTTGGATAATACTATTGACACCAAACTTTAGTTACCTCACAAAGATATAGATATCATATTATATGTCATTTTACTTGTTTTAACATAGACATACATAGTATTTAGATCATCACTTGGGAGATAAATATTGATTATCTATTCAATCCTCCTATATCTCATAGTTTGGGCAACATGTTGATTCCCATCCTTTTCTTCCATCACATATTTGGTCATCTTACAATGCCCGTCCTTTATTTGTTTAAACCTTGTGGCATATTTTGATATCAATGAGTGATTTGGGGAATCTTGAAATTCCCATCACTATTAGTTATCTATTTTGACCATAATTTATGAAATTTTCTTTAAGGTAGCAATAAAAAATCTTGGTGCACCATAAAGACAAGTAAATTAAACTTCCATAAATCTTTTGAGATATCATTTGTAGTGATATCTTACTGATATATTTTATTTTATCGATAATAATATGCTTGGTTATGTCATATATTTAATTTTACATCTCTCACATAGGTTGATGTTACATTTATATATTTAGGTACATCTTTCTTGGTTTTTATATCTAATACCACATGTTTTTATTTTTTATACACTTTACTTATTTAGCATAGTTATTATAGTTACATCTTCTTTTAGACCATTGCTTCATAATTTTTTATACCATAGCCTCCTTTGTAGTTATTTGGTTTATTACTATCCCCATATTTTGGGATGTTATATTTCACTTCTATTTAAATTTTGATTACCTATGGATATTTGGTATAATAATAAGGTTTTTATGTGACCTTGGTATTCCATTTTGGATGCCTTATAAATTTACTTTACAATCCCACATTTTTATTTATAAGTCATTTTTTATTTGTGTTTTATTTGGTATCCTTTCATAGTCCCCCTCTTTTTGGATGATTTGTATTATCATTGTTTATGATAGATACTTTATAGGTTTTTATGGTTTCTTTAGAGACATGATTATTGTCTTTAGTAGATTTTCCATTTCAATTATTTGACTTACATTTCCACGTGCTTCCAAATTATCTATTATGTGTAGTCACTTCTAAAGCAAAAATCTACCTTATTGTGGTCATCTATTAGCATATTTTCATTGTATCACATTTTTGCATATATGTATATACCATTAACCCCATATTTACCTTTTATTTCCCTTGAGGCACACTTGGGTCTTTTTTGGGATTTCACTCTTTTCTAAATTGCAAGTATAGGAATCTCTAGGCATCATTATTTTTAGATTCTCCTCTTTAGTGTCTAGGTATAGGCTCTCTTGTGTTATTAATATTTATCACCCATGGTTTATCCTCTTTAATATAAATGAAGTATGAAAATATAAAAGATTAATAAAACTTTATCTTAAGAAAAATGAAAAAAATATATATTAAAAGTCAAATCACACTAAAAGACATGCTATTATTCATGGAATACCCCAATTATAATTGAATCTCAAACTCCATATCTTCCTCAAGATATATTAAAGTTAAAATAGGGTTAAATATACTAGTATAATAAGGTAGGATATCTTTATATTAATCTATGACATATTTTGATGCCACCTTATTTCTTAGACAAGTACCTAGTCTTCACAGTAGATTAATGACTCTGTAAGGGGTCATGAGGAGTGGGGAACATGTGGGAAGTTTAGATCCTTTTAGTTTTCATGAATTTATCCTTAATTTAATTATATTTATACTTCAATTATTCACCCAATATTACACTTTCTAGGTGAGGTTTTCTAGATCCTTGAAGTCAAAATCTCTTAGTGTTTCTCACTTGATTAGAGTGTCTTGTCTCTACTAAGGATTTAAACATCACCCTTATGGTGCCTTGATTACTTATACATTGATTTTATATTTTAAAATATCCTCTTAATGGATATTTATGGTATTTTATCATATCTCATTTCTTTACATTCCCATTTTGTATCTATTTTCTTTGTATTTGGCTCTTAGCTTCCTTTCATTATGATGCATCTTGGATTTTGAATTTGTGAGTAACATTGTAAATTCTTTGGGAATAAAATCATACGCTCCTCCCATTTTTTTCTCACATTTAATATCTACACCATCTCTACGATCATAGTTATTTCCTTATATGGTCATGTTTTCCTACATTTTAGTTTAGCACAAGCACTAATTTTGAGTTTTTACTTATTACAGTCTTTGCTTCCATTTATTTTTCACACCCATGTTTGATCTAAGTTTTCAATTATCTTACATTTAACATTTTTAAATTCATGTTATAAACCCTTCTGTGTGATTTAAGTTTTTACTCATCTTACATTTTATGTTATCTTAATCAATCTTTTTAGCATTATTTGATTGCATTTTTCTTTTCTTTTCTTATGTTGGGTTTTTTTAAAATTATTTTTCACATCTTATGTTTTGTTTTATCATACATTTATATGTGGTTTATAAATTTTTAGTTATAGTGTTTACATATATTGTGTTTTACCTTAATATTTTCATCTTACTCACATTTCATGTCCTTTACATTCATTTATTACACATATTTTTTTATTTTTATATCTAATTACTTAAGATTCCATTTGTATAATTTATTATTTTTTATTTTTTACCATGAATTTTCTCACGTTCACTCTTAAAAAAACATACATAACATGATAACATCCTCATAACATAATATTATAAACATAACACATGTTAATGTTAAAAATTACAAATTCATGTAGAAAACAAGGAATTATAACTAATGACATGCATCAAATTTTTAATTTATAAAAAATATAAAATCTACACATTTATAACTAGGGGTCATCTTCATACGTAGGTTGGTGAAGCACCACACTCTATTAATAAGTTTAATATATATAAAAAATCAAATATCTCTCGAGTGTATGAGTCCATGATCACAATATTTTGACCTCCTCATATGCTTAGGTGAGCTCCATCTCTAGATCATGTATCCTCAATGTTAGATTTATATATTTCACTGTGTGTTGGTTGAAAAATAAACCATATATTTGTGTGCACACACACACACATGCACACACACACACACACACACACACACACACACACACACACACACACACACACACACACACACACACACACACACACACACACACACACACACACACACACACACACACACACACACACACACACACACACACACACGGTTTCCTATGTCATCACCACCTTCTACCATGCCATAACCTATCCTCATATTAGAACTAAAAATATACCAATATCTTTATGTAATCACTGTAGCTCCTATGTAACAGCCCTAGTTGACCTAAACTAGATAGCATGGTTACTATAAGTAGGTACTATGGGATTCACCATGACTATGTTATCATTACCAAGTAGCACAACATCAATGATATCATGGTGTGATGCATCAATCATGAATCCCAATCATATCACACCCATCATAACATCTAAAATAGTAAACTAAATCAACATCATATCTCCATCTATAAACAACTTTTTAAAAGTAAATCTATCACTAATCACTAGCATACATATCCACAATCTTGAAAACCATTGTGATAATACAAACCTATTGT
Organism: Torreya grandis; assembly: GCA_037957365.1. Taxonomy (NCBI): domain Eukaryota; kingdom Viridiplantae; phylum Streptophyta; class Pinopsida; order Cupressales; family Taxaceae; genus Torreya; species Torreya grandis. The sequence goes on from JARHVA010002276.1 coordinate 1,308,102, forward strand.
AATTTATACTTATCTTGGGATTATTTGTTAATATGGTTTCCCTATCTACTATAGCTATGTGGATAAGCATGTCCTCACTTCTCTAGCTTAGTTGAGATCCCACCCATCTCTCCCATTTAACTAATAGTATTTGACACCCTAATGGACTCACATGTCATTGACTGATCCATCTATCAAGTCTAGGTAGCTTAACCTCTATAATATACACATATGTATCAGTTCTTAACTACTCTTATACCCTCCCATAGAAACATTATCAATGTATTTTTCTAATCCCTTGCACAGTAAGACAATTTCTTAATACTATAAAATCATTTGGTACTCCAAATCCTCTCACTCCTTGTAGTTCTTTAGAGTTCCTCACATAGTAGGGTGGGATAGTTAGAGGCACCACTAAGTGTGGTTTTATGAGATTTAAAAATACTTAAGTACATGAGTGAGGATTAAATAGCCTATGTAGTGACACATGATACAATCCATCTCATTCTCTCTTATCTTAGATTTTCATGTACACCAATATTCCATGCTCCCCTATATAATATCATCTCAGTTTATGGTCACTAGCTATAAGGGGATCCATCAAACTATATGATCCTATTCACACCTCCTCAACTAAGGTAGGTGGTCCTTGATATGATGTAGTAGTCATACTAGAATATACATAGGTATTATATCTTATATTCATCATGTGGATAGTGTGATAAGACATATAGTTTAATTTTCCTAGCTGAGTATGCCTTAGAAATTATTTACAATCTATACCCACATGAAAACTTTCATATCATATACTGTGCTCTAATCTAGCATATACTGACACAAGGATAAAAGTATAATTATACCATTCCATCTAACTTGTAACATATCACACATATGGTCAACAAGTCAATTATGGCATTTTTCATGTTCAAAATGATTGAGACATATATGCTAAAGAGTCTTGTGATCATCTTATAATGATCGTACTAGTTAGAATTTATGTCTCATCAGGATAAATCTTATTGATTTATAATGAGATTATATACATCAAAGATAATGGGATTTACCTCTATCAAAACCCATAATATTTCATGTACATCCTCAAGGGTAATGGATACCTCCACTATGTCCTCATCCATATTTGACTTGAATGTGTTTTTGATCCTCTCCCAACACCATATAAATATTACTACTATCCCTACACTTCGATAAATTCAACACGTATCCTTGATGACTTTGAATCCTAAAATAATAATAATGATTTCTATACATATATAATTTTTTATATTAGATCTACTATCCAAATTTCATCTATGGTCTTCCATAGTCATTTTTACCTCTAAAAAATGCCAATCAACAATACCTAGTTAGATTTATTAAAAATCTAAAATAACAATAAAATTTCACTAAAGATCATAACAAAATAAAAAATGGTATATGTGAATACTATATTAGTCATTTCATTGTCAAGTTACAACATCAAACCCTTATATTTATTATTAAGTTGACCTTTTATTTCATATCTACTGCATCAATCATAAATGTTCAGTGTTGGCCATGCAGTCCTTTCACACAACATCAAAAAAATACATACTATATTAGCCATGTCATTTATTTTATTATTTAATTGACCATATTTTTATGGTATCAACCATATATTTTACCTTATATAATACATTCCATGGTTGTATAATATTTTCCTTTTATATAATATTTTGTATTATATTGGACACCACAAATGATACCATCCATTTTAGTGATTTTTAACATCATAATTGCATCAGCCATACTATACGATATTGACCAAGGTTAAAATTTTAATAACCCAACTATATATACATTACTAGTATAATATCCCTAATAAATATCCATGACTGTAAATGTTAAACTTGGTTTTCTTCTTATCACTATCAAAATTATCTATACATTTTGATTCCTTATGGGGAAAATTACTTTACATGGATTTTCACAACTCATATATTTCCTAAATCTATTATATTTTAAAATATTTATCAAATCAAATAATAAATATATCACATACTTGTGTGGATCTTGTAATATCTCCATGGTATCCTCATACATGTCTACTTCATCATCCTCTATTTATGTTCTCTCATCATGTCAGAAGTCATCCATAGCTCTAGGTTTCTAAAAGATATAAAATGACCAAATGATTTACCTTTTGGCCTAATTATAACTCCAAATTAAAATTTAAGAATTTAATGATATTTACCTCCTTATGTAAAATTTTTCTCATATATTTGTTTTCACAACTTCTTTTGATGAACCAAAAGAAGAATTAAGATCTTAGCAAAGTAAAAAATTATATAGTTCTAAAAAAACATTTTTATTGAATTTTGGATTTTTATCTTATAGGTCAAGTCTACCCATCAAGCCTATATATTGGCATATTATATCAATGTATCATATGGGATGTGATTTTTATTGTTGAAAAGGTAACTGAGGTGCATATTTATTTTTATTTATTTACTTTTATTCTCACTTTCATTCTTTCAACATTTGATAATATACTTTTGTGTTTCTATGTATATTTCCAAAATCACCATCACATGGTACACTATTCTTACACATAATTAGATTTGGGTGGATCATATACATGTGAATGCACACACACATACACATGCACACACACACATGAATGCACATACACACACATGCCTAAAAGTTTTCATTTTTTTCACTTTAATAAATATATATCTTATAGGACTTATTAGTGTATAAATCTCACTAAATGTGCATCCTAAGGAGTGCACCAGGAAATGAGTGGGGTCAAATTATGGTACCTTGTGAATTGTTTTTCTTAATATTCAATCATACCTTCATTAATATTAATCTTAACTCCTATTATTCTCTTTCCACCTTCCTTATCCATCTACTTACCTCTAATTTTGATAGGCACCCTATATTGCTATTATATTGGCTTGGTTAATATAATATATTTTATGTTTACTTATACTAGTACCACATTTCTATAGTTCATATAGTTGTGAGTATATCTATGCCTTTTCTACATTATTAGCCTCAATAATACCATTCTTAGTCAATCAAAAACTATTATTTGATTTTACCAGAGTAAATAATATATTTAACTTATACTCTTAGGTGATTTTAGGGTTTAGAGATATATAGGGATCATATTTATCATTCCCATGACACACAACAATCATGTGCTCTATTTTTTCTCACATTTATTATCTTAAGTAGTAAAATTAGGAGTTAGGGGGTTAAATTATTAACCTAGGAGGTCAATTTTTTATTCAAGTCTTTGAAGCTCAATAGGAGGAGTTGAATTAAGAAAATGCTCCATAGACTTTGGAATCCCAAACTAAGGACATTTAGGTATTCTTATTTAAATTTATGTTTCATCCTAAAAAAATCTCTTACTAAGTTCCACTAGATCCAAAGGGGAGATTGATTCACTAAAAATTACATCCAGAGTTATTTATATATCATTATTATTTTTCCTTTATTTAATTATTAAATAGATATTCTTTGATTAATTTTATAATATCATGTGTGTTATTATCCTTGCTTAAGTTATCCTTATAATGAATAAGATAGAATATTATAGGGTGATTAGGTTTTTGATATTGAATTTAGGTTGCATTAAATTTACTTATGTCCATCATTGCACCTTTACTACTTGTTTAGTTTAGAATTATTGTTATCTTAGATCTAGGTTATGCTTGTTGGTTAGTTACTTTAATGTGGATTTATTTTAATATATTTGCACCCCCTTCATTACCATTTATATGGAATTTAATTTATCTTAGGATCTAGTTAGAATCATAGTTGATATCTTAGACATGTGGCTTATAACCCTATACCCCTGATAATGAGTTTGGATTACCATTTGTTAGATATATGACCACATAGACAACCATTTTTAAACCATCCCACTATATGTAGGTTCTATGATCTCTTATTTTTATCTTATTATATAGAAATAAATAAGATTTTTATATTAGTCATCGTAGATCATGCATATAAAATTTCTCATTTAGTGCTTCAACCTTCTCATATGATGATGTGTTTTTTAAAAATAAATTTGATACACATAAACACATAAATAAGTATTTATATTTATTTTATGTATATATAGACATAAATTACATAAATATGTGTGCATGTGTGTGTGCACATGTATTCTCACTCACACACACACACACACACACACACACACACACACACACACACACACACACACACACACACACACACACACACACACACACACACACACACACACACACACACACACACACACACACACACACACACACACACACACACACACACACACACAATATTGTGTGTGTGTGTGTGTGTGTGTGTGTGTGTGTGTGTGTGTGTGTGTGTGTGTGTGTGTGTGTGTGTGTGTGTGTGTGTGTGTTATAATATATTATTAAATACAAGATAAAATAAATAAAAAAGTACATATAGTTTTTAATCTAAATTTAAAAATAAAATAATAGAGGAAGGGCTTGAAAACACCCCCATTGCATCCATTATTTCATTAATTTTTAAAATATTATCCTTCTTATTAATTTAAACCTAACCTAAAATAAAACTTGTGTATATGAAGACCAAGATAGAAAATTTTGAAATTTTTACCCCTTTATAATAATTTTTAGGTATCTTTTATGGTTCTCTTGATCTAAGGGCCAATATTATATATAGTTTAATGGTTTTGATAGTTTTCTATAATTTTGGAGAGGATTTCTTTTAAACATAAGTAAATTTATAATATAATTTAAGCTAAGTATTAAGTCATATATATATATATATATATATATATATATATATATATATATATATATATATATATATATAATTAATTTACAAGTGATTTTAAATTTAAAGTGTAAAGAAAATTTGAAATTATAATGTGTGTCCACTTAATGATGCATATGAAAATTAGGGGGGGTTAATGATTTCCTTACCCCCCACAACCTATAATTATACTCCCTCTCTAATGAAAACATACAATTAGATATCACACATTCATATTTAAGCCAACACAAATTATTTATTGTAAAATAATATAATATTATATATATTTTCACACATACACCCAAATTCCTTATTTATTTTTAAATTAAAAACATGAAGAAGTAAAACCCATAAATAGTTTATTTTGGAATCCATACACTCTCTATGTTATTTATTCTCTTAATAGAAAAATAATCTAACTTACCTCATTGAGATTGATTTAAATCTCACATGATGGATAATTACATCTTGTACGGCCTCTTTAGGATCCCTTCATCTTGGAAAATTATCCACATATCTATTTTAATATTTTAGGACTTGGTCAATGTAAATATTATGTTTATTAAAGAGTCGAGTATGGTAAATCAAGTTAATAATATGTAATAAATATAATCAATGATTTGTTACTAAATTGACTAACTTTGACCATTCTAAAAATAGTAATAAATAATTAAAGCAAGAACTTGGATATAAAATGATTGATGTGGATGATCTAAAGGTTGGAAATTGAGGCAAAGGCTGGTATTAGTGTCGTAATAAAGATCCTAGTGTAAAAACCCCTACTAGATAGTAGTTCCATAATTAGAAAGTAGAACCCTAATTAGACATGTGGTGCTAGTGTTCATATTTTAGTGGTAGGGTTCTTTGTGTAAGATATTCTTGAGCTTTTGGGTGCACCTATGTTTGGATATGTGAGGTATAATCTCATGTATATGAGTTATGAAACCCTATATATTGCCTATTTTGATTGAATTTGTGAGTAAATCCTAATCCTCCATATTTTTAGGGCATCCAATTGATACAAGCTAAAAAGTGTATTTATTAGTGGGGTAGGATTCACATCCTCAACACATTATTGAGATGAGATTTGCCTACATAACAATACTTTGAAGATGGATCAATCTCAATGTAGTTATCCCCACCTAAGTGTTGATTCAAGTATAAGTGAAGATAGTATTATAGTTGACTTGAGTGCTTTGAATGTGTTGGAGAATGGAAATATAGGTAATCTGAGCTTAGAAAGACTATTTTGAATAATTTGGACTTATATCCACTAAAGTGGATTGGAGAAAATTTCTCCAAAAATATTTTTTCTATATTTCAAATAAGTTGGATTATTTCAAACAATTTGGGCAAAGTTAATTTTGAATAAATAAGACTATTTTGAATAATTTGGACTTATACCCATTAAAGTGGAGTGGAGAATTTTTTCTCAAAAAATAATTGTTATTTATTCCAAATAAATTGGACTATTTAAAACCATTTAGGCATAAATCATTTTGAATAAATTGGACTATTTTGAATAATTTGGACTTATACCGACTAAAGTGGAGTGGAAAATTTTTTCTCTAAAACTAAGTTTTGTATATTCCAAAAAATTTAGACTATTTAAAACCATTTGGACACAAATAATTTTGGATAAATTAGAGTATTTTTAATAATTTGGACTTATACACACTTAAGTGGATTGGAGAAAATTTTCTCCAAGAATCACTTTTCTATATTTCAAATAATTTGGAGAATTTCAAACCATTTAGGCACATATAATTTTGACTAATCTAGACTATTTCAAATATTTTGGACTTATTGTATATTATAAATAAATTATACTATTATATACTATTTGGACATAGACCATTTCAAATAATTTTTACTATTTTGAATATTTTGGACTTATACCCACTAAAGTGGAGTGGATAAAATTTTCTCCAAATATATTTTTTCTATATTCCAAATAAATTGGACTATTTAAAATGATTTAGGCATAGTTCATTTTAAATAAATTAGATTATAAATATATGATATGATGTTAATTAGAATCATTGTGACACCAACATAAAAAATGCAAGTCCTAAAAGGGAGAGTAACAAAAACTAATAAATAACCTTAGAGACAAAATAAAAACAAGTAACATACATCAAAAATATCAATCTAACAAATTATTACATATCAAGGATGAATTTGGATCATGTTTCTTTTCATACAGGTCCAAAATTTATAGTCATTGAGACATTAAATTTACTAGGTCCATAAACACTTTTCAACCTAATGTAGTCCACCATAGATTGAATATAATTCTGAATCAATCAAGAAGCCCTATAATGACCACCACCTTATTCCTTAGAATTTTTAGCATCCAAAGAATCAACAACTTGGATTGAAAAGAAGTCAACCAAATAATGGATACTTATACAAGGGCATTAGAGCCAATTTTTTTGATGAAGGGCAGTAGAGATGGTAATGGTTCCAAACATGAATGCACATAAGGGGTAGCAACCTATGCACACTCCACCATATCCATACAATGATCATGAAACTGAACATAATGAGCTTCCAACTACTAAAATTCACTTAGAAGAACTAAACCAATATAATTTAAACCATAAAAAGGTAGAACATGCCTAGATACCAACTCAAAACTAGTTATCCAACCAAATAGTCCACCCTAAAATTCCTTCCATACAAATGCCTCTACCACTCAAAAAAATTCCTCCCTATTTGTATTGCTTGAAGTAGGTTACTAACAAATCATGATGCCACATCCACATTGGTTTTGTTACAATAGATAGAATGAAGGTAATCTTTGCCAATATTATTTTAAATTGAATCCAAAACCTCCACATTTAGAAGCAAAAAGATCAAAAAAAATCTAAGATCCAAGATACCATCTCAAAAATTCATTTCACAACACTCTATAGAGAGAAATAAAATAGGGGTCATAATGACCAAGATTGACACATCATAATACATCTTCATAATAGAGGTGGTATAAATATAAGAGAAAATCAATATTGAATGCTCAAAATAAAGATGAATGCTAGTAATTAATCAGTTCAAATTATTTTTCACTTATCATGGAAAAATACTTTGTACCTTAGGGATTAATGTGAAACCATGAATTTAAAACCCATTTACACAAGTTGAATAGCTAGTATCCAAAATTTGATTGCATCAAGTCTACCAAAATTTCAAAAAGGCCCTTCAATCATAGGTGATGTCATAAGTCCATCAACAATATTCATTATCCATCACTACATTGATCACTTGGTCCACTCCCAAATTCACATGTAAATCTAATTTTTTATTATATTTCCTAGAATAATGTGATGCTAACCAAGTTTCCATTTCATCCAAGAGATTATAATTCAAGTTGAGTATGATGTTGAGTCATTAAGCCTTAGCATACCAATTATGAATAACCTCCATTATGAGATTGGAATCTCCTTTAATTATCAATTATTTGATTATAAATTATCTTACAATTTATATGCCTAGGATAGTTGCCTAGGCTTTGGCTTCATTTTTGGTTTTATTTAGGAGGTTCACTTAGGTGGTACGAGTGAGAGAATTAGAGCAATACTATTGTATCCTCCTCTAGAGGATATAGAATTTCCCTATGCTACTCCATAAAATTTTAATTTAAGGAAAAAATTAGGGGGAGTCCAAGGATACCTAGCATGTGTATGAGATAAAACAATATATACCCTTGACCCATTAAAATGGCATCATCAAACAAACTTAATGAGATAGAGACTTGAGAATTATTTGTTGTTCATTGGGATTATCTTCATGAGTAGGTGTAAATATACTAATGGATAAATTTAGGTAATTTCAAGTTAAACTTATGTAATATCCACTTCAAAGGGGATTATATTTCAAACTTGGACCTAATTCAATACTTTCAAGGTATCTCCAAATATAAATCAAATTGCATGAAATGATACCAAAGTATTACTAAATTAAAATCCATAAATTTAAGAAAAATTAGATTACATTTTAAATAATTTATATTTTATTTGTATAAAATTGATGATAATGTTACTAAAATTATATTTTAAAATCAATAAATAAACTTGAAATATTCATATAGATAAGTTACATCCTTCTAAACAATGTTTCATAACTGTTGGCATGGATTTTTTGGTTTATTCCAAGAATGTGATGATAGATGTCATTTTAATTCTCCAATAATTTTCATCATTATGACTTCCATTTTTACTATATCTAATTAACATAACATAACTCATTTGTGATTTTTGTTTGTAACACAATTTTAATAATTGCAATCAATGAACACCATATTGCCAATTGAAAATTCATCTCTAAAGGTCCCTTTCAAAATAAATCCATCCAATTTATTTATATTTATGTTGAAGGGCTTAAAATATTTTTTCCACAAAATAAACATGAAATTTGAACTTTTGTAATCCATGCCTTGAAGGAATAGCGTCAAATGGTTGTGTTTTATCATTGACCAAAGTCCAACATGAGAAAAACACTTTAGTTCTAACTTCAAAATTTATTTGGAATGATCTCAAATGTAGTATGATTTATTTTATATTATATAATCTTATTTTCTTCTCGTAAAATTCATTTTCATATATTTTGTTTTGTGCACAACAAATAATAAATCATCTAACCCCAAAATCAATAATTTTTTAAGATTTAGTTGTAGCTTCTCCTTTGAAATGTCTAAAATGTTTTTAAAAAAAAATCTAACATTTATTAACAATATTATATTATAAGAAATATAACATGGAAATTTTCTAAGAAAATGTTTTACATGTTAGATTGATCATTGATGTACTTTTGATTTACATTTTATATTGTAACATATAAACATATTGCATTTCATTTGACGCATTTTTTATTTACATTTCATTAAATATTATTAATATTCATATAAACATGTACAAAACTATATACATACTCAAGAACATGTAACCATACTCATTATACATGGATGTACAATTTTTATTTCCAATTTTGTAACATACATACACATATACATGTTTATAATCAATCCTCATAACTTAACCATAACAAACACTTCTTATGCATTTGTTAAAATAGATGTAACTCATCATATTTTAAAATTTAAAAAATATGATTACTTCTATAGTCTATTTATGACATTTAACATATGCACACACACACACACACACACACACACACACACACACACACACACACACACACACACACACACACACACACACACACACACACAACACACACACACACACACACACACACACACACACACACACACACACACACACACACACACACACACACACACAAATGTGTGTGTGTGTGTGTGTGTGTGTGTGTGTGTGTGTGTGTGTGTGTGTGTGTGTGTGTGTGTGTGTGTGTGTGTGTGTGTGTGTGTGTGTGCGTGCGTGCCATTTTTCATGAAAATATTCTTAATAAGAAATCTACTCTTCATCAAATTTCTCACAATCATAATATTTTTGTCCACTCAAACAAAATGTTTTTATTTTGATAAAGATCATGTATACTTCAAAGAAAATTTATTATCTTTAAGACATAGTATAACACATACTAAGTTATTTTAAATAGGGATAATTCAACATTTAAACAACATTTAGATGGGTAAATACAACCATATTCAAGTCAACATGACAATAAAATAAACCCACAATTCTAAATCTTAAGTTCATGCACTATATTTTATTGTCTTCTACACTCTCCTGTCGATAAAGAAAAATTAAATTGTAACGTGTTTAAATAAATAAAGATAATTTATATATTATTTAGTTTTTATAATGCAAAATAAATTCCTTTGAATTTGTGTATAAGCACACACCAATCCCACTCTTGTATATAGTCATAACACATCACATGTATCTAAAATGTTGAAAGTGGAGTTAAGTCTCTCTCAAAATAAGTTATCTAATTCATTTTGAATGACCTTCAAGTTTTATGTGAACCAATCATTTTAAATATTGGTACATATTTAATGATATCAACACCTTCCTCTAATTAACTTTGTTGTGAATGAAGGATGAAATCTTAACTATGAAAATTAGTGGAATATTGAGAAATATTGATACTTGTAATGTGAGTACAATTGAATCCATCACTATCTGGAGCCCAAAGTATGACACTCACATTTTTCATATAATGGAAAGGACCAACACAGAACTTTATAAGAGATTTCTAAATTCTAGATAAAAGGTCAAGTTTGTGAATGATAAATACATTAAAATACCCAACAATAAATTTATTAACCAATGTATGAAGAAATAGGTGAAGGTGTTGTTCCTTAAAATCTTCAATGACATTCAAAAGATCAATAATTATCAAGTCAACATTCACACCAATAATGAACATTGCACTGAAATATTCTAAAATTGATGGCCATAGACATGGGGGGCCATAATGGTAGCTAAACATTTATGTATCTATCCTAGGAAGATAACCTCCATCACTATCTAGATATTTTCTCAATATGCTTATTTAATCTAGAGATAATGCTTCTTATATTTTTTTAAATACTTTCATTCATGACACATAAATCTTGAAACATTTTCATAGAAATTCTATAATGCTCCATTACTTCTTCAAGTATGATTATTTTTTATACTTCAAGTGTCAAATCATGATTTTTGAAATAATCTACAATTTTTAATAATATGTTACTTTCCATTTTCACCTTTTTGCACCAAGTGTCCATGTTGTTGCACCCAAAGATTTTAAAGAAGGAAATAGACCCTTTTTCAAAGAAATCTACTAGTTCTATTTTTTGTTTGTCTAAAATTCCTTGAATATTTCTTAGTATTATTATATAAATCATATTTAAATAGTGTTTATCTAATCCAAGTAAAGTAACACTTTCAAAAAAATAAAACACTTTATCAAAACAATCCCAAACAAGTTGTTCAATGAAAATAAGGCATTTTATCTCTTGTAATTATTGTGATGAGCAGTTCATTTATGTGAACAAGTTTCTATCTTGTTCATGTATTTCTTTTGTCTTTTCTTTCCCATTTCAAGATTCTTCCAACTGCTCAGTTTGATAAGGTCATGTGTAGATAAAACACTTTCTAAAAATGAAGACTTATAAATCACTTAATTTTCTTCATTATATTGGTTATATATTTTATGAATAATATGGAAAGGAGTAACTATTTTTAGAAATCTTACCCTTCTAACAGAACATTTTTTCTCAATGATAGTGAATTGAATTCCTCATCTAGAAGAATTATCTATTATGTTTTAATTGTATGTTGTCCATCTGAAATTCTAACCTTACATTTTTTCTCTCCATCATATATTCAAGGACTTCTTTTGATTTAATAATACAATGAGGGTTATTTGGATCGAAAAGAATTGAAAAACATCATTAATTGTAATTTCATTATGTTTATGAATGAATTAATAATATTTCTTGTTTTCATATTAGCATCCCCCAATTCACAGAGCACTATAAAAATGTTCAAGACATAATTACTAGAATAAATATATCATGTAGAGAATTCACTATAGTCCTAATTAGAATTTTGTGCCAACAAAAGTGTATCAACCATTTTTTTTGATCTTATATTTCTACACTAGTATGAATAATAGTATAGCCTTTTCAAATTTGTATACAAATATGTTTCCCTTGATTGTTTTATTTTCTTCAATATTTTTCTATCATGATTATAGGGTATCTTAAATGCATATTTACATTGTGGCAAGTAGAATAAGTTGATGTCCCTTGTTCATGTTTTTATTTTAAAATATTTTGTATTCTAAGAGCCAAATTATGTCTATCTATCAACCTAGGCATTTCAAATTTTCCATAACTATTCAAATTAAACCCAAAATTTTCACAAGAAGTAGAGACATTCATTTTTGTCAATTCCATTTTACTAGGTGTAAATTTATTGAACGATGGATAATTTCATCTTCTTCATTCCATAATTATATTTATAATTGAATGTCCTCTTAAATTTCATCCTTATAACATGCAAGGATTATTCTAATCCAAGCATATTCTTTTCTAGATATAGTACTAAACAAATAGATATATGCGTGCATAATTTTTAGACAAAACAACTCAAAATACCATTTAGTAAGAAGAATTTTGTCACCACCATAAAATGGAAGATGATGATGTAGATTTAATTTTAGTTTTGGCATTCTAAATAGTAATGTATCCAAATTTTCTTCAATTGAGGCCTTCTTTTACCTTTTAAGTACAAGAATTTCTTTCTCACCTGAAGACATTCTACAAATCCATTGAAATGAATTAAATATTGATCTTTTATAAAATCTAAGTTGTAAATTGTATCACTTACAAAATTATTTATGATTAACTAGTGATTATTTGTATATCAAAAAATGTGAATTATAATCGACAATATAAAATACATATTAAATATTTGTAATATATACACTAACTCATACATAAACTAAAAATGTATGACCAAACTAAAAAATAAATTATATATAGAGAGATGTAAAAATAATTCAAAGGGGATTGCCTAAAAGATGATTATTCATTTGTAATATATTAGGCACTTAATAAACATATCATAAAAGTATAACACCATACATATTTAGGGTTATAACTTAGTTATCTAGATGTAATTTTAAAAAATAGTCACTATAAATCTATCCTTTTCACTGATAATTATGTTGAAGGTATCTCCTAGGAGATACCTTCAACATCCCATTGAATTTAGGGCAAGACACATGAAGGACTATCCTAATCAAAGTAGGACTAACTATATGAAAGTAGAGGAAATTTTAAATACATGTATTAAATGTGTCAAGGATTATAAGTAAACAAAAACACCATCTAATATAATTTGATAGGCAAAGGAATCTAAAAACATTTATTTCAAAGGAGAAAGAAGAGGGGAAAGTATGTTTCAAATATTCAACTTAAGAGGTCCAAGGTGATTTGTTAAAACATTAGAAAAATGTGGATGATCTCCCATATAAGGATTCATCCTTATTTAAAAATAATAATCCATATCTAATGTGTGGGATGAGGCATCAATAATCATAATGATCAATGATATGATAGACAGATCTTGAATTATAATGCATATCAATCAACACAAAATTATTACACATGTTGTGAATCATGGGAATCTTCAAGACATTTCACTAAATAAATGCCTAACATTTGACAATAATATCCAAAAGGTTAACTATATTACATGTTTTGATGATGTGACTAATTTTACAAAAAATGTCATAGCCACCACTAAGACCTAGGAACATAAACACTAAACTAACAAAAAAAATTACAACTATTCTTGTATCACAATTTCAAATAATTTGGTGTCAAAATTAAGCTTAGATTAATTTTATTCTATTGAATGATGTTTCCTCAAAGTCATACCTACTACCATTACATATGAACTTTTGAAGTAACGTGAATTCAAACCAACAAAGTCCTTTGTATGGAATGGTCTCAACAATCCGCTAAGTGAGGTTTAGTATACCTAGAGTAGGTGAAATAAACCTTGGGGAATGTAATTCATTCCATTATTTGTAAGATTGGGTGGGAAATATTCCTTTTTGGAGAGGCTTTTAATGGAATAAAACTCTTAGACTTAGCCTACAATTGATTATTGTGTTAAAATTTCCATCAATAGGTATCTCCATGATATCTCACAAGAGATACCTTTTAAACATTCACAAGAGTGATTTTTTCCTTTAGTGTATCTCTTAGGAGATACCTTCAAGTTAAACATGAAGGTATTACAATGGTATTTCAAGGTCCTTAAAGGAATCTCCTAGGAGATACCGCAAAGGGCATTGTCAATGGTTATGCATTCAAGGGGATGTTAAATGTATCTCTTAGTACTTACCTTCAACATGCATAAGAGTGGAATTTTTACTCACCTTAAAGGCACTACCAGAAGGTCCTTATAATACATTTGAGGGTACATTCAAGGTATATCCTAGGAGATACCTTCAAGTTAACCAAAAAAGTATTATGGATGTTTCAAACATTATTTGATAAAGTTAAAAGGATTTGCACCCTATATTTTGATATTCTTAGATCCATGAATGTATTAAATGTGGCATCCCTTCATTAAAATGGGCTCATAGAATATACCTATAAGGGATTTGTCATACATTTTAGGAGATTTTAAGGTATCTCCTAGGAGATACCTTCAACATGCATATTAGTGTAATTTTATTTCATCTTGAAGGGTCTTATAATACCTTGAAGGGCACCTTGAAGATATATCTTAGGAGATACATCTCAAACATGCATAATAGTGAACTCAAGGTATATAAGAGATACCCTCAAGTTACCCATGATGATATTACAAGGCAACACAAGTTTTAAGTGTTTTTTACTCCCACGCTCTGGGGACTTACCAAGTGGCACTCCCTTGGAAATTTTTTTTGATGATTTTAATCAATGAATCCCTCTGATGAATTTCAATCTTTAGCACTTTGTAATCTAAATATCTCATAAGAATTTATTTCTTTGACATTTTCCTTTAGAGGATTTATTTAGAATATCATATTCAAGAATTTAGGGTATGATACCTTAAGCTACATTCCCCACGAATTATAACTATTTGAAACTTACTCTTTAGCCATTATTCTTTGAGAACTAGGTCTCTAGTTTTACATTTTGGTTTATGTAGATCTTTAAAAAGATTTATTTAGTAGTTATGTTTGGTAGGTTCCTCCAACACATTTATTTATTTGGTAGTTTTGATCGATAGAAGAGTTACGCATGTTTGGGTGTTTGATAAAAGTGTTTAGACTTTTTTTGGGGAAGCTTGAAAATGGTGTTATACCTTAAATCCCAACTTTTGACTACTAAAGGATTCATTACTTGATAAACTAAATCTGAAGAAGTAACTAAATGACACTTAGTAGAAGGCAATGATATGGCACTCCTATTAAATGTCAATACTTACTATGTGTCATACCCACCAAATGAGGTGGTAAATTTGGTATTAAACAAATAAAATGAAGTTATAGGTGTTGTTTATTAATGGTGCACAAACTAGAAATAAATTCCCACTAGCTTATTTGATAAACTCCCACTAGCTTACCTGCTCATATAGCTGGGGAATAAGGTAGATATTATCAAATAGTCCCTCAAATGTTTAAGGAAGTTAATAAGGAACCATGGGTGTTATATACCTCATTGGAAGGAAAGAAAGATAAGCCCATCTACCTAGATTCCTTAAAATCTAAGGGATATACCTAAGGTGAATTTTCATCACCACTAGAGATTCTTTTTATGTTTACATAAACCACACAATAAAGTCCTTAAACATCCTTAAATACCACCTTTTTATATAAGGAATCCAAGGCTTCAATCCTTTACACATATCCCAACCATAGAGGGACCTTTGGTGGAGCTAATTATATAGGAATTAATTAGAGAGGATATTCATGATGAAGAGGTATAATTACAAAGAAAAAAAGTCTTGAGCCTTCGAAACTCAAAGGGAAATGCACTATTAGATCAATAGACATCATGTGAGCAAACACCCTATCTAATTTCTATCACTTTTATTATTTCCCATGTTTCTATTCTTATAAATACTTCATTTATTCCCATTTCATTCACACCTCCTCAACCCTTACAACCCTTACTTCTTTAATTAATATTCTTCCAACTACTCTTCCCACATCCACTTCTATTATTCCTACTATAGTCCACTACTACTACACCCTCAAAAAAACCAAGACAAAATCCACAAAGAAGGTTAAAGGAGTAACAACCACTTCCTTAATACATATTAATTTTACACATTTAAGTGTGATATTTCCTCCTCCCATACATTCCCAAGAGACATATGTGATAACCATTTAGAAAGAAGATAAGAAGAGAAGTGTAATATATACAATCCATCTACTATCACAATCTGGTGGAGTGGACTCATCTAAGATCATATGAATTTCACTCCCTAATCCCCTCCTTGAGGAAACTTTGAAGTAAATATTAGGTGAAATAATTTTTGCCACTACAGCCTCGTATACTCAAACCATGGACCCAACTTGGCTGATCCTCCCATAATGGGTAATAAACATGTAGTTAGGAGCTTACAAAATATCTAATTTTTTTATTATCTAATTCACCACTATGACTACAATTTTAGAGAAATCCACATGGAGTGTGTAGAGGGTGAGGAAGAGGAAACTAGAAGATGACATTGGTAAAGTGCTCATTCTAGAATAAAGAGAAGAAATGTTCACTCTAACCAAGAGGAAAGACAAAAAATTAGGGCAATCCCCTTATATAGAAGATTTCAAATCCTACATGGAAACATAAAAAAATGTTATAGTATAAATACATGAAGGGAAAAAATTGGCATGAAGATAGATAGAATAATAGCTAGAGTAATGAAGAGAATAGTAAAAAACTATTTATATTCCAGCATAAATTGAAATGGATGTCCAAAATGTCGCATTTAGATTCTATAATATTATTGAGGACATGAATGAAATGAGTGCATAATTATCACCCCAAATAGTATAAACCACTAGATTATTTAATTATTTTAAGATAGATCAAAATAAAATCAAAATACTTATTCTTTATACAATGATTAATTCATATGAACATTTTAACCTTATGGTACCATTGGAGGCTACCAATTCCCTCAACTTGGTGGCCATCAAAACATAAGAGGCCAAAGAATGGGTTAAGGTGGTTGAGTTAGTAATGAAAAATTATTCAAATCATGATACTCACTTATGTAAAATTGTATATGAGCTTAGGATTTATTAGGCCAGGGATTCAATAGGAAGACTCATTGGCAGGGCCAATTTTGATAAGCTCTTGCATCAAGTTTTAGAAAATTTTAAATAGAACATACAAGGGAAGACCATATAGTACATATAGGCTTATCTATTTTATTATATAAATAGTTTCAATAAATTTTATTATTTAGATATAAATTCAATACTACCAAAGCTAAACATCCAAGGCTCTTAGAGAAAGTGAATAGGGTGCATAGGCCTTTGCTCCTTAACATGGATATTATCATATATCAATATGACATTAGGAATAAAAATTATTAATATTTGGAACTTAAGAATATTTTTAACACATCAAATCCAATTTAAACATAAGCATCTGCTTCAGTGCCTCTAATGAACTCTTCATCCATGCAAGCACCTGGTCAACCTTGAGAAAAAAATTAATTTTGTATGTATACATGCATAGTTTACTTACAGTTAGAATGTGCATGTAATGTTTCCTAATCTATTTTAATAATTCACACATTAAATTTTATAGGATAACTAATTTTGACATAAATTTAATTAAACATAAACATGTAAAAACATGTAATGTTAAAAGTAAAATTAGAACCAAGGTTCTAATAGTAACATGTAACTATGAGTTTACATACACTGGAAGATGAGGATTCCCTTCCCAAGTATATATTAATGAAATTTCACATTATAAATGGTTGTTAGATTTTATGAATACAAAAATATGTCAATTTTGACTATTATTCAATTGCAATGGTATTTTCTCTTTCCACTTATATAATTTTAAGTTTTGTTTTTTTGGTTATTATAATATGGTAATTTGGAGTGTGAAAAAGATATAGATAGATCTTAATTTTTTAAAAATCAATGTATGTTATTTTTATATGAAAAAATTATATTAAAATATAGTATATTTTGTTAATAAATTTGTTTAGACTTTGTTATTATTCTTAGTGTGTATGAATACTTTGTATTGGTATAGTTTTCTAAGTGTGTGCCATATCTACCTTATATGCCTTCTTGGTCCAAGTTGTAACCTTCCAATAAAGGGTATGCAAGAGATAATATAAATGAATAAACCTTTAGTTGATACCATCAAGTTTCATATATCATCCCTTCTAAGACTTCATCATTGTGTTTACCTATAAGTGTGTCATAACTGCAAGTAGTAAGCATTACTTTTGAGAGCATTTGTCCACTAAAAAACCTACCTAAGAAGTGACACTTTGAGATCACATAACCTTAATTTATATTCTACCCTTAATTTTTAAGTTTATTTGACTTATATCTACCCACTCTATATTAGATATCACCCATCCATCTCACCCACTTAGGTTTGATTTATCCACTAGGATTCATTTCACTATAAGTAAACCTGGTTAATAACCTACATGTTTTACTTGTTATTCCACCAAAAGGTTTTTTAACCAATACCTAAAACTTATACCTTGGAGTGAAGTTAACCTCCACTAAAATCCTAAAATGTTATAGGTTACCTCATTTAAACTTTACTTGGTGCATAAGGCCCATATCAATAGAAAGTGGAATTTTCCTTCACCTTGAAAGCACTACTTGAAGGGATTTGTAATACCTTCAAGGGAAAATTTAGGGTATATCCTAGGATATAGATTAAAATTACCTATGAAAGTATTAAGGAGGTTTTAAACATTATTAGATAAAGTTAAAGGGATTTTAACCCCATATTTTGATACTCTTAGATCCCTAAAAGTATGAAACTTAGCATCCTTTTGTTAAAATGGGCTCAAAAAAAATACCTCAAAGGGAATTTTCATACATTCAAGGGGACATTTAAGGTATCTCCTAGGAGATAAATTCAACATGAACATGAGTGAAATTTTCCTTCATCTTGAAGGCACTATTGGGTGATACCTTAAAGGGCCTTATAATACCTTCAAGGTATCTCTTAGGAGATACCTTTCAAACATGAGCAATAGTGGATTAAAGGTATCTCCTAAGAGATAACTTTAAGTTTACCATGAAGCTATTATAAGGAAGCTTGAGTTTTGAGTATTCTTCAAGGTATTATAGAGACACAAAAATTTTATTAGTTCATTAGAAAGGTTTAAAGTTAAAAAGCATTGTACCTTATATTTTGGTAAACTTGGATCCCTGAATGTATGACACTTGGAATCCCTTCATTACAATGGGCTCGTAGAATATTAAATAATTATTTCATCTATGTTCTAATGCCCTAGAATTTTGTTATCTCCAAACCTATGATATCTCAACATATGGCATGATCTCATCAACTCACAACCATGGAAGGTTCAATCATAGTGAAACATAGGAAGCTATGAATTAATGAGGAGTTAACACATATAATCATTTGGAATAACTAACCTCAAGTATATGGTAATCTTCATTTAAAACTATCTCAAAGTTAATGAGTGAACACTTAGAGTTAACTAAGGTTTTCCATATGGTATGTAATTGAACCCACTAAAGTTGATTGGTATTTTCATATTGAAATAGGAATTTAATCCAAAAGTTAATTATATCCATTAGTGGCACATGAATAAATTCATGTTCAAATATTTTGAATGATATATGAAAAATATACATTGAAGGGGAATTCACTTAGTCATTACTCTCAAGTGAACACTATGGTTTCAAGCTCTCATATGTTTAGAATCTCTAATTCTTAAAATGTGTTTGAAAATTTGAACTAGCAGTTTTAATATAACCAAATGCATAAATCTAGTTCATTAATGGTATCAACTTCTAGATAATCTAATGTACCTTCTTTGTATGATTTTAGTGGTGTGAGTGAGTTCACCAATACAGTGTTTGAGAAAGATTTAGTGGTGTGACTAAGTTCATTAATACAATGTTTGAGAAAAGTTCTTTAGATTTAAAATTCCACCATTATTCTAAACTATGGGATGAGATATAATTATTAATGTTGTACTCAACTCAGGATAAAAGTACACTACCCCACAAGCAGTACATTAATGATCTATTTCCCATCAACATGTATAGTCTTCATTAGGCAACTATGAAAATAGAGGTAATGCCATCCATATAACTTTCTCATATATTTCTTTTTTAAATGGCATGTTTATGGTGATTACTTATATATTAGAAAAAATAATAAAGTGATTGGGTACATTTTATGAAAGGCTTTCAAGAGGTATCATAGGTTACCTTCCCCTAAAACAACCTATAATCAAACTTAGCTAATGGATGGCTTGAACAAAACATTATAGAGGTGAAATTAAAAGAGTGTCTTATTAAGGGAAAAAAATTGAATCACAAAGGGGGTGTTACATCTAATTACATCATTAAATTTAGGTCCAAGTTAAGATACCAATGGATTTATTGAATGGATTGTATAGTTTTTTTAGTATTGCATATATTCAGATTGTGTAGGTTTTATTGTTGGACATTTTGTTGACCTCTGATCAATTGGTTTCACTAGATGAAGTTATCTATACTAGAATAAATTCCTAAATATTATATCCAGACCAAAGGCCATCAGATTATAGTTTTTACATGATGTCCTATTTGTTGGATGTTGTTACTGGAACTATTTAAAAAATCTATGGTGAGTTGTGACAACCTTTAAAATAATGTGTCTAACATAATTGGTTAATATCATTTGTTTATGTTCATTCAAAAATATACGTATGAAATTAAAATAATATGCATTGAAGTTTACCCTTAGATATATCCTGAAATCCATGGAAAAGTTATGCTCAGGTTGTCTAAGAATATTTTATGGACACTCAAAAAATGGGGAGACTATTATTTCTATCCATATGTTACTATCATTTAGATTAATGGGACAAAGACTTATCCCTTATTACTAACACACCATGTTTCAGATAAGATTTCTAAACAAGAAATAAATGTTTAGGTTTATAATAGTATTGATAAGGAACTAGGTTAGAGGCATTTGACTTGTTATTTTAAGAATCCCATGATCATTGACTAAATGTAGTATGTGGTCATATCACATTTCAACTAGGCTATCAAAATTAGGGTCAATTATAATATGAAATTTCCACCATTCAGATAATGGGATCCAATTAAAATGTTAAAGAATTTCTTCAATGACTTTAGGATAATAATAAGGTGCATATTTATTATAGACATGAAGAGTATGAACATGATCCCATATTCTATAATGCATATGATTTTTTATTCATATGGAATAATATGAAGGTTAATTCAATGTCCATGGTCTAGGCACAAGCATCACAATATAATCTTGAGGCCACTAAGGAAGAATCTAAGAAGGCATTGAATCACCAATGGACACAATCCTAGCCTTGTATATCTCAATAATAGATCAACCTCCTCTTGTAAAAAATCCTATAAATGAGCATCCAATTAACTCTAGTATCTAAAGAGAATCTAATCCTCAATTTAAAATGGATATTTTGAGGGGTCTTACAAGTCCCTAGGTCTCTTTCTTGATAATAGCTCCTGACATCTAAGTTTTGGGCATAATAACTACAAGAGATGGGTTTTAATCTTCTCTAGGTGAAGAAAGGAAGATGAATTTTGTGATGACTCTTTTCCCCCCTTGACAAATATGACCCAAGTGAGTCTTCAGAATTTATTGCAAGCTTATTTCTCTTCTATTCCAACTATTATTGATTCTCCAACATCTATTATGGCTATCCCTTAATCACTTACATATATTGGTGAGGATACCTTTAATCAAGGTACCTCTACTATTTCACATTCAAACACATTTCAACCCACCTCCACAAAAACTATTACCATGCCTTCACTACCATATCCTATGATGTCTGCCACCACTATTATTCCTTAAGTTGTGTCACCTTCTATTCCACCTTTCACTCTCCCCATAATCACCTATAATAATAATCCCAAATATTATCCTACTCTCATTAAAAGCACATAATTAGAAGAAATACAATATATTGGTCTATCTAATATTGAAGAGTCTCCTAAGAGGAAAAAATTAGAGGAAGATGAGAAATAAAATGAAGGAGAAACTTAGGTAGGGTTACTTGTGCAAGAAAAAATAAAAATAATATCATTGGTCAATTAATCGAATGATGAATATGAAAAATATGCTTTTGAAGAAACAAAAGAATCAGAGCAAGAAAATATTGAATAGACTTACCCAAATGATGGAGAGGTAGATTTTGAGAAAGCCAAAGCCTAGAGTCTGGGAGAGAAATAAGTCCTCATAAAACAATTAAACCAAAGAATTATTGAGGTAGTCTCTTATACTATTTATTAATCTATAAATTTTTAAATCCCATATGTAAGTTTGTCTTTTTTCATATCTCAAGTTTTTGTATTTATTACTCCTAAGGATTCATCAATTCTTTCCCCTCAGTCAATAAAGACCCCAGAGAAGAGGGTCCATTTTTAAGATGAGGTAACTATGTCTATTTTTATCCTTAGAGCCCACCCATTTCAAAAATAAATTTGGATAAAAAAGGGGTGCCCATTCCATAGGCCTTGTCAATATCCTTATCCATAATGACAATGGAAAGAACCCCTAGTTTGGTTAGGTATCATTTCACCAAGAAGAGAGCCATCTCCAAGGGAGAGAATTTTCCACTAGCCTCTCCTATTTCCCACTTAGATTAATAATTCCATAGTGACTCCATTAATTACACCTCCTCCTATGACTCATTAAACTTTTTTATCTCAATGCCCAACTCTGATTATAGAAAAAAGTGTTCTCATAGTTCCCCATGGGTGAAAGAGATGTAGAAGGCTAGGGATGAAAGACAAAATCTAGTTGTACCTAAATTACCAATAGTATCCACTAGGTTTGATAATAAGAGAGAGATAATTTAAAGGGTGAGAAAAATCAAGGTGTTTCACCTTGGTATAGGTGAGGAGATGGAGTTCAAGTAGATATAAAATATTTTTCCTCTTGTAAATAAACCAAAGAAGAACCCAAGTGACCCTACATAATATATTGATAAATTCAACTATTTTTTTGATTCCATAAGGGTAGCCTTGAAGGAAATGCACTAAATTACTAAGAATTTATTGAGAAGATGGAAAAAATTCAAATCACCTATGACCCTTAAAAATTATTGTTGATGTGAATAGTGTATCTAATAAGATGTATGGTATTTTGTATATTATGAAAGCCTCCAAAACAACTACCCAACCTAACTAGGTAAATATCACCAAGTTATGGCACTAGATAAAATAATTGGAAAATAGGTTGAATTTATTGATTTTGTGTTCAAGGAATAGTTATTTCAACCATTTAAATGTAATGTCTAGTATGGATGTAACCTAGTGTTTAAATTATATCGTTACTAAAAGAGATGCCTCTCTTGATTAATATAATCAAATGAAGGTATTATTAGGACTCTTTACTAGATATGAGAGCAAGGCCATGGAAATTTTAGAAGATATTAGGGTAACTTAGGTGATTAATCCTACTAGAAATTTGGTTAATAGGATTAATTTTGGGAATCTCTTTCATGTCGTGAAAAAAAAAATTAGGAGGTGGAGGAAACCATCTACAAAACTAACGAGGAGGTTTTACACCTACCCAATTTTACTAAGAATAGAGTAACTAAGGTTGAAGACTTAGTAGTTCAATTTGAGATCCTAGAATAAGAGAAAGGTAAGTTAAAGGATGAAGCACATAGAATTCTTAATCCTTCCTTGTTAAATTTTGATATTATAAAGAAATAATTTGAGGTAGGGGCACATTATTAGAATAACTTAATAAAAAAGATAAAGCTTCATCTTCAATTTTAGTTATCAACCATCTATAAGTGTTTATACAATAGCTTAGGACTCTCAATATTTTTAGTTTACAATGATGCATACTCCCACAATGCTAGTGTTCATTTCACCTATAGTTACTCTTATAATAACTTTAGTTTCTTATTTAACTCCTCTAGCTAGTAGTGCCACATCAACAACATGATTTGAAATTATTATATATGTGCATGTATATTTAAGGTGGAGATTTAATTCTTAATTTATTTATTTTATGTACATGTTGTATTTTTGTTGGAGAGTTAAAGTTTAGACACTTCTATTGTGCATCTATATTTTTCATGATTTTGAGCCTATGGCTCTAAATTTAGACTTGTAATTTAAATTTAATCATGAATTAATGAGGCCTTTCCATACCAATATTATAAATACAAGTAACCTTCTATTACTAAAGAGAGGATAATTTTGGCTATTTAGACTAATAAGAAATTCAAAAGAGTTCTACTTGACTTTGTCTTTATGTACAAACCTTGATTCTTCTCCAATTATGTAGATTACTTGAGACATTATATTATTATAGTAACTTAATTATTAGATTTATGTATGAGTTATCCATTTAAAATATAGTCATTCATTTTAAACTATATACAATTTAAATATCTTTTGCATGCTAATCATAATCCTTCGTGAAGATGTGCAATAACAGTCTAATAAGTGCTAGTTTTAAAGGGCTTTATCCCAAGTTATCCATAAACCTTATTTTATTCCTTATTCTTTCATCTTTTTTCAAGTTCTTTTTTATATCCTACCCAATTTATTTAGAATCATCATCTTTTCACCCAATCTAATTAGATATAGTTTCATTCATATCCATCCCATGTGTGGTTAACAATTTGTATCACTTACCAATATTCCACCAATAGGTTTTTATCAAAATGAATACCATTTAACTCATGTATTTGAGTGGTTTAAATTAGTGATCCTAAAATTATAGAGTGACCTCATAAAATTCTATTGGGTATGGGCATAAAACATACATCAACAAAATCCATATTTATAACCTATAAATTGCATGGAATTCTTTATTCTGATACATTGAGTTTATAAGAGAAGTTGACCCATCTCCAGAGGTTTAGCTCAAATATCCTTAGGTCTCACACTTTGGATCTAATCCCATTGTGTCTTTAATTCAACTTTTTTGTTTCATGTACATAATTTTAGAGATAATAGTATATCTTAGGAGATACCTCAAAGGGCATTGTCATATATTTGAGAGGATGTTTAAGGTATCTCCTATGAGGTACGTTTAACATGGATACAAGTGGATTTGTCCTTCACCTTAAAGGCACTAGTGGGTGATAAATTTAAGGGAATTATGATATCTTCAAGTTATTTATTAGGAGATAACTTTCAAACATGTACAAGAGTAGATTTCTCCTTCAAGGTATCTCCTTAGAGATACCTTCATGTTACCCATGAAGATATTACAGGGCCCTTAAAGCCATCTCCAAGGAAATATCTCAAAGGGTGTCATTGTAAATTCAAAGGGATGTTGAATGCATATCCAAAAATCCTCATTAGTGGATTTTTAATTCACCTTGAAAGCATTTTTAGGTGATAACTTGAAAGGATTTCTAATACCCTCAAGGTATTTCCTATGAGATATCTTTCAAACATGCAGTAGTGTGGATTTCTCCTTCAAGATATCACATAAGAAATACCTTCAGGTTACCAAAAAAGGTATTATAAGGATCTTGAAATCATTTCATAAGATATACTCTAAATAGGGTTATCATACATTCAAGGGGATATTGAATGCATCTCCTAGGAGATACCTTTAGCATGCACATGAGTGGAATTTTCCTTCACCGTAAAGGCAATATTTGGTGATACCCTAAAAGGACTTATAATACCTTCAAGGTATCTCCTAGGATATACCTTGAGTATAATTGTACATTTTGAATATGTGGTTCATTGATTGGAATAACCATACCAATGATGAATTTGAGTGTTTGTGATTTGAGCATGTAGGTGAATGGTATAACTGAGTTGCAATTAAATGTTGAACAAGGTTAGAGAAGTAACCTTACATAAAATCATTGGTATTATGGATATGATAATTATACAACTTTTCCTTACCACCTTATTATTGTGTTGGTATAAATTAGGTAGGATTACATGATTTATTATAAATTGAGGATCAACCCTGAGATGTTTATAAAGTTATCATCAAAACTATTGTATTATGTGATAATTTAGAGTGGTATCTCTTGATATTATGATTTTTATATAGTCATGTTGCACAATCTCACCCCATTTCTTTCTTTTATTAGAGTACCACCATAATAATTATTGACATCCTTCCAAAATTACACAAAACTTTAACTATAATACCATATCATTTTAATTAATGTTGACACTAATTTATTGATGATAGGAAATAGTAATGAGATAGAGCTAAAATGGAAAGAGAAATGAATATTTGCAGAAACTAAATCTATTCATATATTATACTTTGATAAAAGTGGTAACATTATCAATAAGATGTAAGGTCTAGAATCAAAAAACATTTCCTATTTTAAATGGATGAATGTCATTGGTTGAGCCATATCAATTGATCCAATTACTATTTTAATCAATAGGTCTGAATAAGGGACTTTGTGCACTTGACCTCATTAAGATACGAAGGGAAATGTTGATTCAATTAACACAATGTGATTATCAATTTATAAAACCTTGTAAACATGGTGAACATGACTTCAAATCAACTAGTTAGCTGGATTATAGACATGCCAAAAAATAAAACAATAACCATAGACAACTCTGACCTTAACAACATTAAATATAAAAACATTACGGCTCTAGTGTACTATGTACTACTTTACCAACCTAAAACATCTATTTATAAATAGATCATTTTATTTCATTAAAATCATAAATCAAATGGATACATAAATTCTGAAATTATAATTATTTTAGTAAGCCTTGGTTATTGGATTGTTGAGGTAATGAATGATACATTGAGATAGGCAAGATTCTTGTGTTAGGATAAGATAGGTCTTCAAAAATCAAGGTATTTCACTTAGTTAGAATTTACAATTGTATCATCACTTAGGATATATTGGCTAAAATAATTTTTATGGTCCATTCCCATTATATTATTTGCAAATCCAAGGAAGAAATTGCCAATCACCTACTTTATTCTTTCTCATTTATTACTTGGTGGTAGGTGTGGTTGTGTTGTAAGCTTGGATGGTTTTGGGCTCATCCTTCCTCATTATTCAAATAATTTACTTCTTGGCCAATTTTGGATTGTAAAAAATCACTTTTAAAACTTTAGAGATTTAGTCTAACTATTTTGGTGTGGATAATTTTGGAGTGAAATTAACTATTTCTTAAAGGTAAGGAGAGATATATTGCTTCAATTTTAAAATAACTAGAGGTTATTATCTCAAAGGTTATTTCTTCTTCGATTAAATTTAGAAATGTTTGTATTTCATCATGGCATATGAGAATATGTGCCAAATGAAGGATCATTATTCAATCACCCATTAATGGGTTGATAGTAAATTTAGGTAAAAGTATAAGAAAAGATAAATCTTCTTGGCTCCCCCTCCTTTAGGGTGGTTTTAAATGATTTTTTATGAAACTTAAAGAGGTAATATGAGTGGTTATAGATTAAGTTGTATAATAAGGTATTATATTGGTTCTCTCATCAAATTTGTCTTTAGGAAGATCTCAAAATTGAATGAATAATGAAGTTAAAGCATAGGTTCTTGTAACAGGGCTTGAGTTGGTGATGCAGTGCAATAGTGAGAATCTTTTGATTTAAGGATATTATCGAATCTTGATTTTTACTCTAAAAATAAGTTAGTAACCTTTTGGAAATTGGATAAATTTTTTGTTAAATCCTAAGAAAACCTAGATAGCCTTTTGTTTTAGGATTTCAAAGATTTGCTTTAGGGAAGCTAATTCAATTTCAGACTTTTTAGCGAATTGTGGTATAGATCAAAAGGAGGAAATTCAAATGGATAATAAACATTAATTATTTGAATGTTTTTATGGGATCTCATCCATAAACTTTGGTCCTTAATCTTCATAATTATTCCCCATATGATTATCTCTTATGGAATTAACTAGTTGTAAAGTTATCCCATTATCTCATGGGAAGGGGCATTATAAAACCATGGGATTTCTCATGTGTATTAAGTTGGTGGATTATATTATTTAATAAGTTAATTTGTGGTGTTAGATTGACATGGATCCAAACACATGTTCTACTCTTGGATAGTATGGCATGATTTTTTTCTAGGTCTTGGCTAATGATTAATTAGGATAGATCACAACATTGCTTTGGTGGTAGGGGTCCTAGTGGTTTTAGGTGGTCATTATGTTAGGGAGATGACCTTATAGGGTGTATTTTAGTTATAACGATAAAAAATATCTTTTGGTCATTGATGAAGGAGATACTCTAGGCTATTCTCAATATTTTTGGGAATATTATCTACTTAAGAGCCCCTTTAGTAGGGTAAATTTGGTGGTAGTAGTAATATTTGATAATAAAATTATAGTTCTTTTACCTAATAAGGAAGTGGTATTTAACATGGTTGAGTTTTTTTGTGGCTCTAGACCATTATCATGGCTTGTTGGAGGATATCAACATGGTAGATTCTATTCCCTTTCCTAATTTTCCATTATTTTCATTTAGATGGATTTGGTTTGGTATAATTATCAATGTTTAGAGATATTGAATCAAGGTTTATTACTTGCATAGGGTTCATGGAAGAAATTCATAACAAGGTTTGTGATTATGCATCTTGATAAGGGAATTTAATGTCTTTGCATCTTGAGTTGAGGAAGGGTGTTAGTCACAATGAAGAGCAAGTGGAGGGTGTGAAGTTCTTAACTGAGTTAGTGGTTTGAGGCAAGGGAATAACACATCCTTATTTGGTTAAGGCTCCTTAGTAGGTGGTAAACTTGATGATGTAAGAGAGGATAGATAATAATCAAGCCATATTCTTTGTTAGTGGCATAAAACATACGCTCAAGGGAGTGGTTGATAGGGGTCTATGTGGTGAATATTATTCAAAGGTTGGTGGCTTCCTTGTTATAATAGTGTCCAAGGATGATAAGGAAGGTAATATTTTAATCCGATAGGTTTTTGGTTTTTAGTATCTAGTGATTACCTATCTAGTTTATCTATTTTATTTAGAATTATAGCTTACATCCTCGTTGTCCCTTTTGGTATCTAAGTTTTTTTAGTAAGTTGTTTTATGGCTCACTAGCTTGCTGGCTTTACCTCAATTCTGCTTGGAATTTTGGATAAGTATTTTATAAATTTTTGAATTGAACATTTCTTTTTCTATACTTTATAAATATATTCTCTAGGTATGGGACCTATTAAACCCTATAATTATCTTAAAAAAATAAGATGTCACTCATAGGAAATGGTTGATGAGGCTACTCAAATAGGATTTTGACATTTGATGAGAACATAAACTATATTAATTATCCCAAAGTATTAATTTTTATAAACACATAAATGATGTCAAGTGAATCTCACCATATCTAATTTAATCTCACACATCAAACCTATATATTTAATTATGAATCAATGTTATAATTACCTTGTTTAAATTATTTGGTCCTTAATCTCACCATATTCCAATCAAAAAGAGCATTTAGACATAAATGGGTCCTTATGAGGTTATAAGTTGGTCCTTTTGGTTGGTTTGGGTGATTATCTATAAATTATTAGATCTAAAACTATTAAATATATTGGTTACTAATATTATCTAATTATAGTTATAAAAAAATGTTAGCTTTACCCTAACATTCACTATTTGGGTCCCTATTGGTTTTCCACACACATAAATAAATAATAATTAATAGTAGTAAGTACTAAAGAATTTGAGTCTTTGCCATTTCATTATCTCATCCATTTCATAACATAAAGTGGTAAATAATGAATAAAAGGGCCATGTCAAGACAAATAAATCACACATCTAAGATATAGTAAAAAAAATACATTAAATAGATTAAATATGTAACAAGAAGGATCTATAGAAATGATAGTATAAAATAGGGTCAATGCTTCCACCACTAATGCCATAGTTCACCTGATAGTTTATAAAATAATTTTTTCATCCTTTTAGTGGGAGAGAAAATAATTGAAAGATAAAATAATTTCAAGATAGAATATTTAAACTTGACCCTAATTTAGAAACACATGAGAATTTTTAAGTATAATATATTTAAATTTATATTGTATAATATATAAATTTATAAATTTATATTACATTATTTAATATATATTCCCTACACCTAAGGAGGTTAATATGAGTAAACCTATTCCATAGGGATATGGTGCATTCACTTTGCATAATCCATCTTAACAACACACACACACACACACACACATGAATTACCTTGTTTTAATTACATATGTGTGTGTGTGTTTATATATATAAATATTATATACTATATATCATAATAATTTTATATATTAAAAATTAATTATATATTATATATGTAAATATAGTTTATAAATCAATATTGTATATTATATATTTCAATATAATTTAAATTTGTATTATCTAATATATAATATTATATTACATTAATTAATATATATTCCCTACACCTATAGAGGTTGATATGAGTAAACCTCTTCTACGGGGTATGATGAGAATGCATATTGTGATTTGTAACATGGTCATAGGCATTCCATTCACAAATGTAAAATTACATAAGTTTAAATATAGAAATAAAAGTAAAATTATCATAGTGGAACTTTTGAACTAATGGTAATGATTTAAAAATAATAGGCTCTTGCATAATAAGTGGATTTTTATCCACATATTTTGGAGATATAACTTTATAGTATCTATAAGAGAAACAAGTGGTGGTGTTATACCTAAAAATGCATCATCACTAATTATAGTAGGTACACATGGAATATATGGTGTCTTTGAAACATATATGTCCTCTTCAAATTTATATCTAATTTCTAAACATGAAATTAATTTTTATCACTTTTAATTTGTTTTAGTGACATTGTAACAAAATTAATTTATCTATTTCAATAACCATACAAACCTTGTTCACCATAATTGAGCTCCTTATCTAGAAAATATAGATGTCACTGGATCAAAAATAAAGGAGTTATAGTTTTGATTTATAGATTGTGTTAAGAGGATATCTCTTTAAAATAATAATGTAAGACATCATAGACTAAAGCATTGCATGGTGATTGAGATCTTGATAGGTTTGTGCTCACAATTATTTTACATGAACTATATATGTTAATATAGTTTATAAATCAGTATTATATATTATATATTTTAGTATAATATATTTTAATTTATAAAATATAATACATAATATATAATATTATATTACATTATTTAATATATATTCCTTACACTTATATATGTTGATATGAGTAAATTTATTCCATAGGGATATGGTGAAAATACATATTGTGATTTTCAACATAGCCCTAGGCATTTCAATACATAATGAAAAATTATAGAAGATCAAATATATAAATAGAAGTAAAATTATTATAGTGGAACTTTGGAAATAATGGTAATGATTTATAAATAATAAGATCTTAAATAATAAGTAGAATTGCATCTGCATATTTTGGATATGTAACATTAATAGTATATTTAGGGGAAATAAGTGGTGGTGGTATACTTGAGAATACATCATCACTAGGCATCATAGGCATACATGGAATAAATGGTGTCTTTTTAACATATATGTCTACTTCTAATTTATATCCAATTTATAAACATGAAATTCCATTTGGTTGCTTATAAATTTTTTAGCAAAATTATAAAAATAGTAATTTCTCCATTGTAATCACCAATACAAACCTTGATCAACCACAATTGAACTCCTTATCTAGTGAATATATATGTCACCTGATCAAAACCAAAGGAGTTACAATTTTGGCATAGAGATTGTGCTAAGATGATATCTCTTTACACAAAGAATGTAAGCCATCGTAGACTAAAACATTGCATGGTTATTCAGATCCAGATAGATTTGTGCCTAAAATTACTTTACATGAACTATATATGATAATATAGTTTATAAATAAATATTATATATCATATATTTTAGTGTAATATATTTAAATATATAGCATTATATTACATTATTTAATATATTCCCTACACTTATAAAGGTTGATATGAGTAAACCTCTTCCATAGGGATATGATGAAAAAATATTATGATTTGAAATATGGCCATAGGCATTCCACTAACATATGAAAAACTATATAAGTTCAAATATATAACTATAAGTAAAATTAACATCGTGAAACTTTGAAACTGATGGTAATGATTTATAAATTATAGGCTCTTGCATAATGAGTGGAGTTTCATCCACATATTTTGGAGATGTACCATTAATAGTATTTTTAGGAGAAACAAGTGGTGGTGGTATACTTGAGAATGCATAATATCTAGGAATAGTAGGCATACATGAAATATATGGTGTATTTTCAACATATATGCCCACTTCAAATTTATATTCTATTTTTAAACCTAACATTCTTCTTGGTTACTTCTAATTATTTTAGCACCATTATAAAAAAAAGTAATTTCTCTATTGTAATCACAAAGAAATACTTGTATTATCCATATTTTAGATATTTATCTAATGAATATAGATGTTACTTGATCAAAACCAAGGAAGTTTTAGTTTAGACATAGAGATTGTGTTAAGAGGTTGTCTCTTTACATGAAGAATGCAATCCATCGTAAACTAAAGCATTGCATGGTAATTGGGATCCTGATAAGTTTGTGCCCATAATTAATTTACATGAACTATAAATGTTAGTATAGTTTATAAACCAATATTATATATTTCATTATAATATATTTAAGTTTATAATACATAATATTATAATATATATTCTCTACACTTATAGAAGTAAGCCTCTTCCATGGGGATATGATGAGAATGCATATTGTGATTTATAACATGGCCATAGGCATTCCACTAATAGATGTAAAATTATAGATGTTCAAATATACAAATATAAGTAAAATTATCATTGTGTAACTTTGGAACTAATGGTAATGATTTATAAATAATAGGCTCTTACCTAATAAGTGGAGTTTCATCCACATATTTTGGAGATGTAACATTAATAGTATCTTTAGGAGAAACAAGTGGTGGTTTACTTGATAATTAATCATCACTAAGCATAGTAGGCATACATGGAATATATGGTTTCTTTACAACATATATATCTACTTGAAATTTATATCTAATATCTAAACCTAAATTTCCTCATAGTCGCTTCTAAATTTTTAGCATCATTGTAATAAAAGCAATTTCTCCATTACAATCACCAATAAAAACTCTAACATCCATATTTGAGATCCTTATCCAATGAATACAAATTCCCCTAGATCAAAACCAAGGGAGTTGTAGTTTTGGCATAGAGATTGTGCTAAGAGGATATCTATTTACACAATAATGAAAGCCATCATAGACTAAAGAATTGCATGGTGATTCAGATCCCAATATGTTTACACCCATAATTACTTTAGATGGACTATATATGTTAATATATTTTATAAATCAATAATACATATTTTATATTTTAGTATAACATATTTTAATTTATAATATATAATATTCTATTACATTACTTAATATATATTCCCTACACCTATATAGGTTGATATGAGTAAACCTCTTTCATGGGGATTGATGAGAATGCATATTGTGATTTGAAACATGGTCATATGCATTATAATAATAGATGTAAAATTATATAAATTCAAATATAAAAATAAAAGAAAAATTATCATCCTCGAACTTTGGAATCGATGGAAATGATTTTGAAATAATAAGCTCTTGCATAATAAGTGGAATTTTATCCACATATTTTGGATATGTAAAATTAATATTATCAATAGGAGAAACAAGTGGTGGTGGTATACTTGAGAATGTATCATCACTAAGCATAGTAAGCATATATGGAATAGATGGTGTATTTATAACATATATGTCTACTTCAAATTTGTATCCAATTTCTAAACCCAAAATTCTTCTTAGTCTCTTCTAATTTTTTTAGCATCTTTGTAAAAAATGAAATTTCTCAATTTAAATCATCAAAATAAACCTTGATCATCAATAGTTGATCTCCTTATCCAATTAATATAGACTCCCCCTGATTGAAACCAAAGGAGTTGTAGTTTTGGCATAGAGATTATTCTAAGAGTCTAACTCTTTACACAAAGAACATAAACCATCATAGATTAAATTATTTCATGGTGATTCAGATCATGATAGGTTTACACCCATTATTACTTTAGATGAACTTATTTTGACCTTGTCATGGGTTTGGAGTAACTAGGTTTAATTGTTGATTTACACTATTTTGCTTACATTACCCCTCTCACTAATACATACATACATACATGATACATACATACATACATACATAAATATGTGTGTGTGTATATTATTAATTATTATATAAATATTTTATAATTTATATCATAATATTTATATAAAATAAACTTTAATTATATAATATATATGTTAAATTATATATTATATAATTCAGTATAATATATTTAAATTTATATTGTATAATATATAATATTATATTACATTATTTAATATAGATTTTGAGTATATATTTTACTGTAATATATATATATATATATATATATATATATATATATATATATATATCATTTAATATTAAATGTATCACTTGCCTTTCAATTCAACTTGACTACTCTTGAGGTGCATTTACGTGCAATTGAAATAGCTAGGACACCCCAACAAAATTGAAATTGAAATTTACTTTGAAAAATGGGGTTTGTATAAGTTCAACACATTTTTAATAGGAACAAAAACCATCAAACATGTCTGATCAGATGCATATTGTGAATTTTTCTGAACATACATTGTAGAGCGAGGGCAGATTGAAATATAGTAGGTTACAAAGTAGCTAAAGCATTGACCATATTTGTTAATGTCATTTCTATAGATCCTTATGTTCACATATTTAATCTTAATATTATTTAATATATCTTTTTACTCTATCTAAAATATGTGATTTATTTGTATTGACTTGGCCATTTCATTCATAATTTAGTGCTTTATGTTATGAAATCACTAAGATTTAGATAGTCTATCTAGATTATTGTTATGAAATGGATAAGATAATGAAATGGTAGAGATTAGGGTTATTTATTTCTTATTGATTTTGATTATAATTTATTTATTTATGTGAGGAAAAATAATAGGGACCCAAATGGCAAACACTAGGGTAAAGCTAATATTTTTTAATAATTGTAATCAAATAATCTTAGTAACCAATATATTTAATAGTTTTAGATTTGAAAAATTATAGATAATCACCCAGACCAACCAAAAGGACCATCTTATAAATTCACAAGGACCCACTGATGTCTAAATGTTCTTTCCAATTGGAATATGGCGAGATTAATGACCAAATAATTTAAATAGAGTAATTATAGTGTTTATTTGTAATTAAATATATATGTTTAATATGTGAGATTAAATTGGATATGGTGAGATTCGATTTAAATCATTTACATGTTAATATAAATTAATACTTTAGAAAAATTAATATAGTTTATGTTACCATCAAATGTTAGAATCCTATAAGATTAACCTCATTAGTGAAGAAAATTCCTAGTAGTCACATAATAAGAAATAAATCCTTATTTAAGTACTCTCCAACATTAATAACAATTGATTTAGAATAAGTTAGATTAATGTGAGATTAATATGGTGATTTTTGAATGATTAATATTGTGCTAAGGTGTTGATGTCAAATATGAAGATTATGCTAAATTAATGTGATAGAAATTAAAATGGTGAAATTCAAGTGATTCATCTTATGCTAAGGTGTTAATGATGGTATGCTTTAGCATTTGATAAAGGTTCATTCATGGCTAGGCATGTCATCAGTGAGCAGTGACAATGTTACCTATTTTTTTATGTATAAATAGTCTACAAACTATTTATGTTTTGATATTAGTTTTATTACTCAATTATAAAGGCCAAAACATAAAATAAAATGATAATCAAATTTGGGATAAATTTGACGTATTGGGGGATCGATATATAAGTACACATGTATATAAACCTACCATAATGGTAGGGTTATTGTGGTTGAAAATAATATCCACTCCATGGGATTAATGATGAGTTTATTCATCTAAGTGACTATATTTTATATTCAGTAATTAATATTTTAGGAAGAATAATTTTTCACATACGAAAGATTCTTAATTTTGAGTAAATTTTGATAATAGTCATGATGTCAAGGTGAATCTAGAGATTCCACTATTGTAAAATTGGATGCTAAAAATATTAATGATGAAAATTAGATTTTGAAGCTTGACATGGGAAATTTGAAGCTCAACATGAGAAATTTTAAGCCCAAGATGATGTGATTATAAGACATGTTAAATAAAAGTTTATATTGTGTAAATTTTGGCTCTAGATTGTTTTGTATTATACTTGAATATTATTTTAGTAGTATGTAAGCTCCCTTGATTTAGAATATAATAAATTTTGGTCTATCAGGTAGCCTTGGCTCCACATTTATTAAATTTAATTAATTTTTTTAATCATTTACTTTAAATAATATTTAGAAATTTATGTTTTAATTTTAATTAGGCTCTAAAATCCTATTAATTTTTTTAGCTAGTCATTAAGAATATTTTGGTCTTGATTTAGCATTTTTTGCCATGATTTCATAGATTAGAAATTTGATGGTTAAAAAACAAAAAATACAGGTGTTATTTCTGATTTATGTAATTTTGTAACATAAATTACATTGCATTGGTTAAAATGTCTTGGTTTTTATTTGTATCTTTTTTGTCCCCATGGTTGAAGTATAGCTATTTCATAGAAGTGTTATATATTTTTCAATAATGTTATATAATTATAAATGATGACCAATGTAACATTTGAGAAAGTATTATCATAGAAGTGCACTTAAAACATATGAGGGTTACATATAGTATAGTTTCCATGTAGATTGACAAATGAAGATACACTTGGATAAGGACATGAAGGGGTAGACATGGCATGAAATAAAGATAGGTGGATGGGTCGACACCTATGCTAAAGGTAGTTTTAGGCAAAAAAATATTGTACATGATAATATGGATAATTTGGTATGCTTAATAGGTTCACATTGTATGCTTATATGTCCAAATTTATAAGCATATATGGAAAATTCTTTATATCTATATATTATATTAGTTTTTTTTACTCTCCTTTTTAGTATATACACAAATTTAACCCTTGTTGGAGCATGCCCATCTTTGATGTTAGATAGCCTTCCATCATTCAATCATGCACATGACTAATAGACTCTTCAAAATACCATTGGCATCAAAATAATTTAATTTTTTTAAAAGAGATGAAATAAATATTTCTATGTTTTAAATTTAATATGTGATGTGGAAAGATAAAAACCCATATTTTTAGTATGAGCAACACATAATTAATTATTTTTATGGACTCAATGCAGAAAAATCTATTAAATTTCATTGGAAATTGTATTAGTAGGAGACAACCTAAGGTTGGCCTAGGTAGTAGTGAACCCTACTATAATTCCAAGTAGGGAAGGCCTAGAGTGCCCTCAAACATAATTAGGTACATTTTTCTAGTGCATGTACATAACACTTCCAAGTCATGGTGTATACAAGGGATAAATGATGGCATTCAATGTGTATTCCTTACATAGGGGATTAAATTTGAGAGACATTTAAATTTCACAATAACCATGATCTAATACACATCAAGTTTGGTAATCAATGAGATATTTATGTGACAAATGTCACTAAATTGTAGATTTACGATTTGTAGAGACTTAGTGTGTGAAATTGATTTATAGAGATGATCTCAAATCCTAAATAAAATTGATAATCAGTGTTTGAACAATTCTTAAAATAATAAATTAACCCTCAATGAATAGAAATTGCCTTTCATATAAATAATCTTATGCTCCATTGAAGGTGTTTTATTTATTCCTTTTGAATATCTTTTCATGTTAAATCTATATAGCCATAACATGACTATCCCCCACACACCATAATTATACAAAAACCATTGTAATTACCATTAAAATCAACATTAAATTCATTTTAAGGCCCTTCAAGGTATCACATAATTTGAAATAAAATTCCAATTATGTATATGTTTAAAGTATCTACTAGGATAAACCTTGAAGGTACTACAAGACCCTTGAAGGTATCTCCTAGAGGATACCTTGAAGGCCATTATATTACCTTAAAGATTACCATGCTTTAGTAGCATGGAATATTTTAATTCATTAAATCATGTGAAAAATCATGCTTTCGTAGCATAAAATATGTCAATTCCTTAAATGACACAAGAGGAAAACATTATTCAAGAAAGCCAACACAATGAATCTATGATTTAATCATGGGAATTGAATCATGGACAAGTATACTCAAATGAAACCTTAGACAATTTTCAAGTTGATGATCATGTGGTAGTAAATCATATTGGTGAGCCTATAAAATCAAAGAACTTTATTGCATCCATTACAAGATTGAAGATAAGATCTATAAATGAGCCTTAAGAGGCAATCCATGTTTAAAATATTCCTAATATGATTTTTAAAAGTACCAATGATCATATTTCTACCCCTTTAGCACATAAAATCAACATATTGAAGAAATCAAGGTTCACCAAGTGCCTCAAGCACAACATCATCCTATTACTCAAAATATGAAAATAAAATTTGAAGGATCTTATTTAAACATAGTATATCATATGAATAAATCTAACATAAGCATGACCATGTGGGATTCATTAGCAATCCTAGGATAAAAAGATACACATATAGGTGAGCTTTTAGGCCTTATCTTGTCTACAAAACTAGCAAGAAAAGAAAATGTGGTTATAACAAATTTAGATCAACAAGAGAAGAAAAACTTACATTAGGAATATAAAGGGGTAAATACCAAAAAATATGATAAGAAAACAAATAAGACACCTCCTTTCTATCTTTACTTAATTACTGACAACATATTAGTTCATAATTGTATGGTTGATAGTGGAGCAAGTAACATAGTAATGCCAAAATAGATTGTAGATAAGTTAGGTTTGGTGTGTGATAAAAAAACTAAGGGTGTTTTGAAAATTAATGGATTTATAACCAAGATAGTGAGTATAATCAAGAATATAAAATTAACACTTCATGTAAACCCAAATGCGACTGTTCAATAATATGTGGTAGTGGTGGATCTTCCTCCATACTTTGTTATGTGTTTATCATGTGAATTCACTTCAAATATAATTGGGTATATTTTAGATAATTAGATATACCTAATTTTTATTATAAGTTATGGAACAATATTTATAATTTATTTAGAGCCTATTGTTTGTTTTCATATAAAACCATACATGCCTAGTATTGGTAATACTAATTGTGTCATCTCAGATGAAGTAGAACAAACTAGTGAAGTTGAAGTAAAATCATATCTTGATGGTATACCTTATTTTTTTATTGATGAATTTTATAATAATATTCATGATCATGATCCATACAAGATGATATAGAAATAAGGACTTGGAGTTTATTATTTTCATGATGATGGTGCATAAATTCCAACTCTAGACAAAGAAGGTGAGCTAAATGATGGTTTGTGGCAACTTTATTTATATATCTCACAAAATAAACATGGTACAAGGGGTGTTTTGATGATAATTTCACCCTCCAAAATAATTTAAAAATTCAATTTGCCTGCTCTAGAAATATGGTAGAATATGAGGCTTTAGTTCATGGTTTCTAATAGGCTAGAAAGATGGAAGCTAACCTCTTATAAAAAAATTTAGATAGTGAGATTTTGTTAAATAAAATAAGAGGTATGAATGTATGTAAAAACATATTTTTAAATTAATAAAAAACATATGTTATGATATCTTATGTAATATTTTGATGCATTTGACATACAAATAGTGCCTAGAGAGCTATAAACATGCAGATAGGTTGGTTGTAATTGGAGCAAAATTTGACATTATAGTTGATGTAAAGTAGGATAAAAACTCAACCATAAATAAATATTGTGGTAAGACCATATATTCTTAATAATAATGTGAATGTTCAAGTCTTTAAATATGATGATCAAATTATTCATTTCCTACAAGAAGAGATTAAATTCTCTTCTAGACATTAATTAAAAATTTACAGGAGTATGGTGATAAAATAGTTTAGATCAAGACCAAAAAGTTACCCAAGAGTCTTGTCACACTTCATAATATTTCCAGTAGATATGATGATGTAAGAAGGGAGAAAGCTTATTTGTCAACTAAATAAGAACACTATGAAAGCATTGACATAGTTAATGGAAAATCTCCCAAACATGGTAAAGTATGATCTCAAGCTTAAAAACATTCCTTTCTTGATTTATCTAGAGTTTGTTGATTTTTTTTTTCATGGGAGTACAATGATTGAAAAGGATTTGATCTCAGTTTGGCTCAACACACCATTGAATATAATAAGATACAAAATTGGTGAGGCAAAGACAAAGGCCAATTAATTGAAAGTTTGAATCCTTGATCAGAATAGAGATTCACAAGTTTATTGAATCAATTATCATCTTTCCCATCAATCATTACACTTAGGTCTCACTCAAGGACCATTATACCTTACCTTTAATGGTAAGGTACCTTCAAAGTGGTATGCATCCTCCATATTTAATTGGTTTAAAAAGAAGGTACTAGAGGCTACAATCTATTCCTTTTCTACGTATTGATTGTGTGTTGTTTAAAAATGATGTTAATGACATGTTATTGATATACATAGATCCAAGTCAAGTTGAAAGATTAATTCAATAAATTCATAATGGACAAGTGGAGGCCAATTTTTATCAATTATAATAACCCTTGAAATCATGAGGGGTGGATACAATTGGCCAAACATATTCAAATATTCTCATGCTTGGGTAGGGAAATGCAAGAAGTGTGCATTATTGT
This sequence comes from Torreya grandis, assembly GCA_037957365.1. NCBI lineage: Eukaryota > Viridiplantae > Streptophyta > Pinopsida > Cupressales > Taxaceae > Torreya > Torreya grandis. The sequence goes on from JARHVA010002276.1 coordinate 1,349,328, forward strand.
AGCAAAGGAAAAGGTTTCTACCCTACCTATTCAACCCATTTTAGTAGATCAAACCTTTGTCTAATGGGGTTTTTAATTACTTGGTCTCATCAATATACCTTCTATCATGGTCCATAAGTGGATAATTACAACCACAAATTATTTTACTAGATGGATAGAAGTAATGTCTTTGAAGAAAGAAAATGATTCTAGTGTCTTGGAATTCTATGAAGGTTTAATCACAAGGTTTGATGTTCCTTCCACTATCATTTTAGACAATGATATGGAATTTATAGGGGCTAGAATGGGTATTATAAAATGGTGTGTATCTAAATGCTTCTTCAAATTATCCATAAAGTAATGACCTTGATGAGTCTACTAACAAAAAATTTTTAAATATAATTAGGATAACCATTGAGAAAAATCAAATGACTTGGTATTTAAAGTTAAAATTGGCTTTATGGGTTGATAGTATCACCTTCAAGAGGTTCATTTCCAATTCACACTAAAATATAGTGTATGTGAGAGAAGTTAGGTTGTAAATCTTACTTGAGCTCCCTACTTTGGATCTAATGCATCATCTAAAATTTTTGGAGAGTGAGACTATGGAAGTGAGATATGTTAAACTTATAAAGTTAGAGGAACTTGAAAATCAGTCCATGTTAGTAATGGAGATGCATCAATCATAGGTAAATATAATATTTGATAGAAGATCATCTTCAATGGGTTTCAAGGAAGGTGACATGGTTATAAAATGGGATGAGGACAAAGAAAAATGAGGAAGAAACAAAGTTTGACTCAATTTTGAGCGATCCTTACATAATCTCAAGTTTCAAGCCTCACAATTCCTTCCAAATAGACAAGATAGATGGTGAATAGATCACAATCCTAGTTAATGGGATTCATATTAAGAATTCTTTCTAAAGATAGGTTCTTATTTGTACATATTAGCATTATATTTCACTTTCCTCTAAGTGTTTTTATACACAAGTTTTGTTAGTTGTTTTAGTTTTCACTTTAAGTTAAGTGTTTTCTTGAATTTTTTTTTAGTTTTAAATGATCCTAGATTTAAATTCCATAAGTTCTTATGCAAAAGTGTTTTAGTTACTTAAGGGAATTTTAAGTTTCTTATTTTATGGTATTTTCATAAATCTAATCTTTGAAAAGTTTAATTGATTTTTTTATAATGTCAAATGGTTTTAATGTTTATATGGACTTATCCAAGCCATAAAAAAAAGAGGTCTTGAGGCCTCATAGAACCTAAGTAATTGACAAAAATTAGACTTATAGGCATTCAAAAATGAGATTATGCAAGATATAAAACACTAAAAAGTGCATATTTTGAGTTTTATTGATTGAAATATCTTGAATTTTTACATGGAGGCATGTTTTTATGTAATTAAATGTTTTAAAGTTGTTTCATGTCCATAATGTACCTAAAGAGAAAGAAATTGTTAAAACCCATGTCTATTCATGAAAGAAATCAAGGTTTTTCACTAAATATTATCACAAATGGAGGTCATGTTATGCCTATTTTTCACACCCCTACTTTTTTTCTGAAATCTATACTTTTCTACCATAGTGATGACTTAGTTATGACATCTAAAATTGCAAATGGGGACCTAGATCAATTATTAGTATATTGAGATGCATATTTTCAATTAATAATTTGATGATGATTGGTTTATGAATTCATATTTATATTTTAAGTGGTTTTGAAATTCATAAATGGATGAATGAATAAAATATGCATATGTATGTATCACTACTTCATGCTTATGTTTAGTCATTTATTTTTCAATTGATTATTGATCGGATTATAATATAATGTTTTTAGTTTTAAATGGTAATATTTTCTATGGTTTTATCAAAATTGGATGCATTATAGATTGTCATGATAACATTCAACTATCTACATTAATATTTAAATTAAATTTTATATGGATTTATCATAATAAAATTCAAATCAATTTTTAGTTGACAATTGTTTTAGGTTGTGATATTTAATTTGATATTTTGAATTTGTAATGGTAGTATCTGACATGGTTTGATCCAAATGAAAATATAGTATTGACTAGTTATAATGGTTTTTACTTAGTTTAAAGTCATTTTACAAGTATATATATGGAGTGTCATGATGAATATCACATTATGAGTTTGGTATAAGTGGAATTTGATATTAATTTTGAAACTTAAGATATTTCCTAAGGATATTAAGAATCTTAAAGAGGTCTAAGTTTTAAAACCTAACACTTCATTATGTTAAGATCCTATTTTAAATGTCATCTATCCTAAGTTATAATGTGGTATGACTAGATCTATCAAGGATCCTAATGATCACTCGAGGCTTATTAATTTCAAAAGTTAATGATTTAAGTTTATGTCTCAAGGCAAAAAATTTCAAAGGGAATACATTGGTGAGTTTGAAGGGTGATATATTTGAGTTTATTTGGTAATTTGAAGAATTTATGACATAATTTTATTTCTTTTCAAAGGCATATTCAATAAAATCATTAGCTAGTAAGTAGAGTTGGCAGTCTCTAGACTCATAAACAACCAGTTAGCAAGTTGAGATTAATAGTCTATTTGGCAGACTTAGTGGCATGCTAGTTGTAAGGATGAGTTAATATGAAGCATGTAGAGGCTTTAAGATATTAAAAGATGATTTAGAGGTTAAGATATAGGGTACATGCCTTGAATATCACTAAATTTGATAGCATCACTAAGTAGGTTAGTAGAATGATAAATTGTAGTTTTAATTTGATGAATCAATGGTAAACATGCATGTAGGCATGGGTAGTGTTGTACCCAACATCATCCTTTTTCTTGTAAGGAAATGGGGACCCACTTTTTTAGACTATTGTCTTGATTTTGAGCCCCCCCTTCTATATGTTTATGCAAATTTTGGGGAAATATTATGATTTGGCCATTTATACTATGGCAAGATGGCATTGGTATTATGTTTCCATAAGACTAGATATTTTGTTCTATCAAGTTTACTACTTTGAGATAATTGTTATAGACTTATGTTTTCATGGAATATCTTTGCTATCCTCTTGGGACTTACTCTTTTAGGAATTAACCTATTTCTCTTTGTCAAGATTTTTATTGCATATGAATTCTTTTAGACTTATCTTTATTAGAGAAATTTTTATGAGCATTTTGTCTAAAATAATTTATTGAATAGAATTTGTCTATGAGATTTTTTGCCATGAGAATTTTGCCTTATGTAATTGAAATTTGACTTTGGCTACTTTCAACCTACCCTTTAGGCTTTGTGTAACTTTCCATTTGGCCTTTTTGAGAGTACCCTTCAGCCTTTATGAAGTATATCCTTGAGGAATTTTGTCATGGGAAAATTTCTTATGAAGTAGACACTTTAGATTATTTTCAGATATAAATCACCATTCAAAATTTCCCTTTAAAACTTTTGAAGTTCCCTTTTCCTTGCCAATCTAACATTCAGGATTTGTGCACCATTCCTTTAGCCTTTTGAAATTTCCCTTTGGCCCCTCCACACCTATCCTTTGGGAATTTTTTACCATACCTTTACCTTTTGAACCTTTCCTTCAGATATTTTGTTTGAGACACTATCTCTAAGCCAATAGGATTCCTTTGAAAAATTTGTTTGAGAGAATTGGGTCTTTTAGATAATTGTTGTAGATATGTTTTCCAAAAAAAATCCCCCAATGGAATTCCTTTAGGATTTTTCAAATGACCCTTTTCCTCTGACTTACCCTTCAGAAGTTTTGTCAAGGGCACATAACCTTTAGAATTTTTGAACTTACCATTTGGGACTTTTGTGGTTACCCTTCAAGACTTTTGTAAGGGCCCTTTACCATAAAAATTTACCCTACTAAGTATAACCTTTGAGATTTTTTTTCCATGAAGTAGACCCTTCATCCATTTTAAATATGCCCTTCAAGACTTTTATCCCAAGTTTTTTTTTTGCCCTTCAATCTTATCCTTCAAGACTTTTGTCCGAGGCCATTTCTTTTAGAAATTTTGTTTTAGGCATTTTATCTAACACAAAATTCTTGAAACAATTCCCCTAAAGGACATATGCCATTTTTAATTCCTATAATTGACCCTTTAGACATTTTAAAAATGAACTTTCAAAATTTTTGAAGTGGCCACTTACACTTTAGGACTTTTTTTTGGAATGTTTTCCTTTTGAGACTTATCCTTCAGGACTTTTATCCCATGCCTTTTTCCCTTCAGCCAATTCTTTTAGACATTTTTTCTAAGATATTAATACCCTTTGAGAGAATTATTTTAGACATTTTGTTCAATACAATTCCCCTGAAACAATTCTCCCATAATTACCCCAAAATAAATACCAGATTGCCAAGTGGCACCCTTGTTTAGAAAGAATTTCATTATGCTTGAGCTTAATTTAATATTCATAACCCAGGTCTAAATCATATTTAATTAAAAATAAGACTATAGGATATGATTTTCATACAAGGTATTTTATACATATTTCCCAAAAGTATTGTGCTAAGTCTTTTTTCATTTATACTTGTAGGAGTAGGGAATCCCAAAGAAATGACACACATCAAGTTAATGAGATTAAATTTGAAGAACATGAGGACATCATTTCATGATCACGTGAAAATCAAATGTAACATCAGAAACATGTCAAACTTATGATATTACATTTGATAGTTGTATGGATGTCATTCAATGGTTGAGAATATATCATTTAATGGTCACATGAACGTCAAATTTAACCTTGATAATGGCTAAAATTTATGGAATTAAATTTGACAGTCACATGTATGTCATTTATGGTATTAAATATGTCATTTGATGGTCTTTTGAATGTTAAATTTAACCTAGTAAATTAACCATTTAGATTCAAATCAAGATCCTATAATGCGTGTCTATTCAAGCCCATTTGATTAAACGATGCAAGAGTGAGTTGAAATGTCAAATACCCATGAGAGTGATAAGTGTCACCATAATAGGAGCCTAGTACATAGATCCAATGACCTATGAGAAGAGGCAAGTAGCCCAATACATAGAAATTAGGATCCCCAAGAAGATACCAAGTGGCACACATATGAATCAGAGCAAAATAGGGAACAAGTGTCAAACTCATGGGAGTCAATGAGTCAAAGCACTCAAATCCAACAAATTATATTAAACCAGTGAAAAATATTGATGGTTCAAGATTAACATGGACTTTTAAAATATCCTAGACTCAATCAAGTTTTGATATATTTCACATTTTAAAATCTAGCAATAAATAAAACACGTAGATCTTTAGACTGTGCTATATTTATTGAAAAACATTAGGACTCATAGTTAAGATAAGGAGTATGAACATGTATTCCTTGTGACTATTAAAGTGAAGACTTAGAATCTATAAAAGGCATGGTTGATCATGCAACACATAGTTCAAATAAGTCATGACTAATAGTAGTATCACTAGTTCTAAAACATTTGTAAAGTGATTTTGATCATTCATGCATATGTCTATGTTTTATTTAAAGGAGGTTAATCTAAAAGATAGAAAGGTTGTTATCAAAACCTATAAAATGAGGCATGTAAATTTTTTGTAAATGGTGCACTTATTCTAAGTTTTCATATAGTTCAAGTTATAATTATTAAAAACTACCTCTATCTTTATACACATGCACACATTACATATCTTTGTTAAAGGTTATTTTAAATGGATAACTATAATTAGACTCTTGTAAAGTTTTATAGCATAATTAGAATTAAAATTTTTAACTATCACATGTAATGACCTCGCATGAACTTGGAGGATGAGATGACCCCTTCCCCAAGTCTATATAAACAATTTTAATCTAACTTGGATTTTTTGTCAATTTTTTTGAAATTAGGAACAACATCAATTTTGATCATTAATTAATGTGTTTGTGTATTTTATTTCCAATTTATATGTAATTAGTTGTTATTAGTGGTTATTTTTTTCAATAATATTTAGTGTGAAAAAGATGTGAATATATTCTTGATTATTTTTATTGATATACTAATTTGTAGGTGTGTAACAAATTCTAAAAATAACTATAGATATATTGATTAAGATGTTCAAGTTTAGATGGATTCATAATTATGACTGTACATGAGTGCTTTCTTAGATGTATTTTTCTATGTGTGTGCCATAATATCTTGATTAAGGGTGTGAAATAACTACTCTAAAAGGATCAAATTTTATCTAAGGCTTGTGATTTTTTTGCATATTTATCTTTCATATAATTTTTAGATGTGTCTGACTATGTGTGTGAAATCACTGCTAGCAATGGACATAGGTTCTCAAAGCACCTATCTTTTTAGAAACCAACCAAGGGAATTTTTCCTAAAAACCACATAAGTTTTCTTTTTTGCCTTACCCTTCCCTCCTTTTTTGAGTTTTTTTTTTTAGACTCACCCACTCTATATTAGAAGCCACCCACCCATCCAATTCATATAGAGTTTCACAATCCTTTAGAAACCACACCTTCATCCAAAAAACTTGTAAACAACTTGCATGCCGTACCCATTATTCCATCAATAGGTTGAAATAGACTACATACCTATAACATGTGCCCTAGAGTGGAGTTTTACCTCCATTTAGATCTTAAAACATTAGAGGCTACCTTGTTATAGCGATGGTGTGCATAAAACCCACACCAATAGTTAATGAGCACTAGAAGGAGGGTTAATAGCTTTGATTGTACTAAAAGTTTAGAGAATGGATTAGCTTGACAAAGGATCTATTGATGGAAAAAAAAAAAAAAAAAAATGTCATCTCAATAAATCAACTCTTTTTCCTATCATGAATGTCAAGTTGGAATCATACTAGTCTAATCATAGGGATTCTAAAGGCTCAATTAAGATCTTGAAGACATGAAGGTTTTTATTATAATTCTAGGAAAATAATTAATAAGTTATGTAAATAACTTATTCCATTATGAAAATCAATAATCTATATCTATTATAAAAATAAGAATTAGTTAAGATGAAATTTTGTAATCTATTCCATCTAACAGAGACAATTTATTAAAGAATAGAAATCTGATTCTGTCTCTCTCTCTCTCTCTCTCTCTCTCTCTCTCTCTCTCTCTCTCTCTCTCTCTCTCTCTCTCTCTCTCTCTCCCTCTCTCTCTCTCTCTCTCTCTCTCCTCTCTCTCTCTCTCTCTCTCTCTCTCTCTCTCTCTCTCTCTCTCTCTCTCTCTCTCTCTCTCTCTCTCTCTCTCTCTCTCTCTCTCTCTCTCTCTCTCTCTCTCTCTCTCTCCCTCTATGTGTGTGTGTGTGTGTGTGTGTAAGTTAGAATACACATCATCAAAATTTTCAATGGTTTATAGTTTAACTAAATACAGAGAAAGAACACAAGTAGAAGACAACAAGAAAAGCAAGCAATGAAGGAGAAGAATAAGACATAAGAAAAGAACCAAAACAAAAAATATTAACAACAAACTATAAAAGATCAAGGCATAAACCATATTAAATTGGAACTTAAAAACTAATGGAAAGAAATCCTATAATGAGATATAAATGTAAATAAAATAAATAGAAAGAGGAATCTAAACTAATCATAAACAAACTAAAAGTAAACCTAAAAAAAGGAAAGAAAACTTAAGCAAAAGGACTAAATATGAAGGTTATAATAAACATAATAACAAACTAAGAAAGAATAAGAAATTAAATAAGAATACTTTAAACTAATTTAAGGAAAGAAAACCAAACACAAGGCTAATTATGATAAACTTTAAGAACCAAACTGAACTGAATGAGATATTGTAAAATTACCAAAATAAGCAGTAAATTAGTAAACACATCTAAAAATTAAAAAAAAGGAAATTAAAATACAAAAATAGAACAAAGGTTAATCTAAAACCTGAACTAAGTAAATTAAAGTACTAGAAAAGATCTAAGTAAAATAGAAAAAAATAACTAGACTAGGGAAAGCATTAAAATAAAAGATGAGTAATAACCCAAAATAGGTTTGATCTAGGAACCAAATAAACACTTATTTATTTCACCAATAAATAACAAAACATTTAAACTATGCAATCCAAGTGAACTAAAACAATCTAAAAGAAAAACTATAAGAAAATTAAACCATTATATTAAAAAGTAACTTATTTACAGGGAGTATGTGAGTCTAAGAATGAGAATCATCTTAGCATAATAATAGATTCTAAGTGAGAAATCCAACATTCTTTCACTACAAAACCTTAAGAGGACAACTCAGTAATTGATTAGATCAATTGAGTGTCATAGAAATGCAAAGTGATCATCATTTTTCAAGTTGAATACTTTGAATTCTACATATGGGACTATAAATAATAGTCATCAAAAAATATTAGACTTAACAAAAATTAGATAATTAGTAATAAATGAAAAATATAACTGGATATAAATATGTTACATAAGTTATTATTCAACCATCATATAAAGTACCATTGGGTATATCTACAAAATTTGTACTATCTTATAGAAATTGCTTGGAAAGAAAAGATGAATGAATGACTTCAGAATAATACTTAAGTCTTCCATACTTGTTGAGCTTATATCTTCAAATGAATGCTTGATCTCTTTTTATTTCCTCAACTTCAGTTATGAAATAAGTTATAACTAACCTTAGTTATTTGTTAATGTTAACTAATTGACTTTATAAAGTCAATTAGTTAACTAAATAGTGTAAGGATAAATTAGTTAAGACCCCTAAAGTCTTAATTAAATCAAGGTATTTAAATAAATAAACCAAGTACTAATCTTAATCAGTGGGGACCCCAAATCAATTAATGACAAAGTAGGATACATAATAATCATAAAATAATAAATAAAAATTTGATAAATCTTACTTATGCATAACCATAATGCATTCCAATTAATCTTAAGCATATATCATCATATTAAAACTTCAAAAATTATGATTATATCAAATTTATTAAAATTATAAAAATAGAATTAGTATGCTTGTAGTATCAAAATTTATGAAAAGGTCAAGTAATCAAAACAAAAATTATCATTTGGATGACCAATAATCATCTGAATTAGACAAAACTTTAATTATTGGTTTGTCTTACTGATTAAGATAAATGTTATATTCCATTTTAGTGGTAAGGAAAGGCATCAGTCTAACTTCTGTATCAGACATTTCATCATCAACTTCCAATTTAATCTTCTTGATTCTTCTAAGCTCGTTAGGTTCCTCAGACTTTATTCCTTTCCTAGCAACACTCTTCTTAGTAACATGATCATAAATATCTATAGGCTTCTTTTTACTACCAAATCTTTGACCCCTCAAATTCAGCCTCTCAGACCTTAAGTTAGGTTCACTATAGGCCCCTAAAAGGTTCAATCTCCTATATTTTCCTCCAAGGTCAGCATCAAATGGAGTAGGAGTATCTAAAAGAGTGGAAATTTTCCTAAGGTCTTTGGCATGGGCTACCTCTTTGTTCAATTGGTTTTCTAGCTGGCTATCAGTAAGTTGATTGGTTGGTAGAGGTTGGTCAACTAGTTCACCTCTAAACACAGAGGCTAAAACTACAAATAAGAGTCATGTTTAGGATGATGCTCAATAAAATGAGAAGAACTACCTTGGGATTTAGAACAAGCTCCAAGTTTTTGTCCTCTACAACCCCTATGACCTCATGGCCTCGAAAACCATCACAAACCCCTCTGAATAGGAAGATAATTTAGTATATTCTAGAAATCAAGATTAGATGCATCAAAATTAATGGACATTCTTATGCCTCAAGGAAATATAGGCCCAAAATGCATGACATGGAAACCAACCCTATTAGAACTTTGGTTATGGCTTGATTGACCACCTTGGTTTTACCTTTGATCCCATCTATTATTGTTATTATCTATTGATTTCTCCCACCTAGACATTTTGAAATAATAAATGATCTAAAAAGATATTAAAATCAAATTTTGAGCTTATGACTAAAAACCATCATGATCTGAAGAAATTACTAATTTTTACCTCAATTATAACTATATTGATTTCCATATTTAAAACTCAAAATTTTAACTTCATTTGAATCCATATGCACATTCTTATAATTCTATCACAAATCAACAAATGATTTCCTACTAAACTGATAAAGACTACTCAAATATAGATAAATATGTTTCTCAACCATTTTTCTTATTTTGAAAACTATTTTCTCATCTAAAACTCAACCAATCTATGAAAACATTCTACATATTTTTAAAAAATATAGAAATATATTAATCATTCCAATTTATTACAACTTAAAAACAATTACACAATTTTTTGTCATAACCAGATATATTCAAAAAAATTCAATTCAGAATAACTAAAAAAATAACCCAAATTCTACCAAACTCCTTGAATTAATTCATGGTGATAATTTACATGTGCCTAAACCCATTTAATATATGTAATGTAGCAAAATCAAACTAAACTCAGTAACAAACTCATTGCACCATTTCGTGTAGCCCTCATACTATGCCAAATATAAACCTTATTTGTAAAATACCCCCATAAACAAACCCTTACAAGAATGTAGATGATGAACAAAATAATGCACCATTAAACATTGTATGTATACCCAAATCTCCAAATTTTATGATTTTGATTCCAAACCAAAACCATTGATCAACTGAGAAAAGCTTCAACAAAACCTAGTGCATGATATTTTAGATTTGCACACGTAGGATATAATATCAAACTAAGAGAATAATCAATTCACCCACTAGAGAATCAACTAAAAACTAATCTTAAAACAAGATCTCAAACAAAATTTATTTGCAATATCTAACTGATAATTCATGCAAAGCTTCAAATTACCCAAAATGTTTTAACAATGATCAATATATTTCAGAAACTTTTTTTGAAAACCCCTCAACACTCTAAAATAACATATTTTATTTCAAAACTCTAACCTTTTCTAGAAATAAAGATTTTTAATGCATACCTTAAATCCAAATTTCTGTTGAAAATAGAAAACATCCTTAATTTTGCATCTCAATTCCATATTTCCAAAGGAAATGAAATAGAAGTACTCATAACCGAATCAATCTCAAAAAACCTATTCAAATTTCCTTACTCATCTCTTCTTCTCTGTAACTCCCATCGAGCCAAGGTTTTGCTTCTTTTGAAAGCTTTCAAAATGATAAAATGATCAAATAAAATTCACCTTTTATTTCCACCATTGCACCAGAACTACCTAGGGTTATGTACTCCTTTTTCATTGGCTCACATAAACCTATGCCAAAGTTAGAAATTTGATAGTCCATATTATCAAATTCATAAATTAAGCCTTTTAATATACTTCTCACCAAAACCCTTGCTATTTTTTGTGGTTTGAGGTGACAATTAATTAATTCTCATCTTGCTACCCAAATCTCCCATAAACCAAAGCATTGAGAGACATTTGATAACTTTAATGACATTACCACATTTGCATAAGCTTTGATGGGTTTAAGTCTATATGTATGCCAAATCAACATACAATCATGATTTATTAAAACCAAGCTATCAACTAAATCTCACAGTCCTTAGGTCTATTTATTAATTAATATCATTAGTGGAACTTAAGACCTTCAAAATATATAAGCCCATATTGCATTTAAATCAAGTCATGTTGAAGCCCATGCATACATTAACATAATTTTAGACTTAGTGAGCTTAGAACAATCATATAATAAGCAAAAATTTCCTATCAATTCCTATTAATATATAATTCATATAGAGGTGAACACAATAACCCTAGTAATGATAGTGTTTGTTCTCCTAGTGAACAAAATTATATATCAATAATGTTATTTATTAAATGACCTTGTAAACATGGAAAAAGACTTTATTTAGGTAAAAATGCTTTAAACATCAAATTTTAATGTCCCTTGATTTTTGAAATAATTTTTGCTAAGAATTCTAAATGAGTTATTATGCATTTGAATAAATTGAGAACAAAAATTAGTTTAAGATAAATAATGAAATATGCCAAACTATAAATTTCCATGCTATGACATGATCAACTACTATTGTCGTAGAACCATATCCACTTAAAATTTCAAACTAAACCAACTAAATCTGAATCATGAAAATCAACTAAAAATACTATGACATGATTGGTATAGAGGTGCATCAAACAACTAAACCAATGAAGCATAGAATTATATCAAATAAAATTGATTCTTCCACTATAGAATTAAACTACTATATTTTCCCAAATATATCATTGAAATGATATAACTTCACAAGAACTAAAACTATCAACTAAACTATAATTCATCATGATTATAATCATATATGTATATTTTATTCATTCATCCACCATGATCTTTGAAACCACTGAAACATAAATAGAATCATCAATAAATCATTTGATTTCACAATCAAATATGCATCTTAAAATATCATCAATCAATAAGGGTCCTTGACATAGTTTTAAGCTTAATTATTGAGTCATCACTATGGTAGTAAGTATAAACTTGAAAATTTGGAGGGACACAACATTAGTGACCTTGCTAGTCAATTTTGTAAAAAAAAATTGATTAGAAATAAATTTACCTATATATAATACTAATTTTACTTTGAGAGTGTGATCCAAGAAAATCATTTCTCAAGTAGCTAAGTGCAAACTTCTTAAATGATGAATTCAACAAGGGATGGAGTGTTTAGTTAGCATGGCATGAAAAAAGAGAAAATAATAATCAAAGGACTTCAGGCTAGATGTATAGACAATTATAAATGCCTTGAGAACAAAATATGAAGATGAAGTAACACCCTTAAAATCATATATAAATTAGTTATATTACCATTAATTATGTTTCTGAATTTGTAAAAATATTTTTGGCATTGAATGATACAACATTTTCCATAGATTCTTGTATCCTTCCTTCATAATGTGATCTTCTTCATTCGACCATCGTTCATTGATAAAATAAAAGCAATAAAAAAAACAAAGAAAATATGAAAACAACAAAATGAGCAAATGAATAAAAAGAGAAAACCCAAAGAAAACAAAACAAAGCAAAAAAGAGAGAAGAAAAAAACAAAAAAATACAAAGAGCAGCTAATCATAAAACAACTTAAGGTAACGGTCATTAACTAAATAATTAAGCCAATTTCCTTCAAGATATTTTAGATGAAAAGTGTTATTACCAAGAATTTTAACAATTCTATAAGGTCTAATCCATAATGCGTCAAATTTATGGTGTTTTCCCGAATCTTCATGAGTTTTGTCCTAATATAACACTAATTCACCAACCTTAAACTTTTTACTAACAACCTTTTTATCAGAAAATTTCTTTAACTTTTGTTTAGCTTTTTCTAATTTTTATAGTGTAGTTGCTTTGGATTCATCAAGAGCTAGAAAATCATGTAATCTCTATTTAATTAAATTTGTATCTTTGATTGTATAGTGTAAATCAATCATTCCCAAAGAAATATGAAGTTCTATGGGAAAAGTATCTTCAAATCCATTTACTAGCATGAAAGGATGGTAACTAGTTGTTTTAGCAATGATTCTATCAGCCCATAAAGCTTCAAAAATATTTAGATGCTAATTTATTTTATTATCATAAACTAACTTTTTCATAATAGTATTAGTGGACTTTACTTGTCCATTTCCTTATGGATAATATTTTGATGAATGACTAGAAATGATAAAATATTTTTCTAGAAATTCTAAAAATTCACTTGAAACAAACTCTAATCCATTATCAAAAATAATTTCATATGGGACTCCAAACTTTAGAGAAAATTTAATCTTCTAAAAATTAAATAACCTCCCCTGTTACTGAACTCTTAAGTGTTTTAGCTTTAGGCCATCTGGTAAAATAATCCATAGCTATCAAAATGTATATATGGCTTGTAGATGAAGGTGGATGTATGTCTAAAATAAATTTCATGCCCCATTTAGTAAAAGGCTTTTCAAGAATAACTAGATTCAAATGCATGGCAGGCAATCTATCCCTCCCAATGAAAAATTGACATGACATACAAGAATGCACCAATTTATAAGCATCTTGGAACAAAGTGGACCAATAATAACTAGATTTAAAAATCTTATAATATGTTTTTTTTACAACATAATGTCCACCACAACTTCCTTCATGACAACTCCTAAGAACATTCGAAGTTTGATCATGTGTAACACATCTTAACAAAACACCATCATGATTTTAAAAAAAAAATATAGTAAGCAAAAGTTTAATGATTTTAACCATAAGGAACATCTTTATTTTTTATTTAAGCTATTGGGACAAGATTGATTTTGAAAATAATAAACTAAGTCATGATACTAGTCATCTTCAGTTAACAAACAATCCCACTCGCTCATTTCATGTCTAAACTAAAAGTTTATAGAAAATTTGATCATTTTCATCATATTAAAGTGTGTTTTTGCATTTAATTTTTCATAAACCAACATAACTAAAACATTAATATTAGAGGTAGCATTATTAGCTAAGTTTTTAGCTAATTTATTTCCCTTTATAGTTTTTTATGTTTCAAATTCAAGATCAAACTTTTGAATATGTAAAATCCACTTAGTGAGTCTCCCTTGGATAGTTGGTTGATTTAAAAGATAAGATTAAATAGGTACATTAGATCATACACAAACCTTATTTCCCATTAGCAAATATCTAAACTTAATTAATGAGGAAACAAGAGAGAAAACAAAATTTTCAATAAGAGGGTACCTAACTTCTGTATCCTTTAAAACTTAACTCATGTAACTGATAGGATTCTCCTCGTCATTTTCAAATTCTTGAGTAACTACTGCTCCTATAGATTTTTTGTGGCATTTATGTAAAGGATAAATACTCTATTTAAATCTGGCTAGGCAAGAATAGGGGCACTAACAATAGCATTTTTAACATAATTAAAAGCTAAATCAGCATTTTTATCCCAAATGAAAATCTTATCTTTATTTAATAGCAACTGTAATGGGTTAGATTTATCAAGAAAATCATAAATAAATTTTCTAACAAAATTTATTTTACCAAAGAAAGATATTAAGCTTGATTGATCTTTAGGAGGAGACCACTCCTTTATTGCTTTAATATATTCAGGATCAATGGAAATACCTTCTTTTGAAATTATGTGACCCAATAATTTTCCCTCTGTTACACCAAAAATAGACTTCTTAGGATTTATAAAAAAATCCAAACTTTCAACATCTTGTGAAAACTTTTTGAAGATGATCTAAATGTTTCTTACTTTTCCTAGAATGAACAATAAGGTAATCTAAGTAAACCTCAATGATTATGCATATTAAATCAACAAAATTGACATACATAACCCTTTGAAAAGTGGATCTTGCATTCATTAATCCAAAATACATTTGATTATAAGTAAAATCACCACTACATGTGGTGAAAGTATTTTTGTACCTATCATTAGGATTTACAAAAATTTGATTATAACTAGAGAAACCATCTAATAAAGACATCATTTAAGAGCCTACAACTTGCTGTAAAATCTGATCTACACTAGGTAAATGAAAATTATCTTTAACAATTGTTTTATTCAAGTCTCTAAAATCAACACAAAGCCTAATATCACTATTCTTCTTTCTTACATGCACTAAATTAGCCACCTATTCAGAATATGTCATAGGAAAAATGACACCAGATCAAGCATTTTATCTAGTTCTTTGTTAATGATGTCTTCTAACAAAGGGCTAATTCTTCATATTTTCTATCTTAAAAGCCTAATACCTAGTTTAATTAGGATATCATGTTTGATGATATCTATATTATAACCTTTAATATCCTTATAAGACCATGTAAATATATCCATAAAATCTTTGAAAAGTTTTAATGAATTAACTTTTTCATTTTTAGTAACTTGGATTCCTAGATAAATATACTTAGGATCATCTTTGATGCCTAAATTTATGGGTAAGGTTTCACCTTTGATCATCCTTGATGGATCTTCAATTCTAGTAATCTTAGGTTGTTCATTAGGGGAAACCATATATTCTAAACTCACTAAACTAGCAGGCAATTGATTCGAACTTAATTGTAAATAATCACCACAATTAAGTACATAACCATCATGATCAAAATAATTTCCTTTGAGAGATGAATCTATATGTTCATTATAAATAAAAACTAGTCAAAATTATTTCAAACTAGGAACCTTAGGATGAAAAAATTCAATCAAAGAGAAATCAACAGTGGGTTCAATTTCACTTATAGTAGGATTATAAGCATAAACTACAAGTTTATCTACTCTTATATTAAATTCCTTGAGAATATGAGTAATAATGAAAGATTCAAAATTTTCAATCAATACTCATACCTTTTGAGTATAATGATCTAGATGAGTTTGATTAGTTTTGTAAATCTTATGAATTTATCTCACTATCAGCTCTGAGTCTTTAAAAACTTCTAAATATTTAACATTTAATTATATGGATTTCTCTAATCCCAAACATAATTCTTTAAACTCTACCATATTATTAGTATTTTCAAAGGATAATTTATAATCATAATGAAATATCTTATCGATGGGAGATATGAGACAAATACCAGCACCACTACCTTGTTGAGAACAAGCTACATCAAAATAAAGAGACCATAAAAGGTTTCTATTAAATATTTTATCATGTTGGTTTTTAGGTTCATCAATATTTAATAATTCATAAGTCCTAATACCTATCTCTATGTAGGAAATACTAGATGAAGGAGTTTCAATCATATTATCAAAAAAATCTTCTCTTTTAATAAATGCAATTTCATTATTCACTGGGACCCAAGTCACATCCTTCCCAACAAATGCTCCAGTTTCCTTTGACCAATATCTTCCTAATAACATTACATAGTTACTAAGAATATCTAAGATTTGAATATTCATCATATATCTAGCATCATAACTAGTAAGTTTTCTGCTATCTACTTCATAATAAATTTTTAGTTGATCAAGAATGCATTTAGGGATTATATTCTTTGAAGCACTAGTATATAAAATACAATTATGAATGATTTTATTACCAATTTTAAATGTGACATAGAAAGGAGGAATATAATCGGCAGGAGGATAAAACTATTGATCATACATATGTTTAAAATTATTTTCTTTTTATAAACTTACATTAGTTCTAAGATTTTTAACTACCTCATTAATTTTATCTAATTATCCAAGAAGACTATCAGCTTGTAATAATGAAAATCCAAATTTAATGGTTGATAAATCATCAATTATATTATAATACTTAGCATATGTTTGTCTAAAATTATTATATTTTTTAATGTTTATATTTTGAGTTATTATCTCCAGTTGGAAAAGAGATATATTGATCATTTTTATCATTATTATGAGTTGTTTTATCTCAATCATCAGAATGAGACTTATCATTTACTAACCTATTATTGTTAGAAATTTTATAATCCTTATTCCTAGTATTTATAACATAAATATTTTCTTTTTTTTAAGACTTATTAATAGCATTTACATTATACACTGAATCCTCAGTTATCTTATCTTTTCCATGTAACAAATAGTTTTTAAATTTAATAATAGATTGACAAGTTTTAAGATTATGGTCAAGTTTGTAAACATCACAATAATAATAAATATTATAATCTTTCATGTTTTTATGTGAGGAAGATGGCTTATCATTAAGTTGCCTTTTAATAATGACTAGCTCATTGCTTAAACTTTGGATTGCCTTTAATATTTTGGCATTATCTGAATTCAAACTTGTGTTGGATGTATCTTTAAAACCTATGCATTTTAACTTTTTTTCATAATCAATACAGAACCTAATGGTTTGGTCATATTTAATAATATCTTTATCTTCTAATGCCATTTTATACTTTAGTGGTAAATCATTGTAGAAATAAAGCCTAAACAATTTTTCTAGAAGGCCTAAGATCACTTGGAATTTTTTGATGTAACTTGGTGAACCTTAAAATGAAATGATACATAGTTTCACCCAAATTTTCCTAGATCAAAATTCATTAACTAGATCAAAATTTTCCTTGTCTGTACCAAAGGATAATTATAACCTTTGCTCTATATCATTCCAACTATCAATCACTTTTGTAGGTAGACCAACAAATGATTGATAATCCTTTCCTTCTAATGTTTGTGGAAAAACACTTAAACAAATCTTCTCGTTAGTTATTCTAAGAGTAGCAAAAACTAATTTAAAGGATTCTAAGTGATCCTCCCAAGATTCTTCAGTTGACCTAGAAAATTTTGGTATATTTAATACTTTGAGAGAAGGTAGCTTACCTAGATGGTTTCCAATATTGATTAGATATATCAAAATCCAAAGAGCTATGGCTATCTGACATTATTGTTAGAGTTATTATTCATCTTCACCTTCTATGAGTTCTTCAATTTCTCTATTATTTTGTAACTAATGAAGGCTATTCTTTAATCTTCATTTTGATATTTGTTGTTTTGCATCTAGTTGATTTTCTTCTAATTAATTCTTGGTTGGTGGATTTTTGATAATTTAATCTACCATTAGATTTTTTAGTAGATTCTTTATGAGAGATATGACTATTTTGTACCTAAATTTCTTGACCTAAATTCTGACTAGACAAAATAATTTCAACAGGCTCAACAACGTTATCAAAAGGAAAATAGTCAAAAAAATAATGAATCTTAGAATTAAAACTAGCAGCGAATACTTCTGCTCTATTTTTTCTAATCTTCTCATTAAAATTTATTATATAGTTTTGAATTTTATGTTTCAAATTAGAATATCAATCAATTTCAAATTTAGCAATTTCTAATTCCTCATTGATTACTTTAATAACTTAAGGAAGATCTTTGGGATGATTATACCATGCAAAACATGTCAAATTAAAAGAAATATCAATATGATCTTATTCAACATTAAGAATAGGTTGAAAAACAATAATATGTTGACCTATAAGAATCATGAGTCAAGAAAATAGATTATATAAAATATTCCCCAACAGAGTTGCTAAATTTGTAGACAGTGAAAATGTCACATCAATGAACCAACCCTTTCACCTATCATGAAGGTCAAGTTGGAATCATACCACTCTAATCATAGGGGTTCTAAAGGCTCAATTAATATCCTAAAGATGTGAAGGTTTTTATTATAATTATAAGAAAATAATCAATAAGTAATGTAAATAACATATTCATTATCACAATCAAGAATCTATAGCTATTATAAAAATAAGAATCAGTTAGGATGAAAATCTGTAATCTATTCCATCTGACAGAGATAATCTATTAATTAGATAATCTCTTGAAGAATAAAAATTTGACTCTAGATGTGTGTGTGTGTGTGTGTGTGTGTGTGTGTGTGTGTGTGTGTGTGTGTGTGTGTGTGTGTGTGTGTGTGTGTGTGTGTGTGTGTGTGTATCTAAATTAGAATATACTTCATCAAATTTTGCAATGGTTTATAGTTCAACCAAATAGAGAGAAAGAGCACAGGTAGAAAACAACAAGAAAAGCAAACAATGAATGAGAAGAACAAGACATAAGAAAAGAACAAAAATAGAAAAGATTAACAATAAACTATAAAAGATCAAGGCATAAACTAGATTAAACTAGAACTTAAAAACTAAGGGAAAGAAAGCCCCTAATGAGATAACAAATTAAATAAAATAAATAGAAAGAGGAATCTAAACTAATCATAAACAAACTATAACTAAACCTAAAAAAAGGAAAGAAAACTTAAGTAAAAAGACTAACTATGAAGGTTATAATAAACATAACAACAAATTAAAAAGGAATACAAAATTAAATAAGAATACTTTAAACTAATTTAAGGAAAGAAAACCAAACACAAGATTGATTATGATAAATGTTAAAAACCAAACTGAACAAAATAGGATACTATAAAACTTCTAAAATAAGCAGTAAACTAATAAACACATTTAAAAAAATAAAAGGAAAGTAAAATATAAAAATATAACAAAGATTAATCTAAAACTTGAACTAAGTAAATTAAAGTACTAGAAATGATCTAAGTAAAATAGGAAAAATTAACTAGACTAGGGAAAGCAATAAAATAAAAGATGAGTAATAACCTAAAATAGGTTTGATCTAGGAACCTAATAAACACATAATTATTTCACCAATGAATGACAAAACATTTAAGCTATTCAAACCAAGTGAACTAAAATAATTTGAAAGAAAAACTATAAGAAAATTAAATCATTATATTAAAAGTAACCTATTTAGAAGGAGTATGTGAGTCTCAAAATGATAATCGTCTTAGCATAAAAATAGATTTTAAGTGATAAATCCAACATTATTTCACTACAAAAATTTTAGAGGACAACTTAGTAATTGATTAGATCAATGAAGTTTTATAAAAATGAGAAGCCATCATCATTTTTTGGGTTGAATACTTTGAAATCTGCACATATGACTATAAATAATAGTCATCAAAAGATATTAGACTTAGTAAACATCATATAATTAGTAATAAATGAATAATATAACTAGATATACCTATGCTTCATAAGTTATTACTGAACCATCTCATAAAGTACCATTGGGTATATCTATAAACATTATACTATCTCAAAGAAATTACATGGAAAAAAGAGATGAATGAATGACTTCAGAATAATACTCAAGTCTTCAAAACCTATTGAGCTTATATCTTTAAATGAATGCTTGATCTACTTTTATATCCTCAACTTTAGTTATGAAATAAGTTATAACTAACCTTAGTTATTTGTTAATGTTAACTAATTGACTTTATAAAGTTAATTAATTAACTAAATAGTGTAAGGATAAATTATTTAAGACCCCTAAAGTCTTAATTAAATTAAGGTATTTAAATAAATAGATTGGGTACTAATCTTAATGGGTGGGGATCCAAATAAATTAATGAAAAATTAGGATACATAATAATCATAAAATAATAAATCAAAACTTGATAAATCCTAATAATGCTTAACCATAATGCATTCTAATTAATCTTAAGCATATATCATCATATTAAAACTTCAAAAATTATGAGTATACCAAATTTCTTGAAATTATCAAAATAGAAGTATTATGATTTCAGTATCAAACTGTATGAAAAGGTGTGTGTGTGTGTGTGTGTGTGTGTGTGTGTGTGTGTGTGTGTGTGTGTGTGTGTGTGTGTGTGTGTGTGTGTGTGTGTGTGTGTGTGTGTGTGTGTGTGTGTGTGTGTGTGTGTGTGTGTGTATCTAAATTAGAATATACTTCATCAAATTTTGCAATGGTTTATAGTTCAACCAAATAGAGAGAAGAGCACAAGTAGAAAACAACAAGAAAAGCAAACAATGAATGAGAAGAACAAGACATAAGAAAAGAACAAAAATAGAAAAGATTAACAATAAACTATAAAAGATCAAGGCATAAACCAGATTAAACTAGAACTTAAAAACTAAGGGAAAGAAAGCCCCTAATGAGATAACAAATTAAATAAAATAAATAGAAAGAGGAATCTAAACTAATCATAAACAAACTATAACTAAACCTAAAAAAAGGAAAGAAAACTTAAGTAAAAAGACTAACTATGAAGGTTATAATAAACATAACAACAAATTAAAAAGGAATACAAAATTAAATAAGAATACTTTAAACTAATTTAAGGAAAGAAAACCAAACACAAGATTGATTATGATAAATGTTAAAAACCAAACTGAACAAAATAGGATACTATAAAACTTCTAAAATAAGCAGTAAACTAATAAACACATTTAAAAAAATAAAAGGAAAGTAAAATATAAAAATATAACAAAGATTAATCTAAAACTTGAACTAAGTAAATTAAAGTACTAGAAATGATCTAAGTAAAATAGGAAAAATTAACTAGACTAGGGAAAGCAATAAAATAAAAGATGAGTAATAACCTAAAATAGGTTTGATCTAGGAACCTAATAAACACATAATTATTTCACCAATGAATGACAAAACATTTAAGCTATTCAAACCAAGTGAACTAAAATAATTTGAAAGAAAAACTATAAGAAAATTAAATCATTATATTAAAAGTAACCTATTTAGAAGGAGTATGTGAGTCTCAAAATGATAATCGTCTTAGCATAAAAATAGATTTTAAGTGATAAATCCAACATTATTTCACTACAAAAATTTTAGAGGACAACTTAGTAATTGATTAGATCAATGAAGTTTTATAAAAATGAGAAGCCATCATCATTTTTTGGGTTGAATACTTTGAAATCTGCACATATGACTATAAATAATAGTCATCAAAAGATATTAGACTTAGTAAACATCATATAATTAGTAATAAATGAATAATATAACTAGATATACCTATGCTTCATAAGTTATTACTGAACCATCTCATAAAGTACCATTGGGTATATCTATAAACATTATACTATCTCAAAGAAATTACATGGAAAAAAGAGATGAATGAATGACTTCAGAATAATACTCAAGTCTTCAAAACCTATTGAGCTTATATCTTTAAATGAATGCTTGATCTACTTTTATATCCTCAACTTTAGTTATGAAATAAGTTATAACTAACCTTAGTTATTTGTTAATGTTAACTAATTGACTTTATAAAGTTAATTAATTAACTAAATAGTGTAAGGATAAATTATTTAAGACCCCTAAAGTCTTAATTAAATTAAGGTATTTAAATAAATAGATTGGGTACTAATCTTAATGGGTGGGGATCCAAATAAATTAATGAAAAATTAGGATACATAATAATCATAAAATAATAAATCAAAACTTGATAAATCCTAATAATGCTTAACCATAATGCATTCTAATTAATCTTAAGCATATATCATCATATTAAAACTTCAAAAATTATGAGTATACCAAATTTCTTGAAATTATCAAAATAGAAGTATTATGATTTCAGTATCAAACTGTATGAAAAGGTGTGTGTGTGTGTGTGTGTGTGTGTGTGTGTGTGTGTGTGTGTGTGTGTGTGTGTGTGTGTGTGTGTGTGTGTGTGTGTGTGTGTGTGTGTGTGTGTGTGTGTGTGTGTGTGTGTGTGTGTATCTAAATTAGAATATACTTCATCAAATTTTGCAATGGTTTATAGTTCAACCAAATAGAGAGAAGAGCACAAGTAGAAAACAACAAGAAAAGCAAACAATGAATGAGAAGAACAAGACATAAGAAAAGAACAAAAATAGAAAAGATTAACAATAAACTATAAAAGATCAAGGCATAAACCAGATTAAACTAGAACTTAAAAACTAAGGGAAAGAAAGCCCCTAATGAGATAACAAATTAAATAAAATAAATAGAAAGAGGAATCTAAACTAATCATAAACAAACTATAACTAAACCTAAAAAAAGGAAAGAAAACTTAAGTAAAAAGACTAACTATGAAGGTTATAATAAACATAACAACAAATTAAAAAGGAATACAAAATTAAATAAGAATACTTTAAACTAATTTAAGGAAAGAAAACCAAACACAAGATTGATTATGATAAATGTTAAAAACCAAACTGAACAAAATAGGATACTATAAAACTTCTAAAATAAGCAGTAAACTAATAAACACATTTAAAAAAATAAAAGGAAAGTAAAATATAAAAATATAACAAAGATTAATCTAAAACTTGAACTAAGTAAATTAAAGTACTAGAAATGATCTAAGTAAAATAGGAAAAATTAACTAGACTAGGGAAAGCAATAAAATAAAAGATGAGTAATAACCTAAAATAGGTTTGATCTAGGAACCTAATAAACACATAATTATTTCACCAATGAATGACAAAACATTTAAGCTATTCAAACCAAGTGAACTAAAATAATTTGAAAGAAAAACTATAAGAAAATTAAATCATTATATTAAAAGTAACCTATTTACAAGGAGTATGTGAGTCTCAAAATGATAATCGTCTTAGCATAAAAATAGATTTTAAGTGATAAATCCAACATTATTTCACTACAAAAATTTTAGAGGACAACTTAGTAATTGATTAGATCAATGAATTTTTATAAAAATGAGAAGCCATCATCATTTTTTGGGTTGAATACTTTGAAATCTGCACATATGACTATAAATAACAGTCATCAAAAGATATTAGACTTAGTAAACATCATATAATTAGTAATAAATGAATAATATAACTAGATATACCTATGTTTCATAAGTTATTACTGAACCATCTCATAAAGTACCATTGGGTATATCTATAAACTTTATACTATCTCAGAGAAATTACATGGAAAAAAGAGATGAATGAATGACTTCAGAATAATACTCAAGTCTTCAAAACCTATTGAGCTTATATCTTTAAATGAATGCTTGATCTACTTTTATATCCTCAACTTTAGTTATGAAATAAGTTATAACTAACCTTAGTTATTTGTTAATGTTAACTAATTGACTTTATAAAGTTAATTAATTAACTAAATAGTGTAAGGATAAATTATTTAAGACCCCTAAAGTCTTAATTAAATTAAGGTATTTAAATAAATAGATTGGGTACTAATCTTAATGGGTGGGGATCCAAATAAATTAATGAAAAATTAGGATACATAATAATCATAAAATAATAAATCAAAACTTGATAAATCCTAATAATGCTTAACTATAATGCATTCTAATTAATCTTAAGCATATATCATCATATTAAAACTTCAAAAATTATGAGTATACCAAATTTCTTGAAATTATCAAAATAGAAGTATTATGATTTCAGTATCAAACTGTATGAAAAGGTTAAGTACTCAAAATAGACATTATCCTTTGGATGACCAATAATCATTTGAATCATACAAAACTTCCATTATTGGTTTGTCTTCATGATTTAGACAAAATGTATATTCCATTTAAATGGCAAGGAAAGGCAAAAGTCTAATTCATATATCAAATGTGTCATCATCAACTTCAAATTTAATATTCTTGATTATTTTGAGCTTGTTAGGTACCTCAGACTCTATTTCTTTCTAAAGAACACTCTTCTTAGCAACATGATCAAAAATATCTATAGACTTCCTTTTACTAACAAATCCCTGACCCCTCAAATCTAGTGTCTCAAACCTCAAGATAGGTTTACTATGGGCCCTTGAAAGGTTCAATCTCCTACATTTTCCTCCAAGGTTAGCATCAAATAGAGTAGGAGTATCTAACAGAGTGGAAATTTTCCTAAGGTCTTTGGCATGGGATACCTCTTTGTTCAATTGTTTTTCCAATTGGCTATAAGGAAGTTGATTGGCTGGTAGAGGTTAGTCAATTGTTTCACCTCTAAATATGGAGGCTAAAATTACAAATAACGGTCATGTTTAAGATAATTCTCAAGAAAATGAGAACTACCTTAGGATTGAGAACAGGCTCCAAGTCTTTATCTTCTAAAACCCCTATGACCTCTATGGCCTCAAAAACCATCATAACCCCTCTGAATAGGAAGGGAATTTAGTACACTCCATAAATTAGGATTAGATACATCAAAATGAATGGACATTCTTATGCCTCAATGAAATCTAGGCCCAAAATGCTTGGCACATAAACCAACCCTATTAGAACTTTGGCTATGGATTAACTAACCACATTGATTTGACTTTTAACCCCATCCATGATTACTATTCTCTTCTAGTTGATCCCACCTAGACATTTTGTAAGAAGAAATGATCTAAAAAGATATCAAAATCAAATTCTAAGCTTATGACTGAAAAACATCATGATCTAAAGATATTATTAATTTTTACTTAAATTATAATTGTACTAATTTCCATATTTAAAACTCAAAATTTCAACTTCATTTGAACCCTATGATCCTTATAATTATGTCACAAATACACAAATGATTTCCTACTAAACTGATAAAGACTACTCAAATATAGATAAATATGTTTCTCAACCATGTTTCTTATTTCAAAAACTATTTTCTCATCAAAAACTCAACCAATCTATGAAAACATTATACACATTTTTACAAATTGTAGAAACATATTAATCATTCCAATTTATTACAATTTTAAAACCACTTCACAAAATTCTATCATAACTAGATATATTAAAAAAAAAATCAATTCAAAATAACTCAGACAATAACCCAAATTCTACCAAACTCCTTGAACTAATTCGTGGTGATAATTTGCATGTGCCTAAAACCATTTAGTATATGCAATGTCCCAAAACCAAACTAAACTCAGTAACAAAATCATTACACCATTTCATGTAACCCTCATACTATACCAAATATAAACCTTATTTTAAAACTACCCCCATAAACAAACCCTTAAAATAATGTAGATGATGAATGAAATCATGCACCATTCAACACTGCATGTATACCCAATCTCCAAATTTTATGATTTTGACTCTAGAATAGAACCATTAATCAACTGAGAAAAGCTTCAACAAAACTTAGTGCATGATATCTCAGATTCACAAATGCAGGCTATAATATCAAACTAGGCAAATAATCAATTCACCCTTTAGAGAATCAACTAAAACCTAAGCTTAAAACAAGATCTCAAACAAAACTTATTCACAATATCTAACAAATACTTCATGTAAAGATTTAGATTACACAAAATGTTTTAAAAGCTATTAATATATTCCAAAAACTTTGTATGAAAACCTATCAACACTCTAAAACCATAGATTTTATTTCAAAACTCTAATCTTTTGTACAAATACATATTTTGCATGCATACCTTAAATCCAAATTTCCATTGAATAAAACATCCTTGATTTCATATCACAATTCCATATTTCCAAAGGAAATGAAACAAAAGTACTCATACTTGAATCGAGCTCCAAAACCCTATTTAAATTTCCTTACTCATCTTTTCCTCTCTACAACTCTTGTCAATCCAAGGTTTTGCTTCCATTGGAAGATTTCAAAAATATAGAATGATCAAATAAATTCTAGATTTTATTCACCAACCTTGTAACATAACTACCTAGGGTTACGTAATCCTTTCTCATTGGCTCACATAAACCTATGCCAAATTTTGTAGTCTAATAGCCCATTTTATTAAATTGACAAATTAAGCCTCTAACTATACTTCTCACCAAATCCCTTTCTAATTTTTATTGTTTGAGGAGATAAGTATCTAATTAATGTTCATCTTGATGCCCAAATCTCCCATGATCTAAAGCATTAAGAGATGTTTGATGCTTTTAATTCCATTTGCACCTTCGTATAAGCTTCGATTGGTTTAATTCCATATATATGCAAACTCAACATACAATCATGCTTTATGAAAACCAAGCCATCAACCGAATCTCATAGTCCTTAGGTTTATTTATTCATTACTATCACCAATTAAAATTAAGACCTTTGAAATATATAAGCCCATATTGCATTTAAATCAAGCCACATAAAATCCCATGCATACGTTAACAAAATGTTAGACTTATTGACCTTAAAACAACCATATAATAAGAAAAACTTCCTTAGAAATTTATATTAAAATTTAATACATATGGAGGTGAACACAATAACCTTGGTAATGATAGTGTTTGTTCTCCTGGTGAACAAAATTATATATCAACAACATTGTTTATCAACTGACCTTGAAAACATGATAGAAGACTTTATTCATTACTTTAAACATCAAATTTGAATGTTACTTGATTTTCAAAACAACTTTTCTTGATAATGCCAAAGGAGTTATTATTCATCTAAATAAATTGAGAACAAAAATTATTTTGAGATGAGAAATGGAATAAGTTAAGACCATTTGATCATGAAAAACATGCCAAACTATAAATTTCCATGCTATGACATGATCAACTACTACTATTCTATAACCATATCCACTTAAACTATCAAACTTAACCAACTATATCTGAACCATGAAAATAAACTAAAAATACCATGACATGATTGATATAGAGGTGCATCAAACAACTAAACCAATGAAGCATAGAATTATATCAAACAAAATTTATTCTTCCATTGTAGAACTAAATTGCTATATTTTCCCAAATATATCAATGAAATGATTTAAATGCACAAGAAATAAAACTGTTAACTAAACTATAATGTATCATGATTATAATCATATATGCATATTTTATTCATTCATCCACCATACTTTTTGAAACCACTGAAGTATAAATAAAATCATAAACAAATCATTATGATTTCATAATCAAATATGCATCTACAAATATCATCAATCAATAAGTGTCATTGACATAGTTTTAGGCTTATTGATTGATTCATCACTATGGTAGTAAGTATAAAATTGAAAATTTGGAGGGGTGTAGAAAATAGGCATAATAAGACCCATAGACATCTTAGGTATTCAACATGATTTACCTAATGACCCATTTAACATTCTTAGGTTCCGTTATAGTCACCCAAGAGCTACTAAAGGACATCTTGTTTCTTACACATATGCTATGCATGTTATGGATGTAAAATTTAAGGATGTAATCTGTAGTTTGTTCTCTTTCATGTTGGGAGAAAAAATGCATGATTGGATTGCAGCATTGGAACCTAGTTCTATTAATAGTTAGAGTGATCTTGAGGAATATTTTTTGATATGATTTGTTCCAAATATTAATGTTCACACTTTAAAAAATAATTTAACACCTTCTATGAGGTTTTCTATAGGTATATTGGATATGAATTGTACAGAAGCCACCCAAAGAGAAAGCTTATTACTATGCCGAAACTAGAACATAATGGAAGGGTTTCCTTTTAATCTAGGCATTGTACACAAGGAAGAAGAAATCCAAAATGGAGAAGATGATTGGATAATAAAAGAGGCATAATAATGTATTGCAACCATCAATGAATAAATTGTAGTGTTACCAGAGAAATTGAGATGTTAGCAACAAAAAAAGGAATCCATCAAGCTAAGAGAATTGAATCATGCTTATTCCATCTTTGTATTTAATGAGATGATTGAAGAAGTAAATAATGATAGTGAGGAAAGTGTCAATTTAGTATAAAATTATCAACCTTTACAATAATTCTATGAGATGTAATGTGCCCAAGCAAAGGATCAATTAATTTGCCTTGTAAAAGAAGATATTAGCTCTAAAGATGGTGTTGATGACTCTTATGACTATCAGTCTACATTAGAATCTCTATAAGAAGACTCATTTGATGATTATGCTATTGACCTATTCTCCTTTAATCATGGAGGCTCCAATATTAAGATTTTAGATTATGTCATGCTTAAGGTAGGTATGTATATTTATCATGGGGCAAATGGAAAAGGTATGTTGGTTTCCCCCAATAATTTTGATACTATTTATGAGCCCCCTTCTAATGGAATTAATTTACATATATTCTCATGCCTTGATTGGATAAATGTTGAACTCAATTTTGTGCCTAACTCTAATGTGTAGGACACTATGGTTAATTATGTGATTGACCAAGGACTCCAGCATGTGTGGACATCAACATACTCAGTATTGAGGGAAATACATTTTATTGCACATATGATGCCCATGAAGTTATATATCTTCCATAGCATAACTATTCAAAATAATAACACTATAAAGATCAATAACATGCATTGGATGAGATTATCCCTCTGGAATTAATAGTTAATGAATCTCTCATTCCTAACATCAGAAATAGTGAGCCCTAGGTAAATAAAAAATCTATTCATGATTTGTAAAGTCAAGAGGTGATTCATTCAAATATTAAAGGTCACACTCAAAGTGAGATCTTAGATGAAGTTTTTGAGGAATATGTTGTTCTTATGACTCTGACTCTTTCTTTGAGGACCTTTCTCATAATGAGTTCATAGAGGATGGTGACTTTCAAGATTATAGGTCAGATCTAATATCCATCTCAATAGGTACTTTTGAGGATTGTTTGTCTAAATTAGGTTCTCCTAAATACATGAGTAATAATGGTGAGTTTTTAGAATGTATGTATCATAGGTAGGAGTTATTTATTTATTATGTTTGGGATGTCCCAATGAGTAATCCTAATTTTTTGTTTCACAATATAAAGGAAAATCTCAAAATTATACTAAATGAATACAAGGATGTCCTTGCCTATCTCAAAAATTTAATGGGGAAAACCTTTTTATTACTAGGGAGTGAGAAGCATACCAAGAAAATTTTCTAAGCCAATCCCCCATATTGTTTGGGTTTTTTTAAGAGTAGGATTAGATTAGATTTATTGCTTTCATAGACTATTTTCCTACTTTTGAGAGTAATCTTTCTTGATTTCATTATTTTTCTTTCATAGATTAGGTTTCATATTTTCTAGAATAGATTTCAGTGTTGTCTTAGTTTAGTTTCAGTTCTTTCTTAGATTAGTTGTTCTTGGCTTTCTCTGATGATCAAAATTATGTTTTCTCTAACTATAACCAAGTTAAAATCCAAACCAACTGAGCTTATGAGTTTTGGAAAAGGTAAAATTAAAATCTTGACACTTTGGGACTAGTTTATAGATTAGGTGTATTTCTATGTTTTTGAGTCTTTAGGACAAAGGTAAGTAATCCTAGATTATTTTGAATGGTGTTACAAATGAATATTTTTACTAGGAATATGGAAGTTGATCTCAAAGTAATTCATACAAATTTAGAAAGTTTTATTATTTTATTGGATCAAACTCACTTATCACATTGAATACTTGTTGTAAATGACAATTGTAGGAATAGGTGTGGTTGGTAGGGATGTTTTAGTAATTATTTATTTTATAATTATAATAGCTCACTAGGGTTCTAGCTCTTATATTTTCCATTTAAGAATAAAACAAGAGTGAAATAAAAACAAAGGAAGAAAAAACCAATGGATTCAAAAGAGAAAAGTAAAATCTAAAGAAAATCAAAAGGCTCACATGATGAAATAAGGTCAATGTACCATTCATCATGATAAAGAAAAATAATGGAATGAGAAGAGGATCCCAAGGTATCTCTATCAAGGCTATGGATTCCTAGATGGTAGTAGAAAACTACATGAGCTTCCTTTATTTTTGAGCTTTAATAGATACTAGAATGAAACTTAGAGCCCCATAAAATCTTTTGAAAAAATCATCACAATAGGGGTTAAATAAAATACATGTTTTGGCACACACAAATCTAAGAAATTAAAAATAAAGTATGTTGTGTGAATTAATTTATGAGTTTCTTTCATATTTTTTATTTAAGTATTATTTTTTGGCATAATTCATGATTTATTTAGGATTAAAAAAAAGAGTTTTAGGTTGTTTAATACTTGGGAGGATTCACCCTATAAGTCACCATTTTTTGTACCCAACATCCCCTTTTCCCATAAGAAAATGGGGACCCACTTTTTTAGAATATTCTCTTGATTTTTAGAACCCTCTTATATATTTTTATGAAAACTATAGGAAAATATCATGATTTGTACTTTTGTACTTTTGCAAGATGGCATTGGTATTGTGTTTCTATAAGACTAGATCTTTTGTTCTATCAAGTTTGTTACTTCATGTTAATTTTTCCAGCCTTATGTTTTCATGGACTATCTTTGCTATCCTCTTGGGAATTATTATTTTTAGACTTATCCTATTTCTCTTTGTTGATATTTTTTCCACATATGAGTTCTTATAGACTTATTTTTATCTAAAAAGTTATTGTGGACATTTTGTTTGAAATAATTTCTCTAATAGAATTAGTTTGTGGGATTTTTTGTCATAGGTATTTTTTCCAATGTAATTGACATTACCCTTTTGCCCCTTTAAACCTACCATTTTGGCTTTGTGTAACTTGCACTATTGAATATTTGAGAGTTCCCTTTGGCCTTTATGAAGTAGATACCTTAGGAATTTTGTCATGGACAAATGCCCTATGAAGTAGACCCTTTAGCATTTTAAAATTACCCTTCAAAAATTTTGAAGTGCCCTTTTTCCTTGATAACCCACCCTTTTGGATTTGTAAAACATGTCCTTTAGCATTTTTTATATGGCCATTTTTCCTAAAATAATTCCTTCAAAACTTTTATAATTATCCTTTGACCCCTCTTAACCTATCCTTCAAGACTTTTGTCCCATGCCTTTACCTTTTGAACTTTTCCTTCAAACATTTTATCCAAGACAATTGGATTCCTATAGACATTTTGTCCTAGATAATTGGGTATTTAAGATAATTATTGTGGAAATTTTGTTTGAAATAATTCCCCTAATGTAATTTCTTAGGGACTTTTGAAATGACCCTTTGCCTCTGACTTACCCTTTGAAAGTTTTGTCAAGGGCACATGAACTTAGAACATTCTAAACTTACCCTTTGGGACTTTAGTGGTTACCCTTAATAAATTTTATAAGGGCCATTTACAATGAAAATTTACCCTAAAAAGTATATCCTTTAGGAATTTTCACCATGAAGTAGACCATTTAGCCCTTTTGAACATGCCCTTCAGGAATTTTGTCTCGAGCATTTTTTCTGTTTGAGCCTATCCTTCGAGACCTTTGTCCTAGATCATTTCTTTCAAACTTTATGTTTTAGGCATTTTTAAAAGACCCAAACAATTCCCTTAAAGGACACATGCCCTTTGGACTTACCAAACCAACCTTCAAACATTTTGAAAATGACCTTTTATCTTTTTTAAAGTGGCCACTCACCCTTTAGGACATTGTTTTGGACCCTTTTCCTTCTAAAACTCATGCTTTGAGACTTTTGACACCCTTTCTTAGAAATAATTTTTTAATAATGCTTGAACTTAATTTAATATTCTTAACCAAGTTCCAAATTATATTTTACTAATAATAAGACCATAGACTATAATATTCATACAGGTTATTTTATACATATTTCCCAATAGCATTGTGTTAAGTCTTCTTTTCATTTATACTTACAAGAGTAGGGAATCTCAAAGAAATGATACGCATCAAGTTGATGAGATTAAATTTAATGGTCATGAGGATGTCATTTGATGATCACACAAACATCAAATTTAACATCAATAACATGTCAAACCTATGATATTAAATTTGATAGTCATGTAGACGTCATTTGATGGTTGTGAGGATATTATTTGATTATCATATAAATGTGAATTTTAACCTTAGCAATGGCTAAAACATAAATAATTATATTTGAAACTCGTGTAGATGTCATTAATGGTCATGAGGATGTCATTTAATGGTCTCATTAATGTCAAACTTAACCTAGTAAATTACCTATTTGGATTCAAATCAAGAACCTATGATACATGTCTTCTTGAGCCCATTTTATTGAATGATGTGAGAGTGAGTTGAAATCTTAGATCCCCATGTGAGTGACAAGTGTCACCATCATAAGATCCTAGTACATAGATCCAATGACATGTAGGAAGAGGTAAGCAACCCAATACATAGAACTCAAGAGACTTGAATAGCTACCAAGTGGCACACATATGTATCAGAGCAAAATAGGGAATGATAAGTGTCAAGATTATAGGATTCAAAGAGTCAAAGAACTAAAATCTAATGAAAAACATTAAACCAGTGTGAAAGATCAATGGTGTGAGATCAACATAGAATTTTAAAATATCCTAGACTCATTTAGATGTTGATATGTGTCACATTTTAAAATCTAGCAATAGATAAAACATGTAGATATTTAGACAGTGATATATTTATCAATAAACATTAAGACTCATAGTTAAGATAGGGACTAGAAACATGTATGTCTCATGAATATAAAAGTTAATATTTAGATTCCATAAAAGCCACGGGCGAGCATGCAATGCATAATTCATATTAGTCATGGATAATAGTAGTGCCACTTATTCTAAAACATTGGTAAAGTGATTTTGATTCTTAATGCATATGTCTGAGCTTTATTTTAAGGTAGCTAATCTAAAAGATTAACAGGTTGTTTTCATAATCTATAAAATGAGGCATGTATAGTTTTCATAAATGGTGCATCTATTCTAAGTTTGCATATAGTTTGAGCTATAATTGTTAAAAATTGCCTTTGTCTTTATACACATGTACACATTGCATATCTTTGATAAAGGCTATTTTAAATATATAACTATAAGTAGATTCTTATATGGTTTTATACCATATTTATAACTACATATTTTAACTATCACATGTAACAACCTTGCATGAGCTTGGAGGATGATGTGACCTCTTCCTTAAGTCTATCTAAATAATTGTAATCTAACTTGGTTTTTTTGTTAAAGAATTTTGAATATATGAGCAACATTAATTTGATCATCAATGAATGTGTTTGTGTATTTTATTTCTAATTTTTATGCAATTAGTTGTTACTTTTTAGTTTCATGTTTTGATAATCTTTAGTGTGCAAAAGTTATGATTAGATTCTTGATTATTTTTATTGATGTACTATTTTGTAGGTGTACAATAGCTATTGAAAATATTGGTAAATATATTAATTAATATAGTCAAGTTTAGATGGATTCATAATTTTGATTGTGCATGAGTGCTTTCTTGGATGTATTTTTATGTGTGTGCAATAGTTGCTTTAAATACTTTACTAGCCCAAGCCATAATCTCTTGATTAAGGGTGTGCAATAGTTGCTCTATAAAGAGAAACCTTTGTCTGAGGCTTATGACTTTTTTACATCTTTATCTTTTTTAGAATTTTTAGCCATGTCTGACTCTATGTGTAAAATCAATACTAGAAATAAGCATAGGTTATAAAAGAACTTATCTATTTAGAAACTAGTAAGGGGAGTGATTCATAAAAACCATAAAAGTTTTCTTTTCTTCCTTACCCTTCCTTCCTTTTTTGAGTTTGTTTTAAGACCTGTCCACTCTAGATTAGAAGCTATCCACCCATCCAATTCACATAGAGTTTCACAATACTTTAGGAACCACACCTCCATCTAAAGACCTTGTCAACAACTTGCATGCCCTACCCACTATTCCATCAATAGGTTGAAATAAATTTCATACCTTCAAATCATGACTTAGAGTGGAGTTTTAACTCCATTGAGTTTATAAAATGTTAGAGGCTACCTTATTATGGATGTGGTGTGTATAAAACCCATACCAATAGGTAGTTAATTGATAGTACTTGGTTGTAAAAAGCATTATTTCTATTGTTTTGGTCATTCTATGAATCTTTCTTGTAGAAATGATACTTTGTCAAATTGGAGTTTGGAGTTATAAATAGAATTTGTGAGAAAAAAGTTAAAGGAAATCACATAAGGGTATGCCAATAATTGAGTGAATAAGTTTTGAAGAAGTTTATTTATTGTTTTGAGTGATTTTTTGATTGTATAGAGAGATATATTTTTGGTTTGCATGTTTTGATAAGTTTTGACTATCTATTTAAGATTTGCATGTATATTTTGGGAAGTTAAATGAAATTACAATTATAGTGGTTATTATATCATTTATGCTACATGGATTTTGATGATAAATTAGATTAATCTGTTGATATAAGTTTGTTTATCATGGAGGTAGATGAATAAAATCATGTTGGGTTTGACAGTTTAGCTCAAAATATTATATTTGAAAGAAAATGAGGGTTTGCTCACTTGAGTGAATATACTAGTTTGATTATTCTATTTATTTATAGTTTAAAATGGTGCTTTGAACATACCAATTTTAGTTTTGAATCTATTTTAAGACTTAGGGTTTTATGTAAAAGTGAACTCCTTTTATTTGTTTTCATGAATATTTCGAGAGGTTCGAATAAGCTTAGGGTCTATCATAAGAAATGATAACAAGGAAAGGATTATGTAAAACTATTCAAATATATTTTTCAGTCATGGATTTATTATTTTAAAACTATAGTGGCATGCATACATGGGTTTTGAAGGAAAATTTATGCATAATTGTGTCATGGATATCTAGTATGTTGAACTTTATCTGTGAAGATAACAAAGATTATTATTTGTATTTACACATCTCAATTTTGGTTTCAATGGTTTTTGTTCTAATAAATGTTGGGTGTTTCAAAATTTTGAAGCCATAGTTTCATGCAATTTTGAGGTATTATAAAATGAACTTTTGTGAAATTTGATAAATTTTAAAGTATTTTGGGTTTTGTTAAAAGTCTTGGAAATGAACGAACAGTAAAAAAAGTGATTGATAGTCATCACGTAAATTTGAAATGGGTTGTTTCTAAGTTTTGAATTAATGTTTTAGATGGATACAATGGTTTTTGATGGCAATCTAGTTATGTTACATAATGTAATGGTTTCAAAGTGATTGAAAATTTGAGGTTGAGAATGGCTTTTTCATGAAAATACGAGTATATTATTTTGATTAAGACTTTGACTAACAAGATGAAATATCATACGATCTATAATTTTCTAGGTTATTTCTAAACTATGAATATATATAACAATAAGAGATGATTAGAGTTTCAAGGAAAAACTATAATGTTGACTTGGAAAATATAAGTTATAGTTTGAAGTTTATATTTTGATGACTCAATCTCTTTTATTTTTGGGAAAGTTATATGGATTACAGTGGAGAAATACTTATCATGAATAGAAATTTTATGGAAATATTTATTTCAAATATTTGAAATGATTCAATTTATATTCTCAGACAATATTTACATAGTGAAAACAAAATTTAAAGAAATATAATAGAATATTATGAAAATAAGATTATGGGGATATGCTTTTAGTTTTTGAGTTTCAGTTGGTTTTTATGATATTTTGATGTAATCAAAATAGAATTTGTGATGATAATTGATATATTTAGAATAGTCCATTTTTTTTAGTCAATAAACAGTTCAAAGATTTTTGTTGATAATGGAAATTTTATAAGTGATTATGTGATTGATATATAAAAATATAATTTAGTTTCATATTGGATATGTACATGTTGATTTCTCAATTATATAATAATCAGTTTTTGAATATATTTCAAATTATATAGGATGTCATGCTGGGATCAACTTATTTCAAGTAGAGATAATGATTAAAAAGGTTGGGGAAGGAATTAAAATTTAGACAATGTGAATCAGAAAGCACCTAAAAAATAATTTCAAAGAGGGGGTTTTAGAGCTAGGATATTTGGTCCTAGGTATGCTAATAGGTGGTCTAGAATGTCAATCCACTTGATGCCACTAACCCCAAGTTCTAGAATGTTTTGAATAATTTACCCTTTAACCTTCCAAACCATAGAGGTAATAGAAGATTTTTCAGCCATATATTTAGTACTAGGCATCATTTCCATAGTAGTTCATCTCACCACTTGTAGAATAATCCACATCAATTGTCAGTTCAGTCACCTACCCCAAAAAGAATCCAACATGTTAATGAAACCACTCAACTAGACATTAAAATAGCTCATTTTAAGAATTTTTTCAATCTTTCCCTACCTTTTTTTCTAATGATCTAACACCATCATAGATAAATCCTATTTTAATTTGTAGAAAATTAAGTTTGAAAGAGCCATTTACTAGATGTAGAAAGCTGATTTTAGAAAAACCACTTCATGTTATTCATCCAACCTCTTCCAGTAATCATCCAATCAATGAAGATACATTAGACACTCCTACTAAGATTAGAGTTATAAAGAGGATTAAATTGGAGGTTGATGTTAATACAAGTTAGTTGGGAACTAAATTGGTTTATCTTCCTATAGTGGAAATGGAATGTGTGGATGAGTAGGAAAAACCAATGATTGAGTTTTTATTTGATTGTGATGATTATTGGATGTCAATAGGTTAAATTTTCATTTTATCAATTAAACTTTAAATTGTTGAAACTAAAGTACTTTCATATTTGATACTTTGATTTTTAGATTTTCATATTTTTGTACACACATATATATATATATATATATATATATATGCCTAAGCAATTTTGATAATATGTGTTATGAAATTAATATGGATAAGAATATCATTAATCTTTAATTTATCTAATTATTTATTAGAGTATGTAATTTTTGATATTATTAATTGATTAAGGGTCCCAATCTATTAGGAAATAACTAATCTATTTTTAAATATTTGATCTATTAAGAATTTTATGTTATAATTAAACCATAACTAATAACTATCTATATTAATTGACTTTTAAAAAGTCAACTAGTTAAGTTAAACAAGTAAATAAATAAAGTTTGTTACAACTTCTTTTTTCAACCAAATTTGAATCATAAAAGAATATCAATGACTCATTTGAATAGAGGAACAACATAAGTATTGAAGACTTATACATTGTTAAGTCAATAATTTATCTCTCCCTTATATGCAACTTCTCTGAGATAGCATGACTTTTGTAGATAGACCAAATGGTACTTTCTCTAATATTTGAGTAAATTACTTAGGCAATGCAAGTATATCTAGTTTTATATTATAATTTATAATTGATTATGTAAATTTTATCAAGTTTAACATCT
The DNA here is from genome assembly GCA_037957365.1 of Torreya grandis. Classification (NCBI taxonomy): domain Eukaryota; kingdom Viridiplantae; phylum Streptophyta; class Pinopsida; order Cupressales; family Taxaceae; genus Torreya; species Torreya grandis. Next base: position 1,387,383 of record JARHVA010002276.1, read on the forward strand.
TTTGATAATTACTGCTTACAGTTCTATATGCAAAATCCAAGTATTCAACCTGAATAATGATGAAAACTTCATTGTTTGTTATATTTCATTGATCTATTTGATTTTAAAAGTTGTCTCTCAAGATATTTTATAAAATAAAGATGTTGGTTTCTCAAATAAATTTGATCTATTTTGTTAAGACGACTCTCTCTATTGAGACTTGTGTGTTTTATCTATATTGTACTTTATTTTGAATTTGACTTTAACTTAGTTTTATTTGATTTAGATTAATCTTTAATTAATTTAATTTCTATTCTATTTCTTATTTGTAATATATTTTAATTTTAATTTGATTTTAGTTTTTTATTTTAGTTAAGTTTCTTAGATTAGTTTTCTTCTTTTATAGTTTAGAGTAAGGTATAGTTTAGATTTAAATTAATTTAATTAATTAGACTTACTTAGATTAGTTTTTTTATGTTTTAGTTTAGATTTAATACTTTTATTTTATAAATTAGTTTATTATCTTTTAGTTTGTTGGTTACTATTTATTTATGTCTCTTGTGTGTTGAGTTCTATTTGGTGCTTGATTTATAGAAAACATATTCGTCTTTGATTTATCCTAATTTTGTATTAGTTCAATTGTTCTAGTTTATTATCTTAATGTTATTTGGAAGGTATTATAGAAAAATTAAGATATTACTTTTAAATATATTATATTATTGAATCAGATTTCTTTTCTTTAAGAGATTGTCTTGTTCATAGGCCTTCTCTATCAAATAAGATATATTACACATTCATATCTAAACTGATTCATTATTTGATAAGTGGATTTCTAAAATTATAATGAAATACATCATATTTAATTATATATCTATTATTTTCTATAACATTTAAAAAACCTCTCGTGTCTTTAGAATCATAATTGAGCCTTCAAGACCTTACTATTAGACTGGTAAATTTACAAATTAACCTTTAGAATAAGTGAACAGGTTGATTATTTGACTGTATAATTTTCATCATCAATAAATTTGGTAACTCTATTGGGGACAACTTTCAAATAAAATATTTGTTTATAACTATATTTTCTTATTACTCATGGTACTTAGAATACAACCTCCTATTATCCAATCAAGAATTTATATTGTTGATGATCAAGTTGATGTTGATTTTAATTTAACTCATTATTCATGGTATAATCATCCTCATAATTTATATCATGTCATTCAAGTCATAAATAAATAAGAAGAAATTATAGAGTTTGAGATAGTTTGGTATGTTAATATTACTCGTAAAACTCAATGAGATGTTTTAAATATAAATAAAATAATTTAGGAAGATAGATCCAGAACTTTCACTTATAATCTTAGAGCTAGAACTCATTTCCTTTCTGATTATTATCCATTTGATGATTTGGTTATGACCTCTAAACCTACTTTTATAAATCTATAAATAAATCAAGTTAATCAAATTCAATAAAATTAGCCAATTCAAGTAGAGGAAATTGTTGATCTTCCAATGGGAGATCAAGCAGAAGAGAGTATACAAGAGCTAATTCATAGACTACAAGACAATAGAAATTATAATGATCACATTGAAGATGAAGTTTATTCTAAAGTTGAAGCATAATATTAGATAGTTATAAATCTATAAATTTTTGAAAATCCACTTAATATTGAAAATCATCTTAGTAAGTTATCTTCCCTTAAAGGATTAAATATACCAAAATTTTTTGGATCTTCTAGAGAATATTAGAAAGATCATTTAGAATAATTTAGGTTAGTTTGTGTTACTCTTGGTATAATGAATAAAAAAATTTGTTTAAGAGTTTTTGCTCAAACACTTGAAGGGAAAGCTTACCAAGCATTTATTAGCTTACCTACTAAAGTTATCATTACATGGAAAAATATTGAAGAATGGTTAGAGTTATATTTTGGAGAAGCTAAATAAGACTTTGACCTATTCAATGATCTTGTGAATTTTTCTCTTGATCTAGATGAGACCATCTACTATTTCATCACCAGATTTACCAAAATGTATCAAAAGATTACTCATGATCTTAGGCCTTCTAAAAAAGTATCTAGACTTTAATTGTGGAGTGTTTTACCTTTAAAGTAAAAAATAGCCTTATAAGATAAATATATTATATAATATGATGAAAGTCTAACATATTACATTCAATATGAAAGGAAACTTAAATATATTGGGTTCATGGTATAATCATCCTCATAATCTATAGTATGTCATTCAAGTCATAAATAAATAAGAATAAATTATATATTTTGAGATATTTTGGTATGTTAATATTACTCTTGAAACTCAATGAGATGTTTTAAATACAAATAAAATAATTTAGGAAGATAGATCCAAAATTTTAGCTAATAATCTTAGAGCTAGAACTCATTTCCTTTCTGATTCTTATCCATTTGATGATTTGGCTATGACCTCTAAACCTAATTTTATAAATCTACAATTAAATCAAGTTAATCAAATTCAATAAAATCAGCCAATTCAAGTAGAGGAAACTATTGAGCTTCCAATTGGAGATCAAGCAGAAGAGAGTATACAAGAGCTAATTCATAGACTACAAGACAATAGATATTAGAATGATCACATTGAAGATGAAGTTTATTCTAAAGTTGAAGCATAATATTAGATAGTTATAAATCTATAGATTTTTGAAAATCCACTTAATATTGAAAATCATCTTAGTAAGTTATCTTCCCTTAAAGGATTAAATATACCAAATTTTTTTGGATCTTTTACAGAATCTTAGAAAGATCGTTTAGAATAATTTAGGCTAGTTTGTGTTACTCTTGGTATAATGAATAAAAAATTTTGTTTAAAAGTTTTTGCTCAAACACTTGAAGGGAAAGCTTACCAAGCATTTATTAGTTTACCTACTAAAGTTATCAGTACATAGAAAAATATTGAAAAATAGTTAGAGTCGTATTTTGGAGAAGCTAAATAAGACTTTGACCTAGTTAATGATTTTGTGAATATTTCTCTTGATCTATGTGAGACCATCTACTATTTCATCACTAGATTTACCAAAATGAATCAAAAGATTACTCATGATCTTAGGCCTTCTAAAAAAGTATTTAGACTTTAATTGTGGAATGTTTTACCTTTAAAGTAAAAAATATCCTTAGAAGATAAATATATTATACAATATGATGAAACTATAACATTTTACATTTGATATGAAAGGAAACTTAAATGTATTGGGTTTAAGAATAGGTCTTCTACAGGTCTAAATTTAGATAATGAAAAAAGTTTAAATGCCATTCAAAGTCTAGGAAATGAATTGGTCACTATTAAAAGATAACTGTATGATAAACCTTCTTCATTGAATAGAAATATACTAAAAAATAAAAAATAAAAAATTGCTTATTATTGTAATGTGTGTGAATTAGATCATGACCCATATTCATGTATTTATGTTCATAATTTCAAAAAAATCTTTAAGTGAAAGATCTTATATCTAAAGATCTAGGAGACAATAGAAACATGTGTGCTCCTGATGATCCATTAGAAAATGAAGGTGCTTATGTTATTAATAATATAAATAAAGATTATAACTCTTCTCAAAATAACAAAACAATAAATAATGACTCTTCTTCTAATGATAAAGGTAAAATGATTCAGAATAATTATTCAATTAGTTTAGCTAATAATTTTTATCAAAATATTTCTTTATTAACTAGTTATAATAATACATAATATCAGTCTTATAAGCCTAAAAATTTTCAACAATCTGATGTTAAATCTTATAATATAATTGATGATTTATCTACAATTAAAATTATATTTTTGTTATTACAAGCAACTAGTCTTCCAAGACAACTCGATAAAATTAATGAAGATGTTAAAAATCCTAAGATTGAAGTAGGTTTACAAGAATAAGACAGTAATGAATAATCAACTTTTTTTCTCAAAGTTATGACCTTCCTATAGAGTATATACCTCCTTTTTATGTTTTGGTTTGCTAATAAGGTAATCCATAATTGTATTCTAGATATTGGTGCTTCAAAGAATATAATGCCTACATTTATTGTAGATCAATTAGGCATATCTTATGAAACTAACAATAAGAAGCTTACTAGATTTGATTCTAGACAAACTAAAAGTTGTGGTAAGTTTGGAGACATAGTCATTAAGATTGCTCAAGATGAAAGAAATAGATGCATGGTTAATGTCCAAGTTTTAGATATTTCTAGTAATTATGCTATGTTATTAGGAAGGGATTGGTCAAAACCAATTGCTCCTTTTAAAAAAAAATTGTATCACATGGATTCCCATTAGTAATGAAATTATTTTCATTAAAAGAGAAGATTGGTCTAGTTGTAGACACTAAAAAACCACACACTACAATTCTAGATGTTAAACTAACCCTTAGACCATCTTGAGATGACAATAAGACCACTTCCTGACTATTACCCCATAAACCTAAGTCAACCTAACTAACTCTGACCATTATATCTTTTTCTTAATAACCTTCAATGTTCGATCCTAACCTTTGATGGTTAGACTTGACTGCTAATGGTTAGCCTTTAACCACCTTAAGGGTTAACTCTAACTCAACTCCACCTTACTTTTTTATTCTTAGCCACTCACATAATTATGCATGTTAAAGGTAAAATAGATATCCTATTAAACACCTTGTTTGAACCTATTTTTTTACCTCTCCCTTCTTTCTATAAAAAGAGAGGGGGAGGAAGTGAAAGGAGAAGAGGAAATCATCAAATTCTTGTGCAAGAGATTAGAGTTTTGTGTGTAAGTACTCTTCTCACTTTTGATAAATCTATAAAAGCCTCTAATGAGTATGATAAAGATCAAAAGTATGGTAATTCATCAATTTTCAAGCCAAGGTATCGTCACTCTACCAAAATTGATCTAGGATCCACAACAAGTTTTTAGGCACCCTCAATGTTCTTCAGACCAACAAAAGTTAAGTATTTGTCTCCTATCAAGATTGAGGATTTAGTTTCTTTGTCATATCTTTATACAACCTTTCCCAACCAAACTTAAAAAAAAAACCAAATCTCATCCTAACCACCGATGGTCTAGCCCTAACCATCAATGATTTCTTAACCGTCGATAGTCACCCAACTGCTAATGGGCTCACCCAACCATTGATGGTCATTATGTGTCAATTCTAATAACAAGTTAATTCCACCTAGTAGAACTTAACCAAATTCTATTGTTTCAGTTTCTACCTGATCATAAAGGATCACCCTATTTTTTGAATCATGTGTAATTTATTTAGCATAACATCTAATCATTTATTTCTATAATTAGTCAAATTCATCCCTTTTCAATCACTGATTTTAGTATTTTCTATTATTTATACAATTAATCTATCTTTTACTTTCAAAACTTGATTGTTTAAAAGTATGGATTGATAGCCTCCAAGAAATCTTGTGCTTCTTGGATATAACATGCTAGGCAATCCACCCTACCATCCAACTAATCAACCATTTCCTTAGTGCTTTTTTTATCTACAAGTCATTCATCCCTAGATAAAGAGGAGTATTTACAAACATCTAGATTATATAGAGTAAACCAAATCTAGGTTCTACTAACCTCACCCTTATTTTAAGTTTTACAACTTTATTCTACATTCTGACATGCCTAGTAGGACCCTTGAGTCTTTTCTTAAGTTCATAGTTTCATCTAGGTGCTTTTTCTTCTTGTTTTCTACTCATATAATGAAATCAAGATTTCATTTTAGGATTAAAATTAACTAAATGATTTCTTATTTTAGCTCACATAACTTAATCAATCATAGGTTCACTCTTGTCACACACATGAGCCTAAACCACTTACACCTAATCGAGCATTGAAACATTGACATAAGGCTCAATGAGATTTCATCACCTAATAGTCACCTTTCCTTAGCTATCTTACTTAGATTTCATCACCAATGTGAGAACCAACTTAGTATGTTGGCTGAATGTAATCTCTAGCAACTCTATATATTTTAGATAAGCATCTGACATCTTTATCACTATAGTGTGTGAAGTGATGGGGTAGGCCCTAATATCAAGCCATGCACCATGTTCTAGTATAGATCTTGAGAGATTTTAACTACCTAAAATCATCCTTAGATATCTTCTTCTAATACCAGATCTACAAACCCAAGTTGGTCTTCATAACATCTTTAAAAATTGAGACATAAGACAAAAGAAAGATAATAATGTATCCTAAGATTTTAACACATATTATTCTATGTATTACTTTCCTTGAGATCTTTTTATTTTGATTGAATCTCTTTTGAGTTGTGAGATTGCTTTTATCTTCTTTTTCCCCTTATTTGCATGGTTTATATTGGGAAATAACTAAAAACCAACAAAATTAGGATCCACCTCCTAATCATCCATATTCCTCTTCCTCTTCATCCATGGAGTATGTGTCGAATGCAGAGAGTTCTTCCCTTATAGAATTCCTATCATCCCTCAAATGGTTTCCAAAGGTGATATGGATTTCACCACTTTTTTTTATAATAATCCCATAGCCCTCCAACATTACCTTAACATCATATGACACCATACTCTTGCTTTGGTTCCACCTACTGACCCACCCTATGGCATGCCACCCCACCTTATGGGTAACACTTTTGTTTCCACAATTTCCACCCAATATTTAGTTACCCAATCATCATCTTCTATTAATAATACTACCCAACCAACCAACCAACCAACCAACACCTAAACACCTTCTATCCTAATCAATGACCCTCTTAGCATAGGAGTAACCCAACCTTTGGAAACTAGTACTCTACTTACAGTAGGAGTACCCTCTAATAGTGTCATCACCCTTCCTCTTGTTTCCAACCCACCTACCTCCACTCCATTTTAGAGCTTGGTGTTTCCCATAACTTCTACTCTTCCACCCATTAGTACCAAATTTACCACCTATCCTCTAATTACTAACCCAACCATACCTCTAACCTAGCCTATGTTAGTCCCCCAATAGGTTCCCATTGTATCAAACCCAATATACATCCATAAACCACAAAGATATGTACCTCTACCTTCCACCCAACCACCTATCTCCACATATTCATATGTTTCATCATCCTAACCACCCATTTCCACATACCAATATGTGGTATCTTTGTAACCTACCACCATCTATCTATATGTTTCACACACCCAACCTCAATAGAATACACCTAAAAACTTTGGAGGCACATAATTTTAGATATATCTAGTAACAATGTTGATGGAAAAAATGACTAATCTAGAGTCATCTATTTATAGTGCCCATAACCTCTTATCATATGACCAAATCTACAATGATCCAATTCATCCATCCATCCCCATTTGACCTTATCCTCCTCAACTGTAAATTCAAAAAAATTCAAAATTTTAGAACAAGTAAGACCCTCAACAACATCTAAGAGCATTTAGGCATTATTTTTATTTTATTTCCTATGATGATGATCTCCTTATTCATACCTTTCTCATGTCTATATCAAGTTTGGTACTAGATTGGTATAATACCATTACCAGGCACTCCCTCTTTTATTTTTCCCAACTAGATTAAACTTTCTTAGATCACTTTTCCATAAACATCTCTAATAAAGTTTCCATCACTGGTCTTTAATCCATTTGATAATTTGATGATGAGTCCATTGATAACTTCATAGTCCATTTGAGAAGCTTGATAAATCAACTCTCTTTCTCTTTTCCCCAACTCAAGATGATAGAGATCTTTGCTTGGGCTTGTGCCAAACACATCTCATCTAGTTTATCAGTTCAAACTCTTAGGATCTTTGATGAATCTTTCACCATCACGCATAAATTAAAGACTAGAGCCATTGATGAGGGAAAGTTAAAATTAATAAATAAGAACTTTTCCTTCAAATAAAATGAGACTTCCTCCTCTAAACCTAATAACCAAACTAACTCTAACACCAAAAATAAGAGAACCTTGAATGTGGTTATTCTTAAAACCATTCTTTTGTTGATTGTTAATGAACCCAACTCTTCTAATTTTCCAACTAGAACACTAGGAACCCAAATTACAACAACCAAAATAAATTTTTTCCACTAGGGGAGTCATATACTTTGGTCTTAGAGAAGTTGTTGAAATAAAATATTATACAACTTCATATAATAAAACCCCCACAACAATTTGATTCCTCTCATCTTGTACCTAGTTGGTATAAGGATAACTAATTATGTGACTTTCATAGTGTCATTAGACATGATGTTCATAGGTATAATACCTTTAAAAACATTGTCTAAAGTCTTATTGACAAGGGGGAAATTGTGTTTCATAACCCCAATGAACCCCTAAATCAATCACTTTACATATTTAGATAACCATTCCCTAACCATTCCCATCCTGAAAATAATGAAAACAATAGAGTAGCATCCTCTCATAACCATGAGGTCCATACCATTAACACAGTTCTTAATGAACTCATTATGGAGGAATTCATTACCCAAACCACCTTTCCTTCCCCTCCAAATTTTTAGGTAATGTAGTCACCTTCCATTTCCTTAGAAACTGAGACAAAGGAAACAACTGTCCCCATTTCTCCACTTATCAAGGCAGTGGAGCCACCCACTTCTCTTTTGGACGACATACCAAAATATGTAGAAATTACAACCATATACTTCTATTCCATCATAAAATAATCCACTCTTCCTTTGTAAAGCATTATTAATGAAGAGATCACTCTACCTACCTCTCCTATAGGAGACTTATCTTCCCAAACATTGGGGCCTTTGATTGATGGAAATATTGAGATAACCACTCCTCTCTCCACCCATAGGTTTGTCCTTTGAGACCAATATTAAAGGGATAAAACATGTATATAAGCCATTCTCTAGAATAGTTCAAAACTTGGAGTACTTATCCCAACCCAATGTAGATTGTACCACATTTTAGCATCATCTCAACTTCTTTACCCAACCAAGAAATAGCCTCCAACCATGACAATGTCATCCCAACCTTCCATTTCACTATTGAACCCACCATCACCCCAACCAAACCTTTAGAAACCTATACCCCTCAAGCCATAGTTAAACTGATCAAACCAACTTTACCTAAAATAACCCAAGTAGCCTCCCTCATCACAACCAAACCTATCAAAAACATTTGCATGATCCCTAATTAGATTCTTACTCACCCTTTAATAGAGGTGGATTTAGTGCCACCTAACCCACCAAAAGTCAATCCAACCAAGGAGAACCACCTAGGATCCTAAGACCTAGATCCTTACCACCTATTTTTACCTTTCCTTCCATTTTAGGACCACACCTTCTTCAATCCTAGGACCTCATCCTTTGGTTAAGAAAACACATCTCCCAAAGATAACCCAAACCCAACCTTTTATTTTATCTATGCCCCTACTTATCCTCTTTGCAATGTCAACCTCCAAATCCTCCACTACCAAACATCCTACTTTTAAATCTTCTATTTTTATATCACCCAATACCAAGCCTGCTACTTCTAAAAATTTTCCTCTAAAGCACCAACTACCAGGAATACTTCACCACCTAGAACTCCCGCTACTAAGCCTACTCCTAAAAAGGCTTCCATTCCCACAATCAAAACTAGAACTCCAACATCCTTGTCACCTTTATCTGAGTCTTACTTAATGATCATTCAAAGGTTATTACAAACATCTTGATTAACTTTTCCACCTATCAAACCATTTGACCCACATAGTCCTAAACCATCCTTGTATAATGACAAATTAGTATTCTCATACCATATAACACTTGGGCATGATACAGAGAATTGTAAATCTCTCCAAGTATTAATCCATCAAATGTAATATGAGGATGAATTATTATTAGATGATCCTCGTATGATCCCACCACTCATCCAAAAACTAAGAGCCATCAACCAACACTTACTTGATCCTACACTCTCATCCAAGAATGAGATGGAACCAAATCAATCCTCTAACCCAACTCCTCTCCAAATCCATCCCATCCATGTGGTTAAATAATCACAAGCCCAATAAAAGGATAAGGGAAAATCAAAGGTGTTTATTCCATGGACATATCCCTCTTCCACTACCCAATCACCCAACCAACACCAAATACCTTTACCTTCAACCAAAAATCAAGGTGTCCATCTTGGGTCCTTCTCAATCCAACCATTCTAAATCAATCCAATGAGTAGTTCTGAAATAGCTTCATCAAACACCAGTGAAGATGAGTCTATATGAACTTATCAATACCTCATCCCATCACTAGAAACCAATGTTAATAGAGGTTCAACCAAAAGACCCACAAACTCTAGTAGCCTTTGTCATAGCTCTTCAGTTTGCCAACCTTATCACCTTCAAAGATTTAGAAATGCCCTTCATTCATATAGATGATCCAAATCCTCCCCTCTTCATTACCACATACATCAACCAAACCTATGTCAAGAGGGTTATGAGTGATGGGGCAGATAGCATTAACATTATCTCCTCTCATGCATACAACCAACTCAAATTACCATAGAAAATTATGTCAAAAACCTCAGTGGTGCTTTGATCATTTAATGACACCATGGCCACAATGTTAGAAACTATTATCCTTCACATTCATCTAGGAAACTACACACTTCCCAAGATCTTCTACATAATATAAGGTGAGTTATAGTAAAACATTTTACTAGGATGCCCTTGGATTCATTCCATGGGTTGTGTGCCATCCCCCTATACCAATTCATCAAATTTGAACATGAAGGTCAAGTTATTACCATACAAGCTAACCTATGTCCTTTTAAATCATGCAACATGATGTACCAACCCAATGATGTTCTCCTTCTTCCATCCAATAAGCCTTCATAAAAATATGAAACCCCATCTTCTTCTACCAATGAAGAATCCACTAGTTCATCCATCCCTTATACCCAAATCCTTGTAATGGACCCTTTGGAATCAACCTTCCAACATATTTCATTGGGGGAGTACCATATTTTGACACTAAATGTTTTTCCTAATGCCCAAGAGTATGGGAATGTTGACCAATAACCTGGATATAACCCCAATATTGGATATATTATTCCTTTCAAGCCCTCAACTTGTTAGACCAATTTCATCTATGGGGGACTTGATAAACCCCTTGACACTTCCACCACCTATTTTTCATCTTGAGCATTCACCTCTAGTTTCTCCTATCTAGATATTCTAGATTTTCTAAGACATACCCCTATAAGTGTTATTGGAAGGGATTTGTTCTAGGTCTATATGAACATGAACCACATGAGTTACTTTTAATCAAGACCCAAAAATATCATAAAAATCATGGCTTTAGTTTCATGCCACCTAAAAAGAGAACAAACATGCCTCCCATTACCATCATTAATTAGGAGGATATCCCATCCTCACTAACCCCTTCTCTATCATAATGTGAGGATTTTGATGTCATCCCACCTAATTTTTTTTCATCAACATGATCAGCCTCAAACCCCTAACTTATCTAAAGAATGGGGTGACCGTGACCATTCCTTTGACTCATCCTGAGATGGTAGGATATGACTCTCCTACCATTAATATTATTTGGTGTCAGGATGATGATTCCATTCTTACCTATATAGGTGAAAAATATTATTCTATCCATAAATATCTTCCCCTCAAACTTCAACTATGTTGAATGAATCTACCATGGACATCAACTTGGGTACTCTAGATAACCTGTACATTATTAAAATTGGCCAATCACTAAATTTTTAGGAGATACAGGACTTCCCCTCCTTCTTATAAGACCAAATCATAAAATTTACATAATATTATAGTGACATTCTAAGAATTAACCCCTCCATCACTACCCATAATATATTCACCAACCATGATGTCAAGTCCATTAGGCAAAAACTTCATCAGATGTACCCTCACATATCCCTTCTAGTCAAAGAAGAACTTCAATATCTCCTATCCATAAATTTCATCCAACCCATTATTTATCCCTAATGGGTCTCAAACATCATACCTATCACTAAATCTACTAGGGAACTTTACATTTGTGTATACTTTCATGACCTTAACCTTGCTTGCCTAAAGGATGACTTTTTTTTGTCAAGCATTGACCATCTTATTGATTTTAAAGCTAACCATGAGATGTTATCTATTATGGATAGGTTTTTGGGTTACAATAAAATGTTAATTACCCTTAAAGATCAACAAAAAACTACCTTTATCACCCCATGGGGAAATTTATGCTATAGGTTCATGCCTTTTAGTCTAAAGAATGCTAGTGTAACCTATCAGTGTACTATAACCTACATATTCCATGACCTTGTTCACAAAATCATAGAATAATATATTGATTACCTTATTAGGAAATACAAATATTTTAAATATCATCTAGCCATTATTAAGATTATCTTTGAATGATTCATCCATTACCATGTCTGCCTTAATCCCAAGAAGTGTATTATTTGGGTCTTGTAGGCAAGCTTCTTGGATTCATTATATATCTTCATGAAATAAAATTATATCCCAAAAAAATCAAATAAATCCTCAACTTGATTCATCCCACCTACCTCAAAAAACTCTATAGCTTTTAGGGGAAGCTCTAATCCATTTGTTAAGCTATCTCCCATCTCTCAAATTGATGCTAACCTTTTCACCACCTTCTAAAGAATGATGTATCTTTTAAGTGGAATATAGATTATCAATATGTGTTTGATTCACTTAAATATTACCTTTTATCTCCACCTATCCTCATTCCTTCCAAGGAAGATCAACCTTTTTAACTTTATATTTCTACCACCAACCAATCCTTAAGGGCAATGCTAGATCATCAAGATGAGCAGAATAGAGAGTAAGATATCTACTACATAAGTTTTAAGCTTATAGAGTATGAGATTTAGTATACCCATAATGAAAAAATTTACCTCAGCCTAGTATTTATGGCCACCAAAATTAAACATTAGCTTCTCAACCATAAGACCTTTATCATCACCAACATCGACCCTCTCAAATATATGAACTCCAAGCACCAAAATCAATGTATGACCAAGTGGATCATGCTTTTAGCTGACTTTGGACTTAAATTCATCTCAAAAAAGTTAATTAAATGGTAATTCATTACCAAACAATTATCCAAATAACCATTAGCATACAACTAATCTCCTCTTCTCAAGTTTCTAGATGAGTCCATTATGACCCTTTCTCAAGTAGACTTCACATATCAAGTGCCATGTTATTCGATGGATCAAAGTGTCAACATGGTGGTGGAGCTAGCATCATCATTATCACCCTTCATGGTGAACCTCTTCCTTTATCCTTCAAGCTATATTTTTAAAGTACCAATAATATGGGTAAGTATGAAGCTCTAGTGATAAGACTCTAAACTGCATTAGCCTTGGGAGTCAAAATGATCAACATTTTTGGTGACTCTAAACTTATGTTCAATCAAATAAATAGATATTATAAATTTAATAATGATGTTTTACAATATTAAAAAAAACTATGTGATGTACTCTTAGCATCATTTGAATACTGTCATATCTAAACCACTATATGATCTATAAACAAGTTTGTTCATATGATGGCTTCTCTCACTTCCTAGATCCCATTTGTACCCTCTAACTCTAAGATATATGTAATTATCCATTGACTTAATAAAAATTATTATATTAAAGTAGACTCTATTATCGTCTTAAATTTGGAGGAGACCCAACCTAACTTTGGTATCAACAAACTTTTGATTATCTCAACTTTTTCATAATCCCTTCCAACCTTTCTAGGAATACTTGAAGAGAATTTTTTTAGATCACCTCAAGTTAAACCATAATAGGAGGAATTATCTATAAAAATGGCTTATATTTTATCCTCTTCATTGCCTACACATTCATGAAGCCTCTCATGCAATCAAGGAAATGAATGATAGGATTTGTGAAGGACACTTTAGTGGTCTAGTCATTGCTAAACACATCCTTCGTCTTAGCTATTATAGGCCCACCCTTATCCAAGATTGTTTTGATTATGTAAAAAAGTGTGTTAAATGTTAACAACATGCCAATTTACATCATGCACCTATCCATAGTCTCCAAGTACCCAAGGATATCTAGCCCTTCTCGTAATAGGGTTTAGATACTATTGGTGAAATTAACTCCCATTATTCATAGCAACATCATTCTATCATCACTTCAATAAAATATTTCACCAAATGGGTAGAGTTTATTCTTCTCATCTCAACCAAATCCAATTTTTTTTTCAATTTTATCAACCATCACATTACTATCATTTCAGTGTTCTTCATAAAATTATCAACCATAATGGCAAATCTTTCAAAAATAAACAAGTCTAAAGTCTTTATGACACATTCAATATCGGGTTAAGATTCTCATGTCCTTATCATCCCATAAGTAAATACATAGACTAAATCTTCTAAAAAAATATCAACAACATGTTCACTAAAATGGTTAATGTATTTGGTCAGGATTGACACCTACACCATTCCCTTTACCTTATGGGCATTTCATACTAGCATATGAACCCCTATGAGTGCTACCCCTTTCTCTCTTGTGTTTGGAGTAGATGTTATATTTCCTCTCAAAGTATAAATTCCGTCTCTTCACATATCCCTATAATATTTAATTTTTGAGGGTGATTATCATCAAGAACATTTAGCTGAAGTTAAGCTACTTGATGAATGTTGTTTAGTCATGCTTACCCATCTTTGTGTCTATCAAGAGAATATCAAGTGTGATTATAATAAGCACCTCTGATAGTGAGAATTCAACATCAAAAATCTCATTTTAAAATGAAAATCAACATGTAACCAATGTGGATAAAATAAAATGGGGTTATTTTAGTTTCAATTGGCTTAGACCTTATATCATAATGCATAAGTATGGATCAGGAGCTTACCGGTTGTCCTCTCTTGAAAATAAAATGTAACCTAAGCCCCTCAATGTTTTTCATCTACATCATTTTTTTTGTTAAATATAATTAAACTCACCTGTTGTCTAATTTAAGCTGATCCCTTATTTTCACCCACATGCATCCCCTTATTTTAGGGACAACATATTAAAGCTAAATCATGTGATTATCCATTACAACCTTCACCTAATATTGAACATAGGCACCATGGACCTACCCATTAAATGGTTTTCATGGTACTTTCCATCTATTTATAGGATGGATTCCTATGGTCATTATCACTTAAACCTCTTTTACCCATCATCAGCCTTGTTATGCTCAATTTCCACCTTCATAAAGTTGAACCTTTCAAGCCTATATAAGTAAATACATGTCAATATATAAAAAAATTAGAAAATCACAATATAAGATTAAAAAAACATATATTATATGGGTCATTCCAAGCATTTGTAAACTACTCCCTTGAAGGACAACTACCAGAAAAAATCAAAATTTCTCCATGTAAGGTATACTGCTCCCTTAAAGGACAACTATCAAAATCCTTAAAAAATTCTCACAAACTTAAACCAATTGTTATAAATATTGTCCTTGATTTTAAATTAGCATTTAATGTCTAAATGTGTTTTTAATTTTTGTATCTTGGCTAAAAGTGAGTTAATATTAATTAAATATTAATGAATATATTTTTGGTTGCATAAATACAAAAGAGGTCCCATGAGGAAGTCAAAGAGTCATCACTAAAGATAAAAGAGGAAAAGGATGCATTTCTCCATGAAGTGTCACCTTGAGGAATCTAAAGAGTCATCACTAAAGATGAAAGAGGGAAAGGATGCATTTTACCATGAAGAGTCACCTTGAGGAATTGAAAGAGTCACCAGGTAAAGATAAAGAAAGGATTTGAAGGGTCATGTAAGTTTGGAACCATTTTCTATGTGAATTGAAAGGTTTCAAAGGGTGAATTCCAAAGGTCATTTGGAAAGCTATAAAAGGAGGCTTGGGAAGCCATTTATAAATATGGAAGTGAATGATTTTATCTAGCTAAAAAGAGTAGAGGAAAGTAGAGAAAAGAGAAGAGATATAGTAGTGTGCTATCATTTTTTGAGAAAGTAACATTGAGAGATAGTTGGTGTTTTATACACAAGAGGGGTTGGTGCTCCTGTGGGTTGGTACTCATAAATCTTTGTAAGGGGTTGGTGCTCCTATGGGTTGGTGCTCACAAATCTTGAGATTGTTCTCCATGTTTTTTCCCACTTTGGGTTTCCACATAAAATATGCTCTCTCTCTCTCTCTCTCTCTCTCTCTCTCTCTCTCTCTCTCTCTCTCTCTCTCTCTCTCTCTCTCTCTCTCTCTCTCTCTCTCTCTCTCTCTCTCTCTCACACACACACACACACACACATGGTGCATGTTATTTCTTTCAGTTTTATTGCATATCTTGAATGTATGATTAAGTGGTTAAAGCAAAAGGAATTTGATTAAGTTATATATATATATATATATATATATATATATATATATATATATATATATATATATATATATATATATATATATATATCATGTGCTTAATACCACTCCCTTGAAGGATGGTTGAGTAATTTTTTTTAAAGCATTTCAATTCATGGGAAGCTTCTCATATCGATTAGCTTCCCAATCAAATGACCCGATATCAAAATTAGAAAAAACAAAGATAATTTTATAAATTTCAATTAGATTTCATAAGTATACTTCCCACATCGATTAGTATATACCTTTTTTGATATGGACTTGTTTATATTGGCTCTTTGGTAACCTATATAAGATGCATGCTAGTTTCACAAGAAGGTTCCACCATCATTGACCTCCCTTTTATACCCTCTATAAGTAGAGGTTTTTTGAGCTTACTTGACACTAGGTGGTCAAGAAACTTTTTTAACTAACTAATGAACACTAATACGAAGAATTTGAAGGGCTTATGTTCATAAGCCGATATACCTTAAGTTTATCTTGGTCCTTACCAATGAAGAAGCATCATGCCTTATTATTATTTTTCTCATACCTACTTGCTGATACATTAATTAACAAGTTTATCTTTTTATTGTCTTATCTTTTCTCACATTTAGTTTCATTATCCAGCTTACTCTTTATTTTTTAAGATTAATTCGCCTTCATCTAAATAAATACAATCCATTAAAAATATTTCACTATAACTATGTTTTGTGATTTCCTTCTTACCTTATTTGTTTAAGTGTTTTTAATCATAAGAACATTTTAATGAATTAACTATCTCATATATCAAACATCATCTAGTGATCAATCATGTCAACTAACCATCTATCATATCTTCCATAATTTAATCATACATCAAAAATAAATGAGTCATTCACATATGTTATCCACCACATGTCTAATCTAGATAAAGAGACATAGGCTCATTAATTCAAAGCATGAACATTATCGTATCAAATTCATAACATCATAACCATAACCACATCATAATCATCATCACATAAACACCATCCATCAAATATCAACATCATCATCATATCATAAAAAATATCAAATATCATCATGATCATAAATTAAATAGCCACATAATCACATGCCTAGCTAGGTGAGTAAACATAAACCATTACATCATAACCATCATAACATCACATCATCAAATAAACATCACCATCAATATAAACCATAAATAATGATCACATCTATATATCATGAGCTCATAATTAAATTAATGATCATATATATAATAATGTATATGTCTCTCAATGGATATATAAATCTTACCACATCAACTCATACGCTAGTATCAAAATTATATAATACACCAAAATACAAGGTCTTATGAGAGTCTAAGACCCTAGATAACCACTTCCTCCTAGAACCTACCCAACTCCTGAGCCTACCTGTCTACCTATAGATGTGGCCCACTGACTTGGTGTCACACTGTTGGCCCAACAAGTGATCATCAATCCCTAGTACATGGAAAACTCTCTCCAAATATAAAATAAAACAAAACACAATATAAAAGAGAGATAACAATTTCTAATCCCACCTACATACCCAATTCTCAAAATCAACAACAAACCCTAACCCTAGATGTCAACTATCCACAACTCTAAACAACAACACAAAAAAAAAAACTCAAGTCTAAAAACTACCAAATATAAGTGTACTACCTACCTCATTTTTAAATCATCATCATGGAGGATCTCTAAAAACTACTACTTCCTAACCCTATAATCTCCCTCATCCTTATTACATCCTCTCTAGTCAATACATCCAACCAATCAACTGTAGTTAATACCCAATCATAAATCTCTTAATAAGTCACTCAACACATTCACCTAAATGAAGGATCTCAATTGTCACAATTTTTTCAAACATGTTAATAGCTAAGCACCATAGATCAAGTTTAAAAAATGAACTAAAACCCTCAGTGGCCTTTTTTTGTCAACCTTTTAGGGATGATGTACGACCATCGATGGTTACTTGGTGACCATCGACGGTCAACCTCAATCATCGATGGTTGACCACTTTGGGATTTTTCAATCCCACCCACCATTTTTAAAACAAATTCTCATCACAAAAATAATCCCATTACCAACCATTGGATTACCTATTCTCTACCAACTAAAAAACCAATCATGTAACCTCGACATTGGTCATTTTGTCTAAATTTTTTCATGTTTTATGATGACCTTGATTTGGTCATTCTGACCACTATGATGACATTTCCATACTGACCATTTTGAACTCATGCTACTTTTGTGCACAAACCATGTGTGTCTTCCCAAGATCACTTCCTACCTTGGATACATATGGATACACAAACCTTGCTTAGGTGACTTGTGTTTATAATTAAAACCTAACCACCATACCTAAATATGGTCACTTGGTCTACTTGTCACTTGTCCTTCTAGTACCACCTATTTTATCTATTAACTCAACTATGGTAATCTAGTCAATGCGAGATCTTGGATATCACACTTAGTCACACTTTGTGTGTACATTTGTGCTTTAGTGCCCAACCAAACACCAACTCCATCACCCACTTACCCACTTATCAAACCCACACATAATTATTTTTTACCTCATCACTTCTCAATTTGAATGGAAACACCTCTTCACATGCTTAAGGGAGCTAAACCTTTAACCTACCATCCATTTTTTGTTTTACAGCTTGTTGATATAAACTACATAACAAAAAGGGGCAAATGTAAACAATAAAAAACCACACACTACATTTTTAGATGTTGAACTAACCTTTAAACCATATTTATACCACTTTGGGACCACTTCTTGACCATTAACCCACAAACTTGTGTCAACTTGACTAACTTTGACCATTCTACCTTTGTCCTATTGATCATTGATGGTCGACCCCTAACCACTAATGGTTAGAATCGATCGTTGACATTCATACTTTAACCACATTAAGGGTTAACTTCAACTCAAATCTACTTTGATTTTTTATTCTTAGACACTCACATAATTATGCATGTTAAGACTAAAATTAAATGTCTTATTGAACACCTTGTTCAAACCTATTATTTTACCTCTCCCTTCTTTATAGAAAAAGAGAAGAGGATGAGATGAAAGGAGAGAAAATCATCAACTTCTTGTACCATAGATTAGAGTTTTGTGTGTAGGTACTCTTTTCACTTTTAGTGAATCTATAAAAGCCTCCAATGAGAGTGATAAAGATCACAAGTGTGGTAATTCATCAATCAATAAGCCAAGGTACTATCACTCTACCAGAATTGCTCCAAGATCTACAACTAGTTTTCAACCACCCTTAACATTCTTCAGACTAGAAAAAGATAAATATTTGTCTCTTGTCAAAATTTAGGATTTAGTTTCTTTTTCATATCCTTCTATAACTTTACCCAACCAAACTTCTTGACCCAAACCAAATCCCATAGTAACCAGTAATGGTCACCTTGACCTCTGATGGTTTGGTCCTAAACATTGATGGTTTATTAACTATTGATGCTCACCCAACCACTGATGGTCTCACCCAATCACTGATGGTCACTATGTGTCAATTCCAACAACAAGTTAATTCCACCTATCAAACCCTAACCAGATTCCACTTTTTGAGTCTCTATCTGATCACAAAGGATCACCTTATTTTTTAAACCATGTTTGATTTATTTAACATTAATATCTAATCATTTATTGGTATAATTAGTCAAATCCATCCTTTTTCAAGCACTTCTTATACTTGATTTTAGTATTTTCTTTTATTTATACAAGTAATCTATCTTTTACTTTTAGAACTTAATTATTTAAAAGTGTGGATTGATAGCCTCCAAGGAAGCTTGTGCTTCTTGGATCTAGCATGTTAGGCAATCCACCCTACTATCTAACTAATCAATAATTTCTTTAGTGCTTTTATATCTCAGGTCATTCCTCCCTAGATAAATAAGATTATTTACAACTGTCTAGATTATGGAGCACAAACCAAATCCATGTTCTACTAACCTCACTTTTGTTTTAAGTTTTACATCTTTATTATTAGAAAATAAAGCAAAATTTATGTGAAACACTAGTACACCTATAGAATCATCCGCTTCTTCCACTATTTTTTATGTTGAGACAATAATTAGAACTTATGAGTTGTTGAATTTAGATGAACCAAAAAATCAGCATGAATAAGTCTTTAAGAAAAATGTTTTATGGACATTATACTTTGATAGAGCTTTTTCTTAGCAAGGTAGTGGTGCTAGAATTTGTTTACTCTCTCCTCTTGGTAAATTTTTTCATTAAGCTTATAATTTATCATTTGAAAACATGAATAATAAGTATAATTTGAAGCATTATGTTTAAGTTTGGAAAAAAATATTGAACTCAATATAAAACATTTAGAAGTCATTGGTGATTCTAAATTAGTTTTTAGGTAAGTTTGTAAAGTTTAAAAAAACTAATCAAACTCATCTACGTCATTATATGAATTTTTTTTTATCTTTACTTAAATATTTTAAGGCTTTCAATATCACTTATATTATTATATAATATAATATTAGAGGTGATAAGCTTGATATTTTTACATCTAACCTAATTCTAAGTGAGAGTGAACTAACAACAAACTTCTCTTATGCTAAAATTTTTTGACCTAAAATTCTTGATTTCAATGATAGTTGACCTATTTTTAGTTATGGTGAACACATAGATTCTTTTATTAAAGGTAATTATTTTGATCATGATGATTATTTATTATATTATGGAGATTATTTAAAATTAAGTATTAATAAGTTGTCTACTAGTTTAGTGTGTTTGGAATCTATGTTTGCACCTAATAATCAGTCCAAAATTTCTAGAATAGAAGAACCTTATAGGAGAATCATAGGTGAAACCATTCCTATTAATTTAGGTATGGAGAATGATATTAAATATTTTTATTTAGGAATACATGTTACTACTAGTGAGAAGGTTAAATTCATTAAATTATTTAAATAATTCATTGATATATTTTCTTAGTCATATAAAGATCTTAAAGGTTATAATATTGATATTGTTAAACATGATATGCCTATAAAACTCAGTATTAAACTTGTAAGATAGAAAATATGAAGAATTATCCCTTTGATAGGAGATGCCATTAATAAAGAGCTAGATAAAATGATTAATGTTGGTGTCATTTTTCTTGTAAAATATTCTAAATAGGTAGGTAATTTAGTGAAAGTTAGGAAGAGATATGGTAATATTAGATTGCGTATTGATTTTAGAGATTTTAATAAAGATAGCGTTAAGGATAATTTTTCTCTACCAATTATAGATCAAAATTTTCAGAAAGTTTTAGGATAAAAATGATTTCATTATTAGATGATTTTTTTGGTTATAATCAAATTTTTGTAAATCCTGAAGATAGACATAAAAGTACTTATAATAAAATGAATTTTAGATTAATGAATGTAGGAGCTACATAAATTTTTTGCTTATAATAAAATGACTTTTAGATTAATAATTGTAGGAGCTACTTTTTAAAGAGCTATGCATGTTGATTTTGATGACTTGATTGGCATTGTTATTCAAGTCTATCTAGATGATCTCATCATTCATTCAAAAAGATTAAAAAAAATATGTAGATCATCTTTGCGAAGTTTTCACAAGATGTAGAAAGTATGGAATTTATTTGAATCCAAAGAAATCATTTTTTGGTGTTACCGAAGGTAAGTTATTAGGACATATCATTTCTAAAGATAGAATTTTTATAAATCTTAAATAGATTCAAGGCATTAAATAATTACCTCCACCTAAAGAATAATCTAGTTTATGGTCTTTCTTTGATAAAAATAACTTTTTTAGGAAATTCATATCATATTTTGCTTACAAGTCTAATTATTTATTAAGAAATTAAAAATTTATACTTGAGATTAAGGTGTTGATTTAGTATTCAATAATTTTAAATATGCCATTACAAGTGCTCCAGTAATTGCTAAACCTAATTTAAATAAAAAATTCATTATTTATGTTAATGTTACTAAAAAAGCAATTGGAGATATTATCACTTAAGAGTTAAAAAATAATGATGAAAAACTATTGGTTATATGAGTCAAGTTTTAAAAGATATTGAAACTAGGTTCCCTCTTATTGATAAATTTGTTTTCTTATTAGTTTCCTCTATGATTAAATTTCATTATCTATTGATGGGAAACAAAAAATTTATGTAATATAATGTACCTATTTTATATTATCTTTTGAAACAACAAACCATTCAAGGAAGGCTTGCTAAGTGGATATTATGAATTCAAAAATTTGATCTTGAATTCAAAACTTCAAAAATAATTAAATGTAACAACTTAGCAAAATATTTAGCAAAAAATGCTTCTTCAAATGTTAATGTTTTGGTCTTGATAGTTGATTATAATTTAAATTCAAAACCTCCTTTAAATAACATGAATATTTCTATTTTTTTGTAAAAATGTCAAATATGGTCTTGAAATAAATGAATGGGATTGTATGTTGGCTGAAGATGACCAGCATCATGACTTAGTCTTTTATTTTAAAAATTGAGCATGTCTTAATAATTTTGATAACAAACAAAGATGCTCTTTGAATTTAAAATCTTTAAATTTTTATTTATTATAATTTTTTTATCAAAATAGAGATAAAGTTTTATTAAGATGCCTTACGCATGATCAAACTGAAAAAGTTCTTAGAGGCTATCATGAAGGAAATTTTGCTATACATTATGCTGGAAAAACCACTATTTATAATATCTTATGAGTAGAATATTATTGGCCTATGTTATTTCAATATTCTTATAAGTTAGTTCATTCTTATATGCCATGTCAATTATTTTTTCATAGAGATAAATTGCCTACAATGTCTTTAAATCACATTTATAAAATGGGCCATTGACTTAATTTGAGATATGCATCCTCCTTTGTCTACTGGTCATAGGTATATATTAACAACAATGGATTATTTTAGTAAGTGTCCTGAGGTTAAAAATCTTAATATTTTTGTAACTAGTGAAGTGATCTCTTTTTAAGAAAATCAGATTTTCTCTAGATTTGAAGTTCCTTATGAAATCATTTCTCATAATGGACCTCAATTTGTTTCAAATAAATTTTCAGAATTTTTGGGAAAATACTATATTATATATAGTCATTTATCTAAATATTACCCTTAGGGTAATGGTCAATCTAAGTCAACAAATAAAAATATGATTTCAATCATGATGAAATTAGTTTGTGAAAATAAAATAAATTGACATCTCAAAAAATTTGAAACTTTATGGGTTTATAAAATTATTGTCAAGGTAAAAACTAGTTATTCACCTTTCATTTTAACATATGAATTTGAGGCCACCTTACTAATAGAAATTCATATTTATTCAATTATAACTAATTTTAAATATGTTTCTAAAGATACAAATTTGATTGAACAAAGATTGCATGATCTAATAACTCTTAATGAGTCAAAAGCAACAACATTACATAAATTAGAAAGGGATAAATAAAAATTTTAAAAAAAAAATGGATAAGATAGTTTCTAATAAAATGTTTAAAATTAGTGATCTACTTTTATATAGGGACAAAGCTCATGAAGATCCTGCTAACATCATAAATTTGATTCATTATGGCTTGGTCCTTATAAAATTAATATTGTACTTAGAAATAATGCTTATCAATTAAAAGATCTTGATGGAATTTGGTTACGTTACTCAGTTAATGACCATCATTTGAAACTATTTCATGAATAGCTCTTTTTAGATTCATTTGATTCTATTTGTTTTCTTGTTCTCTTTTTATTTTGTGCTTCTTTTCTTTCATATCTTGTTATGTTGTTTTTTGTCATGGTTTGTTTGTTTACTTTTTATTGTTGCTTACTTCTAATTTTGAAAATATCAACATGTGTTTCAAATGGATGAAGTTTCACATTATCAAGGGAGAATGCAAAGATGTTATAATTTGGATGTAAGTATAAATTATTTTCATGAAGGAGAATAAGTGATTGAATACTTCAATGATGTTATTCATATTTGATAGGTGGTATATATACAATGTTTAGATAGTTACAAGACTTATAACTATCAATTGATTCCTTAACTGCTACACCACCTAAGCACCTAACCACTGCTCCTAACCATATCATTGAACTATAATTACATTATATAAATTATGTAATATATCAAGTTATGCCAACATTACCCCTTTTATTACATTATATCTATAAATATCATATTTCCTACTAGTAAACCCCCCTTTATTTCAAACAATGTAACTATTTTTTGCACTCACTATGTAGCCTACTCACTTTTGAGGTGGCATGCCATCTTTGTGGCTTCATGGTCTTAGTGGCACCTTTGTTTTTCCTTGTAGGATTACCACAAGATTTGTAAATGATAGGAGTACATCTCTCTGCTAACACCTTTGATAGTTATTTGGATTACCACAACCCATATGGTATTTTGTTGTATGTTGACCATGAACCTAGAGGTGGTAGGTGATCTTGACTATTTTAAACACTTCAATGGTTTCTTAGATTTCCACAAACCCTTTTTCAAGAACCAAACACTAATTTAGTGATTTTGCTCCCCACAATGTTCTTCATCAAGAAGTACCAAACTAGAAAAAGATGCTCAATATTTTATTTAAAAATACACTACACAATAAAAAAATAAACACACCAAAAATTTTCACCATAGTAATGACATGACCCCATTTTAAGCGAGTGATGACAGGACACCAGTTGTCCTCCAACCTCCATGTACCCTCCAGCCTCTAGTAAATTAAGTTGCTTACTAAGCTAATATGTTTATGTAATTCATGTTATTAATGACAAGACTCCCTATAATTTAGATGTCATGTATAAATTAAAATATTTATGTGACTATTTTTAAAAAAAAATCAACTTGACTCTTTTGACATAAAACTATCTCTTAACAATAATTTAACTATGGATCTAAACCATAAAACAACCAAAAATAAGGTGATATCAAACCTCCAATGACCAAACTATAAACCTCTTTTGCTTAAGTTTTTATAATATAATGTAAGTTATTATAAAAATAATAAAAAAATAAACTAATAACTCAATATAGAATATATGAAACTCTAATAACACAAAATTATTTTGACTAGACTTATAAATTATTAATAGTTATGGATAGTTGGCTTGAGTTTGATAGTGGTGTGAGAATTGATCTATGAGATGAGCATGACAATTACGTGCTAAGAGATAGAAACACTTATTTGGTTATTTAACTTCATCTTCATAGTTTTCATTGTATCTAGCTTTGTGTTCTACTCATATTCTCCTTGCTTGGTAGTATACATCGAATAAGAAATATTTAATAAGTCCCTTTTAGATTAACTCATTGAAATGAAGGTTTTCATTATCATGGAGGGATTATAGCAAGGAAAAGTAGAAATAAAATCTCTCTTGAGTGTCACAATATTTTTCCATAACCTGTGAGTCTCCTTGGTGGCTTTCGGTGGTCCCAAAATTGTCATTCATGTTTGGCATATTCAGCAGTCTCCCTAGCTCTCAACTCAGGCTACCTTTATTAGCCTTGATAAGTTATACCATGATTCAGGCTATGAATGCATCTCCTTTCTTTGTAAAGTCTATTGTATGATGTAACTTTGTGAAGACAAAGGCTTGCTTTACTATATGCAGGTCTACTTCTATTGCATCATGATCTTCTACCATGACTGCTATAACTCATGATTTCTTCTTGCATCATATTTTATAGGTTTGTTTGATCTAATATGCATTGAGATACTCGTACTACTATAGTCATTGATTCTTCCATGGTAGTCATCTATTAGGTAAATATATTCTCTTATTTCCCTAGGCTCACTCCATAGGATTTTGCTTCTATGCTACACATCTCAGGCTACTTTGCCAATAGTTTACAAATTTTGATCAACAATCTTGCATCTACTACATGACTCAAATGAATACCAAGAGTGTCTACTAGGTGGTTATTATGTTCTTTTCCATTTAGGATTCTTCTAAGTTTTCTAACATCACACAGTAAAAGGATCCAAACAGATTTACATTGAATGTTATTGAGGGCATGAGTTTCATAAACTAAGACATCATGATTACACTATGAGATCAAGATCAAATAGATAGAATTTAAATTTTGTACCTATGTTACTCTTATGCTCTCAAAATACTTACCATACATATGGGTAATGAAGAATAAAAGGATGCCCTTGATTGAATACATTAAACTACCATTTCATAAAATAGACACTGCTCTAATACCACTATAGAGCATAAGTGATTAAATATTTTGATGATGTTATTCATATGCAAGAGGTGGTATATATACAATGTTTAGATAGATAAAAAACCTATAACTATCCATTAATTTCCTAACCACTACACTACCTAAGCACCTAACCACTGCTCCTAATCAAATCACTAAACTATAATTACATTAACTAAATAATGTAATATATCAAGTTGCACCAACATTTTAGATATTACTCTTTATAAATTCAATTTTATTTATACATGAATAATATATTTTGAGTTTTAACTAGTTGTTAAAATAATACTTGATTGTTAAACATTGTATTTTAGGCATTTATATTAGTTTATGTATTGAACCTAAACTTCCCTACTATATCATTCTCATTCTTCATGCCACACTACTGAACATCTCATCCCTTATTTGAAATTCATTATTAAAGGGGTTCACACATATCTACTTGAGAAATGATTTACCTAGATTACAATCTCAATATTATGTTTTATCAATAGGAAATTTGATTTCTACTCAATTTTATTATTATAAAACTGACTAGTAAGGTTGCTAGTGTTATGCCTATTTTTCACATCCCTACTTTTTTTTGAAATCTATACTTTTATGCCATAATTATGACCCAGTCATGACATCTAAAACTATGAACATGGACCTAGATCAATTAGTAGTATATTGAGATGCATATTTTCAATTAATAATTTAATGATGATTGGTCTATAAATTTGTAATTATATTTTAAGTGGTTTTGAAAATCATAAATGGATGAATGAATAAAATATTCATATGTATTTATCATTGTTGAAGGTTTGTGATCATTCATTTATTTTCAAGTTAATTATAGATAGGATTATAATACAACATTTTTAATTTAGAATGGTAATATTTTTTATGGTTTTATCAAAATTGGAGGCATTATAGATTGCCATGATAGCATTCATATATCTACATTGATCCTCAACTTGATTTTTATATGGATTTATCAAAGTAAATTTTAGATCATTTTTTAGTTAATATTTTAGTTAGATTATAATATTTAATTTGATATTTTCAATTTATAATGGTAGTATGTGACATGGTTTGATCTATATATAAATATAGTATTGACTGGTTATAGTAATTTTCCATTAATTTAAATTTATTTTCCAAGTATATATATGGAGTGTCATGATGAATATAACATTATGATTTTGTTATAAGTGGAATTTTATATTAATTTTGAAACTTAAGATATTTCCTAAGGATATTAAGTATCCAAAAGGATTCTAAGTTTTAAAACCTAATACTTCATTATGCTAAGGTCCTATTTTAAATGTCATCTATCCTAAGTTCTAATGTGGTATGACTAGATTTATCGAGGATCCTAATGATCAATTTAGGATTATTAATTTTAAAGGTTAATGATTTAAGTTTATGTCTTAGGGCACAAAATTTTGAAGGCCATAAATTGGTGACTTTTAAGGGTGATATATTTGAGTTTATATGGTAATTCAAAGGATTTATGACATAATTTTATTGTTATTCAAATTTATATTTAATAAACTCATGGGTTAGCAAGTTCAATTGGCAGTCTGAAGACTCATGAATGGCTAGTTAGTAAGTTGAGATTAGTAGTCTATTTGGTATACTCCATGGCATTCTAGTTGGAAAGGTGAGTTAATACAAATCATGATAGAGGCTTTGATATATTGGAAGATCATTTAGTGGTTTAATAAATTAATGAGATAGGGTACATGCCATGAATCTTGCTAGTAAGTGTCATAGTAAGAAAATCATTTATCACTAAATTTGATAGCATTGCTAAGTAGGTTGGGGGAGTGTTATTTTCAATTTGATGAACCAATGGAAAATGTGCACATAAGAACAGGTAGTTACTTCACAAGGCTTGGTTACAAATATCATTATTTTCATTATTTTGGTCATTCTATGAATCTTTCTTGAGGAAATGACACTCTATTTGATTAGAGTTTGGAGTTGTAGATAGAATTTGTGAGTAGAAAGTTAAAGGAAAGCACATACATGTATGCCAATAAAAAAGTGAATAAGTTTTAAGAAGTTATTTTTTTGTTTCTAGTGGTTTTATAGTTGCATGGAGAGAAATATAATTTTTGGTTTGCATGTTTTCATAAGTTTTGACTATCTATTTAAGATCAACTTTTATATTTTTGGAAGTTAAATGAACTTATACCTATAGTGGTTGTTATATCATTTATGTTTCATAGATGTTGATGATAAAGTGGTTTTAGTTATTGATATAAGTTTGTGTATCTTGGTGGTAGATGAATAAAAGCATGTTGGGTTTGACAGTTTAGTTTAAAATATGGTATTTTGAAATAAATGAGGGTTTTCTTGCTTGAATGAATATAATAGTTTGGTTATTCTATTGGTTGATAGTTTAAAATGGTGCTTCAAACATCCTAGTTTTAGTTTTGAATCTATTTTGACACTCAAGGTTTTTTGTGAAATCAAACTTTGTGTGTTTTCATCAATATCTAGAGAGGTTTGAGTAAGTTTAGGGTCTATCATAAGAAATGATAAAAAAGGAAAGGATTATGTTTGAATATTCAAATATATTTTTTAGTCATGGCTTTTTTATTTAAAAACTATAGTAGCATGAATACATGGGTTCTTAAAGAAAATTTTTGCATGGTTGTATCATGGAAATCTAGTATGTTGAAATTTGTCTGTGAAGATAATGGAGATTATTGTCTAGATTTACACATCTCAATTTTGGGTTTCAATGGTTTTTATTATAAAAAATGGTGCATGTTTCAACATTTTGAAGCCATAGTTTCATGCAAGTTTGAGGTTTTATAAAATGAAATTTTAGTAAATTTGATAAATTTGAAAGTGTTCTGGGTTTTGTTCAATGTCTTAGAAATGAACAAATAGTAAAAGTAAGTGATTGATAGTTATCACAAAAAAATGAAATAGGTTTTTTCTCAGTTTCAAATTCATGTTTTAGATGGATATAATGGTTTGTCTTAGTATTATAGTTATGTTACATATATGCAATGGTTTCAAAGTGATTGAAAATTTGAGGTTGAGAATGGATTTCTCATGAAAATATGAGTATATTATTTTGATTAAGACTTTGACTGACAAGATAAAATATCATGGCATTTACAATTTTTTGGGTTATTTCAAAACTATGAATATATAGAAAAATAAGAGATGATTATAGTTTTAGGAAAAAACTATAATGTTGACTTGGAAAAGATAAGTTATAATTCAAACTTTATATTTTGATGAGTCGGTCTCTTAATTTTTTAAAGAAATTTATACGTATTATAGTTGATAAATACTTGTCATGAATAGGACTTTTGTTGTAATATTTATTTTAATTATTTGAATTGATTTAGTTTATATTCTCAAATAATATTCACACAACAAAAACATAATTCAAAGGAATATTTTAGAATATTGTGAAAATAAGATTATGAGGATATAATTTTAATTTTTAAGTTTTAGTTGGTTTTTGATGATATTTTGATGCAACCTAAATATAATTTATGATGATAGTTGCCATAGTTGGAATAGTCCAATTTTGTTTCAATCAATAAATTATTTAGAGATTTTTCTTGATAATGGAAATTTTATAAGTGACTATGTGTTTGATATATAGTAATACAATTTAGTTTCATATTGGATATGTAAATATTGATTTTTTGGTTATATAATAATAAGTTTTTGAATATATTTCAAACTATATAGGATGTCAGGTTGGGATCAACCTGATTCAAGTAGAGATAAGGATAACAGAGGTTGGGGAAGGAATCAAAATTTAGACAATGTGAATCATGAAGCACCTAATAAATAATTTCAAAGAGGGGGTTCTAGGGCTAAGAAATTTGGTCCTATGTATGCTAATATGGGAGCCATAATTTCAATCCACTTTGATGCCACTAACCCTAAGTTCTAGAATGTTTTGAACAATTTACCATTTAACCCTATAAACCATAGAGGTAATAGAGGATTTCATGTCCATAGATTTGGTACTTGGTCTCATCCCATATCAATTCTTCTCACCACTTGCATAATAATCCACATTTATTTCTAGTTAGTTACCTACCCCATAAATAATTTATGTTAATGAAAACACTTAGCTAGACACTAAAATAGCTCATGCTACAAAAAAATTGTCAATCTTATTTTATTTTGATGATCTAACACCATCTCAAAAAAATCTTATTTTAGGATGTAAAAAGAAAATTTTGAAAGAGTCATTTGTTGGGCACAGAAAGATGAGTTCAAAAAATGCACTCCATGTTATTCATCCAAACTCTTTCAATTAACATCCAATAAATGAAAATACATCAGACTCCTACCAAGATTATAGATGTGAATAGGATTAAATTGGAGGTTGATGATAATACGAGTGAGTTAAGAACTAAACTAATTTAATTTATTGTAGTGGAAATGGAATATAATGAGTATGTGAATGAGTAGGGAAAACCAATGATTGATATTTTATCTGATTCTGATGATAATTGGATGTTAGTAAGATTAATTTTCATTTTATCAATTGAACTTTAAGTTGTTGGAGCTTAAGTACTTTCATATTTTATACTTTGATTTTTAAATTTTGATATTTTGGTTGTGATGATTTGAAGTACATAAGACTTTAAAATTATTATTATTATTATTATTATTATTATTATTATTATTATTATTATATATATATATATATGCCTAAGTAATTTTGATAATATGTGTTATATAATTAATATGGATAAGAATATCATTAATCTTTGATTTATCTAATTATTTATTGGAGTATGTATTTTATTATTATTATTAATTGATTAAGGGTCTCCACCCATTAGTAAATACTTGGCCTATTTTCAAATATTTGATCTATTATGACTTTTAAGTCTTAATTAAACCTTAACTAATAACTATCTATATTAATTGACTTTTACAAATTCATTTAGTTAAGTTAAACAAGTGACTAACTAAGGTTAGTTAGAACTTGTTTTTCCAACTAAATTTGAATCATAAAAGGAGATCAAGGATTCATTTGAAGAGAGGAACAACACATGTATTCAAGACTTATACATTGTGAATTCAATCGTTTATCTCTCTTTTATGTAGATTCCATAAGATAGCATGACTTTTATCGATAAACCAAATGGTACTTTCTCTAATGGTTGAGTAAATTGATTAGGAAACATAAGTATATCCAATTTTGTATTATCATTTATTATAGATTATCTAAATTTTGTCAAGTTTAACATCTTTTGTTGATTGTTCCTTGTAGTCCTATGTATAGAATCCAAGTATTCAACATAAATAATGATGAAAAACTTATTATTTGTGACATTTCATTGATCTATTTTATGGTAAAAGTTGTCTTTCAAGATATTTTGTAAAATAAAGATGTTGGTTTCTTAGATAAAATTGATCTATTTTGCTAAGACAACTCTCTCTATTGAGACTCACATGTCTTATCTATATTGTACTTTATTTTGAGTTTGACTTTAGCTTAGTTTTCTCTTATTTAGATTAATATTTAATTAATCTAAATTTTTTTCTATTTCTTAGTTTTAATAGATTTTACTTTTAATTTGCTTTTAGTTTTTTTTGTTCTACTTTTTAGTTATTTTTCCTAGATTAGTTTTCTTCTTTTATAGTTTAGAGTTAGGTTTAGTTTAGATTTAAATAAATATAATATATTAGACTTAGTTAGATTAGTTTGTTTATGTTTTATATTTTTATTTTCTTAATTAGTTTATTATATTTTAGTTTGTTGGTTGTTATTTGTTTATGTATTTTGTGTGTTGAGTTCTATTTGGTGCTTGCTTTATAGAAAATATATTCATCTTTGATTTATATTAATTATATATTACTTCAATTCTTATAGTTTATTATCTTGGTGTTATTTGGAATTTATTATAGTAGAAATAAGATATTAATTTGAAATATATTATATTATTGAATCATATTTCTTTCCTTCAAAATATTATCTTTTTCATAGGTCTTCTCTGTGAGATAGGATAGATTAGACATTCATATCTAAACTGATTCATTATTTGATAAGTGGATTTCTAAAATTATAATAATATACATTATATTTAATAATGTAATTGTTATTTCCAAAAATATTTAGAAAAAAGCTCACATCTTTAGTATCGTAATTGAGCCTTCACAACCTTACTATTAAATTGGTATGATTCTAACTTAACCTTCACAATAGGTGAAAGAGTTGATTAATTGACAGTATAATTTTCATCATCAACAAGTCCTTTCAAGAGAAAATTTGATTTTATAAGGTATGTAATTAATGTAAATTTATGAATCCATGCTCATGGAATTTAAACCAATTTAAAATAGGCTCAATTTATTGAAAAACATCTCTAAGTCACCTTATAGGTAATAAGTAGACATTTTTTTGTGAATTTTTGTTTGGGAATTTGGCAAAGATTTTTAAATATTTTCAAACCTTTATAGGTGCTTCTAATTGATACATATCTAATGAGCATATTAGGAGTGTCTGGTGAGGTCTCAAACTCATTTTAGACCCCCAAATCTAAATCAAAGTTTCTTGATGCCTAAAGAGCACAAAATGATAATTTTTAAATTTACAAGTGGTATTTTAAGCTAAACATTTATTTGAAGGTCGATTCCACCATATTTATTATGTTAAAATCATATTTAAACTCCTTATATATTAAAATAATAAAAATTCATCAAGTTTCAAGTTCTCATGGTGCATTTAAGAGGCTTGCCAAAACCACAAAAGATAAATTTGTCTAAGAGAAACTAATATGGAGAGTTTTAATTATCCATTAGATAATTAAATTTTAACAAGGATATTTTATGGAGTTTTCAAAAAAATCAAAATCCAATATCTCCACTTGTACACCGCCTTTTAGGAAGAAAATTATTCACAATTTTAATCATTTCATTAAAACCCTCAATAACCTTGCTTAGTCAAACACATATTTTCTTTGCTAATTGAAGATCAAGAAGAGGTTCAGTAATTTTATTCAAAAATAGAATAAAATTTTAGATAAGGAATATCTATGAATTCAAAATATCTTCTCTCCATCTACTATGCCCTACTTAAGTTAAATTTTAAAAACAATCAAGTAAACAAGAAGAAGAAACATGTATACAAGATGCAAGTCAAGAAGCTCAATTCAAACTCTAAGTTACAAGTCAACATAAGTCAAGTTTAAATACAAGATGAAATAAAGTTAACTAAATTAAAAATTCAAGATACATTATGTTGATTTCAACATACCCCCATTTCTAAAAAATGGGGACCCTTGTGTTAAAAAGTGCAAATTTGTACCCTAAATTTGAAAATTCATTTGATCAGAGTATCACTAGAATTTTTTATACTATATATTTATTTTAAATATCATCCATTCCTAAGTTGGTTGGCATATTTTTTCATGATTCTAAAGTTTCTAACATTTAATCTTTATTTTTCACATCATAGCTCCAATAGAGTCCATTTGGAATGAGTAATGTTTAATAATGATTTGGTCTTTTATTAGACTTTGGTCTATTGATATCAAGTTAAATACATGTCTTACCATCCTAAAAACCTAACTCCAATTACCTTAGATCATTCCATTTAAATTAAATTCAAATTTGGTGCAAGTATTTTATGCAGGAACATTTCAATCATGTCATGGACTTAGTTCAATTTTTATCTAAAAGCTTAGTCATATTTTTCAACATGATCAAACTTTAGGCTAAAAATATTATGCTTGGTACCTTTATGCCCCATAATCCCCTAGTTCATTTTATTATTGGCATGGTAATACTAGTGATTGGTCCCTTTGTTATAAAGCTTAGGCTAAAGTCTTACCCTAAGGTTTATCATGTTTATTAATACAAACCTTAGGCTAAAACTTTAGGATAGGTATTTTATTTCACGAGGTCCCTTTTAACATGTTTTAAAACTTAAATTAATATTTTATCCTAAATATTTACTTGTATTTATTAACATGAATTAAAACATTAGTTTAAGACTTTAGATTAAATTTTATGTTCCCCGAGAACTAACTTAAACATAATTTTTATTTGTAGAGTCAATGGTTTGCATTTACTTAGATGATCAAGATCCAATGATGCAAGCTTAAATTTAAGGTACCTAATGTTAAGTTAAATCTCAAGCATATTTTAAGGATCAATGATACACATTTTCTCAAGCAAGCTTGATCCAATAGTGTGTATTGAGTTAACACTTCAATGGATCCCTAGGACAAGTGAAGTGATAAGTGTCACACTCATAGCCAAATAACATTGAGAATCCAATGGTGTTTGACCCTATGGATCAAGATCTAATGATCCATAGTTGTTCATATGAAGATGATCATATGGTGTGTATTAAATGTTGAAATTTCAAGAATAAATGTGGATATGACATGTGGCATACTTATGGGCCATGAATTAAAGATTGATCATCTCTCGAATATTTATGGTACATGATGTAGCATACACATTATGATCAATGGTATATGGAGTAGAATAATTATGTAGATCAAGATCAATGGAGCATAATTATCCCCTATAATCAAGATCAATAGTACATAACAAATATTAAAAAGTTAGGGTGAATGTAAAAGTGATAAGTCTCATAACAATGGGGAATGTAGTGAGCAACCAATGACATTCAATTTCTTCAATCAATATCAATGATTCACATTGATCCATGTGGGTTTAATCCAATAGTGTAAGATCAAGCGAGAATTTTCAAAAGACAATGTTCACCTTTTAAATATTAATTAGTAATATGCTATGACAATGCCACATCGGATCCACATAAGCTTGATATGCCAAGTTAGAGATTTTGGGGGGCTAGGAAATGCAAAGATCTAGAAACAATCTAAGTCATGAAGCTCACATAAGCCAAAATATATACCACCATTAAAGCACTATAAGGAACCTTCAAGAAAACTCTAGCACTTTTGAAAACCCTAGTTTAACCCTATAGTCATCATAATCAAGCCAAGAAAGATTGGATTGTCATCTAAGCCAGGATAATTTGATCTAGAATTGAATCATAGACCATTGGTAAGAATTTTAGAGAGACTTAAATCCATTTTATCACAAAAAAGTGTGTCTAGAGAAGATGTAGAACTCTATTTGACCTTAGACTTAGATGGAAAATATTTTAATGATATGTAATTCAATGCCATAACTTTAAATACTAGAAACAACAATTGGTTGAGCTTGTTCTAGACTATCGAGAACCAAAAACCCATCATGAGAGAAGAGGAGAATAATGTTTCAAAAACAAAGCTCTACTATAACATAAATTCCATTCAAATGATGGGTCTCCATTAAGTTGTATTTAAACCCAAAGTACTACATTATATAGGAATTCTCTCTCCTATTTTTATAGATGGAAAAATTGATAAGGGAATGTTAATCAATGATAATTCTGACAGAAATATAGCTTATATCTCTGCCATAGCATTTTAAAAATATTACAAACTTTCTAAGCCCCAAACAAACCAAGCCATGATCAATAATTGGGCAAAGGAAAATGACTTGAAAACCATCCTTTCCCTATGGTTATATTCTAGAAATTAGGTGTTTTCGTATTTCAATGGAAACATTCCCATTGATCAATTCAAACTTGGGATAATAATGATCATGACTTTGATGAATAGGTTATGTGGAAATCCAACCACCACATATGTAGACAAGATTTGGGTACCCTTAGTCTATTTTATGGTTGAGAAACAACTCTCCCCTCCCCTTAGTGAAGTAGTTAGCACTTGTTTAAGTATTCAAATATTTGTAGTCAATAAGAAAACTAGGAACCAATTTTACATGATGTCATACCTCCTAAATGCCTTGATTTTTACCACAAAGATCCCCAACCTAAGATAATGGTCACCTAATGGGACATAAGAAATCTCCAAATACTATTCAAAATTTCAAATATTCAAATATAGGTATAATATCCAATTCATATGTGATTGAATTTATATAGCCCTAACTGAGGCCATAACTGGGAATCTAATGCTAAGAGTCAGCACCTTGACCAAAAATTAAATTAAGGACATGGGATACATTTGGTTATATCCATATTAAATAATCATTAGGGTTGAAGGAACACAATTCACCCCACTTAGATTATGATTTCATGTGCTAAACAAGTTAGTTGAATAGGAGGTAGCTAACCAAATGTGCAATGGAATAGATCATTTGTGGAAAACTAAGAGGAAGGGACTAATTCATAGCTTCCCCTTAACCATTAAAAGGACTATTTTTGCACAATGGGATAACATTGAGACTAATTATAAACACAAGACCCCATTTAATCTACAAGTGGATGATTTAAGGTATTAAGATCCAAAAGGAAAGGTTTAAAAACACTTGAAGGCAAAGGGAATCAATATACCCTACAATCATCAACATGGTGATTTTGAACCCATATGTACAAAGGCCTCTTCATTCTCTGAGGTCACCTTTAGGTTGAAAAAGCACAAAATCAAACTAGAGTCCAAAATGTAAAGGGATAAAAAATGGGATGATGACAAATGGAAATTAGGGCCAAAGTAGTACCATTTGTTGAGTAGTGCACCTTCTAGACCTACACCAACCTAGTTACAAATATAATCCAGATTTGAGTCATAACTTGAGTAAAGGCCATAGGAGAAAAGGCCTAATGAAATTACATATTCCTTAACTTAAGAAGAGGATTAGGGATAAAGAAGAGGATTAGGATTAGTAGTGTAGGAAATCAATGTGATAGCACTAGACCCTAGTGAATTAATTGAAGATGCTCTAAAATTGCTATCATTTACCTATAAGTATGAGGATGAAGAAATGGAGATATCCAAAGAGGAAAAGGAGAAGGAAGTGTTGGGCCTATTTCCTATAGAACACCCCCCGCCCCCCCCAAATAAAATTTTAATTGGCTATTATCATAATAAAGGCTAAGAAGCACAAGGTGACCTTCACTCATCCTTTGAGTGAAGTTAATATTTTCAATGAGGAAAATTTAATTCAATGTCCAACCATTCCTAAATGGTTCACCTATGGATATTTGAAAAAGGTACCTACCATGAACCATCCTTGGGAATTGATGTAATCAATTAATATTCTAGTGCATGAGGAAGCCAAACTATGGATAGTTGCATTGTAATAAGAAGAAGAGAAATGAAAGACTACTCCAAGAGAGTCACGTGGAGCAAAAATAGAGACCCCAACTCTTAAAGTGATATAATCTTTATTTGGTGTCAAATTTGACCCAATAACTACCAGTCTATAGAGGGTGACTATGAAGAAAGACATGATTGGTGGAGAGGAATTCACTTTCCAAAATTTGGAACCTTTTATTGGATTGACTCAAGTTAGAGGACAAAATCCTGGAGAAGATCCAATATTTGAAGAAAATATCCCTGAATTGGCTCAGGATCAAATAGATTAATTATAGACAATGATTAAATTCATCCTAAAACAAAAAATAAATTGAAAGAATAAGCCATCTTGTTAATTTAGGAAGATAGATTTAAGTAATTTGAAGACACCATAACTAATTTATTTAATTCTTTAAAGTTAATCAGAAACAATAAGGATGTAATAAATAAATAAATCACTAAGGCTATAGGCTATGTTGGTCAATGGTAGGCTTTGAGCTACCAAGTAAAGGATTTGATCAAGGTCTTTACTTAAAATCAAATCCCTATATTTAGGATAGATAGCTAGCCCACCTTAATATAGATATGGTTATATTTATTGATAAGATCAAGGCCCTAAGAAGCTGGTCCAAGAAGATGGAGGACATTTCGAGGGAACTCAAACAATAAAATAAAATTTTATACATATTGTATATCTTGATCAAAAATCCTACCACACTTATTCCCTTGGGTCTACTAATTGATGAGGAGTTTAATCACATAACTACTCAATTCATGTAGAATGTAAGGAACCAAGGACAATGAAAAATAGGGGTTGATAATAAAAAGGTCATGGGCATAATCTTATCATCAGAGGAGAAGATAATAAATACTAGGGGTATCAAATAAGCTTTGGAAAGGGTTGAGAGGGATATCAAGGGCCTAGAAAATCAAGAAAAATAATTATTCATGAGACTTATCATTGATCTTCAGCTTATCAATGAGCAACATTATATAATGAAGATCCTATAGGGGAAGCAAAAGACTATGATAGCATAAGGGTCTCCAAGTTAGTTAAGATAGGAATATTATTTTGTAATAAAGTTTGTATAATTTTGAAAAAATAATATTGTTTTGTAAAGGCATGTATAACTTATAAAGCACATTGCCTATAGGTTAGTCCATTAGGGAAAGTCTAGTGTATTATAAATCATTTATGGAAAGGATAGTTATCCTAACATTTATACTTTTATAATTTAATATAATTGACTGACATGCTTTCTTGAATATTATAAAAGGATCATTTTCAATTATAAAATGTGGATTTATAGATGAATTCATGATGCATATATTTGGAGTTCTTAGATCCAAGAGTTAATTATAACTTCTATGAAATTAATATAAGAAAGAAATTCTACAAAGTTTGTCAAAATTTTCTTATGTCTTTTGTTATCCTAGCTTATCTCTCACTTGTTTCCGAGCCCGTTCCACCCATTTGATTTATAGATTTAAATGGTTCTTATGAATTCATGATGTGTATATTTGAATTCAAATATGTTAACTTATGCCAATTCTATATTAATTAAAAAATTTTAGGTTCATTTAATTTTCTTACTAGATTGGGGTAAAGGTCATGGCGTCCTTTTTGTATCTGGGCTAATGTTGTTTACTTATAGGGGTAAATATTTAAAGTGAACTTGATTCTTATTTGAATTATTTCACACCATCCTTAGATGTTTGCTTGATGTCTGATAGGATTTGATATTATGTTACTTCATGTCATACATTAGTTAAGTGTATGCCTAAATGATATTCAAACTTTGTCATGGTATTTGGAATTGAGATCAACAACATCTCTTATCTACCTTACCTTTATTTTTTCTCTTTTTTAAACAAGATCACTCTAACTTAATGTTCATTTTAAATATCCATCTTATATTAGTCTTTAGATTATTTATTGATCATAATTCATAATTCTTAACTTAAAATACTTCATATTTTTCATAGACTAGCTTTTGGCCACGATGGCTCCCAACCACCAAACATTATAAATATTGTGAAACAATCCACTTGCTTTGCCTCTATTTCATCGATATATAACAAGACTATCACAACTTGCAACTCATGCACTGAATTATTAAAATTCTAAAATGATAAGTTTTCTTGTACACTCTAGGCACTTATGATTCACATTCAAGCATCAACAGGGGGAGCTTTGATGGTGCTAGAAGGAAGGCCTATTAGATCTTTGTAAATTTGAAATATCTTTTCTATTTTTCATGAATTATGTTCAAATATAAGTGTAACCTTTACAAAAATATATCAATCTTTGTTCAAATGTGTAGATATCATTGATATTTATAGTCTTAGACCCATCTTTGTGCTTCCTTTAGACAAAGATTAACATTATTTGAAGGTCTATGATTAATTATGGTAAAGATGGCTAAATATTTGTCAATTCAATAGTTTTGATGTTAGTAATAGTTCTTCTGGTCAAATATTGATGGATCATTTCAAAATTTGAGTTTATTTAAGCTTAAACATGTAAATATCAGTCATACTTACATATTTTGATACATATTTGATCTAACTTAGTTAAAAAATGTTGTCCTTTATATAAATATTTGCAAAATTTGCTTAATGTATAAGTCTAATCATTGTTCCCTTTAAAGATAAGATTGACACATCATATTTAAAATAGGATTCAAATCCCAAAATCTATAAATACTAAGAATTAGGAAAAGGTCATGTTCACATACTAGAGAACCTCTGATTTCATTAGAAGTTCATAGGAGAAATAGGTTGGACAAAAGTAAGTACAAAATTTTAAAATCTTTGCCAACTTCACCAATTCAGAGTGATCCTATGTTTGATCCCTATCAAGGTATGACTTGGCTAGGTAGTTCTTTGATTAATGTGTCAAGTGTGGTACATGACCTTCCTCGTAATCCTAACAAGTATTTCCCAACATTTAGTCCTAGTGTCATTATAATTGTTGAAGAACACATTAAGAGTTTCAAAGCTACATTAATATTGTTGAATGTGACTCATGAAGATGTAGCATGTAGACTATTTCCTTTTAATTTTTAATATGTTACTTATGAATGGTTTCTAAATGTCCCTAAAAATTACATTACTAGTTGGGTTGATTTGAAAAATGTTTTCATTGACCAATTTAGTAGAATCATTAGTCCTTGTGTCTTATACCAACAATTCACCATAGTGAAAATGGATGTAAATGATACCATAAGAACCTTCAATGCTAGG
Organism: Torreya grandis; assembly: GCA_037957365.1. Lineage (NCBI taxonomy): Eukaryota > Viridiplantae > Streptophyta > Pinopsida > Cupressales > Taxaceae > Torreya > Torreya grandis. Next base: position 1,428,274 of record JARHVA010002276.1, read on the forward strand.
TTTTATAAAAAAATTAGTAAGACCATAGCACCTTATAGATTTTATGAGTACTTAGCCTTGGAAATATATAAGGATGCCTTGGATCCTATGACTTTTGTGTTTATAAAGAGATCTATTGGGCCCATGAACACATTAGCTTTAGCTTATGTCGAGGTTAGGATCATTAATGATCAAATGAAACCCTAAGGACAATTGGCATAATCGGTTCCTAATGCCAATCCATATTTACCTATTCTGAATGTTATTCCTAATTCTAAATAAAATGTGTCTACCATGAACTAACTTCTAGTCATAAACCAATTACCTTTGAATCATGCACATCCCACTCAAAGCCTAGGATTCTTGAACAATGCTACCAATGGTTATCATCAAAAATAACAATAATATTTAATGCCTATAGCTAATTTCAATAATCAAGATCATATTTTTGAGGCCCCAAAGAATGAGAGTGATTGTATCCTCAAGATGGTCCAAAATCTTAGCATTGATTTCCTTCAATTGCAAAAGCAAGTGAGCAATAATGGAGAGAGATCTAGTAGTAATTTCTCCTTTCAAAGTTTCAATAGGCCCACTAATATATTTTAGAAGGATAGTTAACACAACAACAAGAATAATGAGCCATCTATTATCAAGAATGAGCTTGATATAAATCTCACTAATGTTTCTTTACCTAACTATTATAGAGTTCATTGCACTTTTAAGCATGGGGAAATAGATTGTGTTGAATTTTGTAATGATTTTGAAACATTCTAAGAAGAATTAAATACATTTGAAGTTGTCCCTAATAAGGATTGTGATGCAAGTAAATTTGGTTCCTCAAGTTCATCTAGATTTATTGATTCAACTCTCATGGTGGAGATATTTGAGTTCTATTTCCAAGAGGATAATGAGCCTAAGGATATTCCTAAAGAAATTCATGGTTTTTATAAATTTATGAAGAATACTTATCATCTAATAAATAGGGAGAATAATCAACCATTGACCACTTCAACTCCTCTAGATAACTTTGATACCCCTTTTGATACTACCTCAAACAACAATAAAGAGCCTCCTAAGGGATTTGCACATAACCCCAACGCTGATACATTTGATTATTCTAATAGGACTAGGTATAACATAGTAGAGGACATTAAAAACAACAAATCTAACATTACCTTTCATGAGTTGACAAATATTATTGAATAGAGGGACCTATTATTAGAAACTTTGCCTAAAAATCCTAGTACGTCTCAAAAGTCTACACATATTAATGTTGTAATACACAAAAGTAAGGTAGATTTTCCTCCTTTCATACTTATATTCAAGATATTTTGTAAGAATTTGTATATTTATTTTTTATATTCTGGTGCATCTATAAATATTATTCCTAAGGGTATTTGTGAACCATTAGGCTTGACTCCCATTAAATCTAATAGATTTATAACTCAATTAGATAAATCAAGATTCAAAGTGATTAGTGAATTATTGAATGTTCACATGTAGATTGCCTCGGAGCCAAGAATCCAATAGTTCATTGATATCTAAGTAGTGTACATACCTAATGCTTATAGGATGCTATTGAGTAGATACTTGACTAGGAGATAGAATGTTTATATGTCGATAGATTGTTCACATATGTGGTTGGCTTGGAAGGGAGTCCCCAACCAAATTAGGATAGAAAGGGAGCCTAAAATGAAACATATGATCACTAAGTAAAATTCAATCAACAAGAGGTTCAACATGTTTAACTTACATCTTGGTGTTTACATTATTAACCCCACAAGATTATGTAACTCTAAAACTTCTCATGCTTTGCCTAGATTATGAAAAAATTATTTTGATGGTACTAGATGCAAATTAGGTTCTAGAGTAGGATTGATGTTAATCAATACCATTGGGAAAGAATACAATTCCTCCTAAAAACTTTAGTTCCCATGCACCAATAATTTTTTTGAGTATGAAAAACTTATTCTTGGATTATAATTTACAATCAAACATGAGGCTAAGGAACTATTAATTTTTGGTGATTCTGAACTAGTGGTTAATTAGGTCAAGATTAAATATCAATGCAAGTTGTCACATCTCAATAATTATACATTTAGAGTGTGGGACTTAATTAAAATTTTTGATGCTTTCAACATTTTGTCAATCCCTAGGGAATAAAACAAGGTTGTTGATGAACTTGTTTTTGCTACAACCAACCTTATGCCCAATAAAAGTTCCAAGTTATAAAGCCTTACAATTGAGTTAATCCCATGTCCCTCAGTGTCAAATAATGTCAACCACTTGTAGGTATTCAGTGATTATCATTAGATCATAGACTTCATGACTAGTACAGGAGTGTTTGAGGGTCACATTATTGATGAAGCTAGTCTCCTTGATAATGAGAGAATTTAAATCTAACTTATTGACAAGGTTATTTAGTTAAATGATAATAATATTTGTAAAGGCATGATATCCTTAGAGAGACTATTTGATTCTAAAAAACTATTTGAGGCTGCCAATATTCCCAAAGTAAGTGGGAAGGATTATAATGCAATCAAACTTGGATTTCAAGGTTAACCTCAACTGGTTAATATTTTTAAATTCTATACTATAATTGAGTCTAAAAGATCCAATTAAATGAGTGAAAATATGAAGATATCATTTCATGGTCTTATGATGACCTAAATATCTTTTATCTGAAGGTCATAACTCATACCATACCTTTAAAATAGAAATGCAAACCTTTCAGACAAAAGCAAATGCTCGTTAACTTGGTCTTAGAACCACTAATATATAAAGAGGTCAAGAATCTCTTAGATGCCAAGATTACATTTCCCATTAGGAATTCCACTTAGGTTTTTAATTTAGTCCCAATTAGGAAGAAAAATGGTGAAATCAGGATACACATTGATTTTAGAAATCCAAATAGAGCATTTGAGAAAGATAATTACCCCTACCTTCTCTTGACCAAGTAATACAAATTATTTCTAGTTCTACCATGATGCCCTTTCTTGATGGTTTTTTAGGGTATAACTAGGTGCTGGTGAACTAAAATGACAAGATGAAGACTACTTTTACTACCAAGTGGGGCATGTTTGCCTATAAAAAAATACCATTTGGATTGATAAATGTAGGTGCAACCTTCCAAAGGGATATGGATCATGATTTCTAAGGTCTTATAGGTAAGTGTATTATTATATTCATGGATGATCTGATATCTTTTCTAAGAATAGGGAGGATCATATTATGCACCTACAATATATATTTGAAAGATGCAAAAGGTATGGGATTTCTATCAACCCAAAGAAAAGTATTTTTTATGTTACTATGAGAAAACTATTAGGACATGTTATCTCTAAGGAGGTAATCTCTATAGACCCTGATAGAGTAAATGCAATATCTATTATATAACCCCCTAATATTAAGAAGGAACTAAAGTCATTTTTTGGTAAAATAAATTTTGTAAGGAAGTTTATTTTTTGCTTTGTAGAAATAGTGAAACCTTGGAATGACATGTTAAAGAAAGAGGCTAAAATTACCTAGAATGAAGAGACAAAGAAAGATTTTAAAGACATCAAAAATACAATTGGACAATCCCCTAAACTAATAAGCCCATACTTCACCAAATATTTTTATCTTTACTCCTTTGCTTTAGATCATACAATAGATGTAGTTATAACTTAGAAGATAGATGGATATGACCATCCAATATATTTAATAAACTATAACCTCAAGAATGCTAAGTTAAACTACTCTTTGATTGATAAGCAAACATGTACTTTGGTTAATGTAATAAAAAAGTTTAGGCATTATATCCTTAGGAATAAGGTGCATGCCATTATACTAGACCCTACCACCAAGCTCATGCTAAGTCAAAATGAACTAGGAGAAAGGAGAGGTAAGTGGATGTTTGTAATACAAGAGTATAACATTGTGATGAAGACTACCAAATTGGTAAGGTGTCAAGGTTTAATTCAAATAATTTAAAATACCAACCTCAAGCTAAGTGTTATGTAGGTATAGAAAAATAAAGTTTCAAATCTAATCAATTGTTATTATCCTATAGGGTTAATTAAATAACAAAGAAGATCTCTAAGACTCAAGGTAACTAACTTTATGATCAAGGATTGAGTGTTTTACATGAGTAAATTTTAATGCATTTACTTGAGATGTGTCTTCAAGAGTGAAGTAGTTGAGATCATGATCACCTTTCATAAAAAACTAAGAAGTAAACATCCATCTAGAAGGAATAAAACACATAAAATATTATGGGTTAGTTACTAATGGCCTACAATTTTTAAGGATTCTAAAAACATATGAGATATTTCCACTCGTGTCAAGTCTTCAACACCAAATATCCTAAGGTAACCATGCCACTAAGACCAGTAATGATTGATAAACCCTTTACCCAATGGGGACTAGATTTTGTGGGGATTTTTAACCCTAATTCCTATGATGGTCACAAGTACATTATGACTGATACCAACTACTTCATCAAATGGACTAAAATAGTGGTAACTAAATAGTCTAAGACCAAAGATGTGATTAAATTTTTAGAAGAAAACATATGCACCATGTTTGGGACACCTATATCTATGGTCTATAATAATGGATCTACTTTTATACCCATATAGATGATAGAATGGGCATATGATAACAACATAATCCTCAATTTTTCATCAAACCATTATCCTCAAGGTAATGGATTATCTTAATCAACAAATAATAACTTGATGAAGGATATAAAGAAGTCCACAGTTGATAAACCTAGAACGTGGCATAAGATGCTTAAGTATGCCCTTTGGGTAAATAGAACTAGAATCAAACAAGATCTCAAAGTATCATCATTATTTATAGTTTATGGTTAAGAACCCATCTTCCACATCACCCTCAAGATGCTAAAATATAGGTTCATGCAAGATTACATGGAGGAGGACCAATAATTTTCAAGTTCAAGGTTATTAGACATCATATAACTAGAAGATATGAGAGAAGAGGCTTTTACCAATTTTGGCAAACATGAAACCATAGTCAAGAGGTGATTTGATAAACATTAAAAAATAAATGTGTCCAATCAAGGATACTTATTTATTATTTTGGACAAGGCATCTAATCCTAAAGGTAAACATGTGAAGTTCACAACTTTGTGGATAGGTCCCTACCAGATAGCCAAGATACTTAGAGATAACACCTTCAAGATGAAAGACTTACAGGGAGCAGAGTTCACACTGCCCACCAATGGGTAATATCTCAAGAACTACTTATATAATTTCCTACCTAGATTCTTCATATAATGACTTTAAGATTAGTTAGATTTAATGTAGGTAGGATAGATAAGTTTCTTTCTATTCTTTCCTTCTTATGCCTTATTTGTACATATTTGTTTGTTTATTTCCTTTCTCTCTATTTATATACTTTATATTTGGTGTGTTTTTTTCTCTAATTTATTCCTTATCGCAATAATTCCTTTTGGACAACCCCTCATCTCAATATTCATATGATTTCTCAAAGAAACCTCATAGTTCAGGAATGTAGGTAGGTTCTCTCAGCATTGATTGATCATGGATTATTGAAATATGAGTTTAATGTTATAAGTTAGAGAAACTAGTAAAGAATAATTAATATGTTAATTTCTCCTTGAGATTATAAACCTTATTCTGATCTAATTTTGGTTCTAAGAAGGATTGCACATGTAGGGTGAAAGACTAGATTACTAAGATACAATCATGTTTGTACTTAAAAAACATTAATTGCCTAGGACAAAGTTTACAACTAAGGATGATTGTTTGAAGATGAAACACTTTAATAAATCCTTAAAATTAGCTAACCTAGTTCCCAACATTCTATATAAAGTCAAAATGACTTGAAAAATACAAAAAATAAGAACCTTATTGAAAAATTTGAGAACTTTATGAGCAAAGGTGATTTTGGTAATCTCCAGTGTGGTTATAGATGCATGGTTGGTAGTAGAGAAAGGCCTTGAGTGGAGCCAAATGAATCTCTATTGGGGACATGGATGCTTAGTTGGAATTAGAGAAATTACAAAGACTTTCCTAATTTAAATCATGGTTCTTAATGAATATCTAAACATACTAAAAATTAGTTTTAATGACTAAAGTCATGAAACTAGAAGATGTTCTCCAAATCTTTTGGAAATTAGTAAGTGCAATAAAATCACACACACACGATGGTTATGTCTTGATGTTTAATCCTAATCTTGTATTTTCAATATTTTTTTAAACCATTAAGTTATCTTAGTAATGTTGTCTGATCAAATGGAATAAGTAGCTTAATTATTAGTCTAAACTAGAATCTTTAAATTCTAACATATTACTATGTCTCCCATAGAATTCACCATCTTTTAAGGTCAAAATACCCCCATTTATAAAAAATGGGGACCCTTGTGTTAAAAAGTGAAAATTTGTACCCTAAATTTGAAAATTCATTAGATCAAATTATCGATATAATGTTTTACATTATATCTTTATTTTAAATATCATGCACACTTGAGTTAGTTGGTATATTTATTCATGATTCTAAAGTTGTTAACATTTGATATTTATATTTCAAGTCACAACTCCAATGGATTTGATTTGGAATGACAAATGTCTAGGTTTCATGATTTAATAAAGATTTGGTCTTTTATTAGCCTTTAGTTTGTTGAAATCAATTTAAATTCATGTCTGATCAGCCTAAAAACCTAACTCCAATTACCCTAACTCATGCCCTTTGAATTAAATTCAAATCTAGTGGGAACATTTCAATTATTCCATGGACTTAGTTCAATTTTTATCCTAAGAATTAGTTGTATTTTTCAACATGACCAAGCATTAGGCTAAAAATATTATGCTTGGTCCCTCTATATCCTACAACCCCTAGTTTATTTTATTATTGGCATGGTATAACTATCACTTGGTCCCTTTGTTATAAATCTTATCATAAATCCTTACCCTAAGGTTTACCATGTTTATTAATACAAACCTTATGCTAAGACTTTAGGCTAGGTATTTTAGTTTGTGGGGTTCCCTTTAACATGTTTCGAAACTTAGCTTAAGACTTTATCCTAAATCTTTACTCATATTTAGTAATATAAATTAAAACATTAGTCTAAGACTTTATCTTAAATTTTATGTTCCCTGAACACTAACTTAAACATTATTTTTATTTTTAGGATTAATGGTCCACATTTGTTTAGATGATCAAGATCCAATGGTGTGAGCTTAAAGTCAAGGACCCTAACCTTAAGTTAAAACTTGAGAATCTTCCAAGGATTGACATCACATGTTTGCTTAGGAAGGATTAATCCAATGGTGCATATTGATTTAAGACTTCAATGGAGCCCCAAACTAAGAGAGAAGGTGACAAGTGTCACACTTGAAGCCAAAGAACATTGAGCAGCCAAAGGCATTTGACAATGTGGATCAAGATCCAATGGTCCACATTTACTCATATGAAGTTGATTAAATGGCATGTACTTAAATATTGAAAATTTAATGATAAATGTGAAGATGACACATGGAATAATTGAAAACCATGAATTAAAGATCAAGCATCTCTTGAAGATCAATGGTACATGATGTAATGTACACATTTAGATCAATGGTCCATGCAGTAGGAGGAACAATTTGGAAGATCAAGATAACTAGAGTGTGATTATTCCATGTAATCAAGATCATTATTGCATATAAAATGTTGAGAAGTTAGGGAAAATGCAGAAGTGACAAGTATCACAACCATGGGGAATATAGTGAGAAATTAATGGCATTAATGTTCTTAGATCAAGATCAATAATCTGCATTGATCCATGTGGGGATAATTAAATAGTGCAAGATCAAGCAAGAAATTTAAAAAGACAAAGGTCACCTTTTAAATATTAATGATTAGGATGCATAGTGGTACCACATCAGATCCACATAAGCTTGATATGGCAAGTTAGAGATTTTGGGGGCTTAGGAAATGCAAATTTCCGAACACAATATAAGTCTCAATTCTTGCATAAGTCCATATAGATGTTTCTATTAAATAATTTCAAGGAACCTTTAGAAAAACCCTAACACTTTTAGAAGCCATAGTTTGACCTTGTGGTCATCATAATAAAGATAGGAAAGATTGGATCATCATTTAAGAAAGGATAATTTGATTTAGAATTGAATTCAAGACTATTGGTAATAATTTTAGAGATACTTACATCCATGTTATCCTTAAAAAGTGTCTCCAAAGAAGATGTAGAACTTTATTTAACCTTAGACTCAAAAGGAAGAGTTTTGAAGGATATGTAATTCGATGCCACAACTTTAAATACTAGGGACAATAATTGGTCAAGCTTGTTTTGGAATATTAAGAACCAACATCCCATCATGAGAGAGAGGAGAATAATGTGTCAGCAAGAAGGCTCTACCATGACATAGTTATCATTCAAATGATGGGTCTCTATTATGTTGTAGAAAAAATTGAGGTATTATATTCTCTCTTATTTTTAGAGATGGTAAAATTTATAAGGGCATGTTAATCAATGAGAATACTTTTATAAATATAGCTTATATCTCTACCATAGCATTTGAAAACTATTACAAACTACCTAAGCCCCAAACATACTAAACTACAATAAAAAATTGGGCCAAAGAAAATGACTTGAAGACCATCCTTACCCTATTGTTATATTTTGGAAATTAGGTATTTTTAGATATCAATGGAAACATTCCCATTAGTCAATATAGACCTAGGATAATAATGATCATGACTTTGATGAATAGGTTATGTGGAAATTCAACCACCATATATATAAAAAATATTTGGGTGTCCTTAGTCTATTTTATGGTTGAGAAACATCTCACCTCTCCCCTTGGTGAAGTGGTCAACATTTGTTTAACTAGGTAGATCTTTACAGTTAAGAAGAAAAATAGGAAATACCTCCTAGATGCCTTTCTTGCTACCACAAAGATCCCCAACCTAAGATAATGGTCACCTAATGGGACATAGACAGTCTCCCAATACTATTCAAAATTTTGCATATTCAAATATAAGGACAAAATATAATTCATGTGTGATTGTGTTTATCTAGCCCTAACTGAGGCCATAACTAGGAATCCAATGCCAAGAGTCAGCCCCTTTACCAAAAAGTCAATTAAGGCCATGGGAGACATATGGTTTTATCCAAATTTCACAATAATTAGGGTTTAAGGAACTCAATTCACCCCTCTCAAATTACCAGTCCATGTGCCAAAAAATTTATCTTAATAAGAGGTGGCTTACCAAATGTGAAATAGTATAAATTGTTTATTGAGAGGAAGGGACTACTTCATAGATTCCCCTTAACAATTAGAAGGACTATTTTTGCACAATGGGATAACATTGATGTTGCCTCCAAACATAGGACCTCCTTAAATATCCAAGTGGATGATCTAAGGTTGTTTGATCCACATGAAAAGGTTAAAAAACACTTGAAGGCTGAGGGAATCAATGTACCCTATGATCATCAACCTAGTGATTTTGACCATATATATACAAATTCCTCTTCAATGTACAAGGTCACCTTCAGGTTGAAAAAGCACAACATCAAACCAAAGTCTAGAATACAAAGGGAGTAAAATTGGGATTATGACAAATAATAATTAGGGCTAAGTTTATCGATACCATTTGCTAAGTGGTATAATTTATAGACCTCCACCAACCCAATAATAAATAGAATACAAACCTAAGTCAAAACTTGAACAAAGGCTAGAGGAGAGAAGCCTTGATGAAATTACATCTTCCTCAACTCAAGTAGAGGATTAGGGATCACCAATGGAGGAAATCCATGTTGTATAACTAGACCCTGGTGAAATAATTAAAGATACTCTCAAATTTTTATCATTTGCCTATGAGTCTAAGGATGAAGAAATGGAGATAACCAAAGATGAAAAGTAGAAGGAAGTGTTGGACCTAGTTCCTATAAACCCCCCCAAAATAAAATTTGAATTGGTCATTATCCCAGTAAAGGCTAAGAAGCCCAAGGTGACCTTCACTCATACTTTGCATGAATTTAATCTCTTCAATGAGGAAATTTTGATTCAAGGTCCAACCAATCTTGAATGGTTCGTTTATGGAAAATTTCAAAAGGTACCTATCATGCACCATCCTTTGGCATTGATGTAAGAAATTAATATTCTAGTGCATGAAGAAGCCAAACCATGCATAATTTCATAACAAAAATAAGAAAAGAAAAGAATGACTACTTTAGGAGAGTCAAGTGGAGCACAAATAAAAACCCTAGTTCCTAAAGTGACTAAATTTTCATTTGGTGTCAATTTTGACCCAACCACTTATAGTCTACATAGGGTAATTAAGAATAAAGCCATGATTGGTGGAGAGGAATTCACTTTCCAAAAAGTGTAACCTTTTGTTGGATTGACTCCTGTTAGAGGACAAAATCCTAGTGAAGATCCAATATTTGAATAAAATGTCCTTGAAGTGGCTCGCGCTCAGATAGATCAATTATAGATAATGATCAAAGGCATCGTACATCAAAACAATAACTTGAAATAACAAACCATCTTGTCAATTTAGGAAGATATATTCAAGTAGTTTGAAGACAACATGTCTAATTTATTCAATTCTTTAAAGTCAGATAGAACCAAGCAAGATGCAATAAATAAACAAAGCACTAAAGAAACTATCAAAGTTAGCCAATGATAGGCTTTGAGCTACCAAGTAAATAATTTGATTAAGGTCTTGACTAAAAATCAAATCCCTAAATTTAGGATAGTTATCTTATCCCACCTTAATATAGCTATGGCTATATTAATTGATAAGATCAAGGTCCTGAGCAACTAGTCTAAGTAGATGGAGGACATTTCCAAGGACCTCAAGTAATAAGAAAAAAAAATGTTGCACATATTGGATATATTGATCAAAGAACATACAAAACTTAGTCCCTTGGGTCTAATAACTGATGAGGAGTTCAAGTACATAACTACTCAATTAATGAAGTAAGAAACCAAGGACAAGGAAAAACAAGGGTTGATAATAAGAAGATCATGGGCCTGCTCTTATCATTAGAGGAAAAGATAATAAATTCTAAGGGAATAAATAAAGTTTTGGAAAGGGATGAAAGGGATCTCATTGGCCTAAAAGATCAAGAAAAATAATTATTCATGATATCTACCATTGATCTCTAGCTTATCAATGAGCATCATTATAGAATGAAGATCCTATAGGGGAAGCAAAAGGATACAACAACACAAGGGTCTCCAAATTAGTCAAGATAGGAATATTATTTTGTAATTAATATTATATACTTTTAAAAAAGGAATATTCTTATATAAATGCATGTGTAACTTGTAAATCACATTGCTTATAGGTTAGATCATTAGGGAAAGTCTACTATATTCTAAAACATTTGTGGAAAGGACAACTATCCTAACACTTGTACTTTTGTAATTGGATATAAATAACTAACATGCTTCCTTGAATCTTATAAATGGGGCATTCTCAATTATAAAAAAGTTGGGAGTTATTAGAGCCAAGAGCTAATTGTAAATTTTGAGAAATTAATATAAGCAAGGAATTCTAGAAAGTTTGTCCAAATTTTCTTATATCTTTTGTTATCCTAGCTTATCTCTCACTTGTTTTTTATGATTTTTAGATTTGAATGGCTTTTATGAATTCCTAATGTGTACATTTGAATGCAGAGCTATTAACTTGTACCAATGCTAGGTTAATTGAAAGTTTTTATGTTTATTTCATTTACTTACTCTTCTTGCATTTACGTTAATGTTGTTTACTTGTAGGGGTAAATATTTAAAGTGAATTTTATTCTTATTTACATTATTTCACACCATCCTTAGATGTTTTCTTGATGTCTAAAAGGATTTGAGATTATGCCACTTCATGTCATGCATTGGTTAAGTGTATGCCTAGATGATATTTGAACTTTGTCATGATATTTGGAATGAAATCAACATCTCTTCTCTACCTTACCCTTCCTTTTGCTTCTTTTTAAACCAGATTAGTCTAAATTAATATTCATTGTAAATACTCATCTTAAATTATTATTTATATTAGTTATTGATCATAATTCACCATTATTATCATATCATACTTCATATTTTTCATAGACTAACTTTTGGCCACGATGACTCCCAACCACCAAACATTATAAATATTGTGAAATAGTCCACTTGCTTTGCCTCTATTTCATCGACAAATAAAAAGATTATCACAAGCTATAACTCATGCAATGAATTATTAGAATTCTAAAATGAGAAGTGTTCTTGAACACTCTGGGCACCTATGATACATATTTAGGCATCAACACATGTAAGATTAAAAGTAGTTACCTTAATATCAAATGAAATTTAATACAAGTTATTCAAAAGGAGTTAACTAAAGACAATAAAAAACATGCATGAGGAAATAAGACTTGTTCAAACACATGAAACAATATTATCTCTCCTACTACACCATATTCCAATATTACAATTTTTAAACTCAAATATGATACATTAGAATTTGGTAATTTTTTTTGAAAGTTTGAAGGTTGAGGTAAAGTTTAGTTGAAGTAGGAGTGAACTATGAGTTAGCATGTTGACTCATCTAGTTTAGGGCTACTTTGTCTTCTCTCTCTTCTTCCTTTCTATACATATTTTCATTTTAATAATATTATGATTATATTATACTTTTGGATTATATAAACTCTATCAAAAATTTAGTACATCACCTTTGAAGCAATAAAGCGCTAAATTTTATTCCATTTTAGGTTGTTCATGAAGTGTGTGTCTCATGTTCATTTATGTTACTTGGTGAATGATTATTTTCCTATCTTTATATCTAAAAGTTTCACCTGTATGCCAAAATGAAATTTTTTTTAGGTCATATAAAGTGTCTAAGTCTGATTTCTACCTAATATAGAAGTAAATTCAACCATTGTTCATTCCTTTGAAACTAGTGTACGTGTTTATCAATACATGTGTTTGAAATACTAATGCAAGAGTCGATGTATGAAGATGAAGTGAATGTGTGCAAGTTAATTAGCTTCAAAATTATGTAAATTATTTGTATAATTTAGTTTCACATTGTTGCATCATCCTAAATTTCCATTTTTCATATTTATTTTTAGCTTGAGTATTTCTCTTTCACCCTTTTCCTAGTCAATAAAACACATAATTAGAGAGTTTAAAGAGAAGTATGAGAGTTTAAAAAATATAACCAGCCTTAATATATAGATTATATCTAACATAAGGCTAACCACACCTTGGAGAGTTTCCATTGTGTCAAAAGAAGTGAGAAAAGGCACACATTCTTACAAGTGTGCACTTCTTATTGATAATAGTAACCTTGAAGGTATTATAAGGCCCTTAGATTTATTGTTGTCACTATAAATTTAACCCCTAATAAAGATATTCAGACCTCCCCATTAAAGTAAGAGCATGGAATCACCTCTAGGTTATGGGTTTTGTAATCGGTGAGGTGAATCTCTAAATATGGCTATCTCCCTTGATGCTTTAGGTTGAAATTACTAGTAAACTAATACTTGCCAAGGGAAGAGGAGTAAAAAAGGATTGAAAATATGAAATAAAACTATAGACAATGCACCAAATGTATATCCTCTATTTGATGATGTTTACGCTATTTGAATGATAGATTATAGGATGATCAAACTACTTCATGATAATTTATTCCACATAAATAATTCAATTTGAAGGCTACTGCTATACAATAGTCAAGGTGATCAATCAAGATGTCAAAAAATAGGAATTAATGACACTCCAACACTTGAATATATTAAACCTTATGATGTACTTCATATGACATATAAAAGTCATCTAATTCACATAAAGGCAAGAATGAAAAAGACAAATGTAAGGAAGTAATAAATTGCATAAATATTCATCAACATAATAAATCAAATTAACTAAAATGTGAAATGAAGCAGGCATAATCCATATTGAATTATATTCTATAGGAAACAAAAAGTATCAATTTTGGCATGGATTCACCTTACACACTTATAATATGATTTTTAAATTAAATAACTTGGCTTACATAGGCAACGAGAAACCCTTCAACCATTTAATACAAAATAGAGTGTGGTTACTTTGACCATTTTGACCACAAGTCAAAATGAGTCAAGCCCCTATAGTCAAAAACTTGATATATGGGTCTATTATAATTTTATAGGGTGTGTCATGGTTCATTTGATGTGTCTTAATTTTTTATTAGCCTTGGCCATGGTCCAATTTAGTTCTTATGTCATTTGATGTCATTTAGGGGTCGTATATGGGCCATTAATTAAAGTGTAATATTTTATTAGGTATAAAAGTGTTATAAATCCTTATCAACATCACTCATGTCATTACATATAATATTTCTTGTAAAAAATTCTATTACTAAAAAAAACTTGTAGGTGTTAACTAAAAATCAAGAAAACAAGTGAAAAAGAGGGTGTTTCAAAGCTTGTACAACCTATGAGAGAGAATAACACATGGGAAAATATTATGTAATGTATCTTCATATTCCATATCTAAATTTCAATGATTTAACTTATTTTTAAGTTCCAAAAATGGGCTCAAACCATTCTATCCCTCCATCACTCCATTAGTTAAGTAGAACTAATCAGCATGTTTCTTCTTGGTATGGCCAATAAGAGGACTTCCAGATCAAATGATATTGGTAGTTTATATTACACTTGGTTAGATTAATATTAATTTTTGGATTTTAATTATTGGCTTCCTATACTTTATGAACCATCTTTAACAATTTGACTATCCATCTTTACTTGTTATTTCCCACAACCTATAGGTTTTGCTCCTATTTGAGCTAGTTTGTATAGCTCAGTCGATGAATTTTATTTCATATCATTTTAAATAAATTTTATCATGTCTCCAATGTTTGGTTTCATTTTTAGACGTGATTTTATGGTTCAAATAGTTTATATCGTAGGAAGATGTCACTAATGAAGGTTGTAGTCAAGTTTTACTACTTATAGAATGTTTATTTATCTGAAATGGTTCACTATGGATGTGATATGTAGTGTTTCATTTTTTAATCTTATAAAAATCACCTTATTTTAAATATTATTCTCCAAATATCATGAATTTATTTATAACACAATCATATGTAGTACATAGTCAGCCTTTTACTTGTTTCTAACTATAATCATGGTGTATGAAGGTCTTTATAACATTCATAGAAGTGTGATAAAGAGTATAAGAGGTGTTAGATATATAATTACAACATTATAAATCAAAATAATCCATTAAATTTAAAAATATTATAATTTTATAGTCAATTCAGTCCTCCATATAGTCATACACCATTAATGCACATCTATAGGTGCCATGAAGAGAGTTAACTAGGTTAGAATGAAATTATTGAAGTTGTTTAAAGTTTTAGAAAGTTTTGAAAATTAATTTGAGAATATTTATATATTACAAGACTAAGCCATCTTGTCATATCCTATGCACATTGATTATGATCACACTAACTATCCTGTATACAAAAATGCAGACCTACAGGTGGCCCCATAGGCACCTGAAGATGGTCATGAAAATGTACACACATATGAAGAGACATTAATGAGAGGTGTAGAGGTATAAAATGTATTGATAATAATTTTTAAGGCCACATATTGGAATTATTTTTTATAATTCATTACAAATGAAGAGATCTGAGTTCAGGGACAAAATCCCTAAAAATGACAAAGTAGGGCCATAGCCACTTTTGATGTGATTTATGATGAGGTGACATGATCTTTGGAAGAGTTTAAATACATATATCTTATACCCTTCATGAAGGAGTATTATTTTGAAAAAGGAATTAAAATTTTAACTAAAGTAACATGTTGAAAAGAGGTTTCCAAATCATGTTTTTTTATTGCAACCTTTTAATGATGTCTATAGGATTTAAACTCTCAAGTGCTTTCAAAACCCAAGGTTATAATATAGAGGTATATCTTCATGTTAGATTGCATTTTTGAGTTAAGGGAGAAAATTTTTGGTTCAAAGGTCATCAACATGAGTTTAAATGAAATATATGGACTCACAACATCACCTACCAGAGCTTTACCCTTAGAATATGCACCTATAACATGATTGTAGGTGTTCACAAAGTCCATATTATGAATCTATAGATATTAGGCTTGAAAACATGAAAAATATGCCATGGTATGTTTATTAAGGAATTTAAAAGGTTTCCAAATATTTTTGTCTCTAATTTTAAGGTTTATGTTCACCTACATGACCCCTACCTACTACAAATTGGTCAATTATAGTTGACTATAATTTGATAATGAGTTGAAAATAGTGATTTGGAAGATGTTATTTCATGGACATGACTTGGATAGATATAAATGGATTAAAAATTAAATTTTAGGATCCAAGTAAGTCATTAGGAATTATTTTCAAGGTCCAACCATGTACTACCACCTAAAAGTGTCTCTCTCAAATAAGAAAATGCAGTCAACTATCCATATCAATCAAAGTGATAGGTGAAGCAATGAAAGGTTGACAAATTTTTTAATGATCAACATGTTATAAGAGGAATTTAAAGTCACAATAACATTTCATGAAGCTCTTATCATATGGATAAAATGTAGAGAAAGTCTCAAATAATATAACCTATAGTCTATATTCAAGAACTACACACAGTCAATAGTTTCCACATGCTTGTATTGGGATTTTGAGGCATTTGGATATTCTAGGGGTACCTTCAAACCCTAAATATTTATATAGAGAATATTCATCACTTGAATAATACCACCATAAATTCATTTTTTATGAGAAAATAGGGGAAGTGCCCTATATTTTATTTTAGATAGAGGGCACTCCCCAAAGATGCAAATCCTACAGGTTGGTCATGAAAAAGAGAATAAGGTAGGGTAAGGGTTGATGAAACTTTTAAATAATATGTTAAGGTATATGATATAAATGGATTATCATATAAAACTAATGAATAGAGGCTGAGAAACCAACATGATATCCTAAATTCATAAGCATGTAAGCAAACCTTTAGGTCTAGATTAGGCCCATTGTCCATTTGGGGGTCTACTTTCACTTCTAACATCAAGGGAGCATTAAAATGCATTTGAAAATGATGGTAAGAAATTTTTAGGTATCATATAACTCTTTTAGTGCAAATTATACCACATTTAATCCATTTCCTTGCTCAAATCACACTAGGCCTCCACATAATAGAAGGAGGAGCTCGAGAGGGAAACTTTCAAAGTTCACACCCACTTGAATGCTTTACATGGGAATATAAGGAGTTGGGGAATGTTGAAGGAGGTATTAAAAAATAAATATATATATATTTTTTCAAATTGGATGTTATACCTATATGAACAAACCTTAGAAGGAAAAAAGGCTCTAAATCCTTTAAAACCCTTACTAGTGACCTAATTGGGAAGATGAAGTAAGAGAGGCATCCAGATGGCATGAAATGGATTGGGATATTATTATAAGTTATATTATATTATTTTGAAAATCATCTTGTTGTATCACCCCATTATTTTAGTTTCATTTCATGTAAACTTTTATCTCTTTTCACATAAGCAACTAGTTAAGTAGGTGATAAGCACTTCAAGGCATATTCAGGGAGCTGGCCCTTAAACTTGGAGGTATAATTTTAATATAGGTACACCCACATACCTATAATTATTCCAATATTGTCCAAATATGGAGGAGAATTAGAAAGTTTCCTCTAGGGTTTAATATATGTTTAAAATAATTATGGCATGCCCAGTGGGACCTATTGTCTTCAAGATAACTTATCAAGGTGAATGTTCATCTTGATAACATCATCTAAAAATTGGTCTGATACTTAGAATTTAGTCACTCCATTTAGGGTATAATATGGTTAAAGGAAATTTTTTTCATAAATTTATTCTCATACTTCATGGTTCTGACTAGGTCATCATCTAGTAGATTTCTCAATCCTATCAATCCATCTATTTATCCTAAACTTTCTCTTAAAGTTCAATACCCTCATCCTAATCTAAATTTTAAAGAGAAAGAAGATTTTTTTAGCCAATAAAGTGAAGAGATTTAAGAAAAATGAATATCTTGAAGAAAACATGGCTAGGCAAAATGCATTTCCTACCTTTAATACTAAAAATACAATTCATTTTCAGGCCTATGATGACATTTCTCCTAATGCTACAAAGAATATTCCTACATTAAATGGTGAGATTCATGCTACACCTAGTGACCACATCATGGATATCTCTAATTTTTGAAGTTTCCATAATGTCACTAAAGAGAATATTTCTATTAGACTCTTTTCCATGTCCATTAGAGGGAAAGCTCTTGATTGGTATAGGAATTTACCTGGTATATGCATCACATCTTGGGATGATTTTGGAGTTATTTTGAATTCAAGGTTTGAAGATGAAAGTGACCATACCTCTCTTATACATTAGATCAATGTGATCAAAAGAGGCCCCAAGGAAACAATACATGACTTTAATGAGAGATTTCAAAAAACTTGGTATATATTTCCCCCTCCCATGAGGCCACCTTCTAGTTTTGTGTTACTTACATACTTGAGAGACATTGTCAATGATATTTCCATCATGCTTCAATCCATGGGTGGTTTTACTCTTCTCAAAGCATATGAAATTTCCATTAGAGATGAGAATGCCCTAATTAAGGAAAGAAAGCTACCTCCTAATGCGTCTAGGCCTTTATTTACCAATACTCTAGATAATATTCCAAAGTGTGTCCCAAATTCCTAATTTTAATACCAAGCCTAAGGATGCTTCTAAGAAGGTAGATAATGACATGGTAAATATGCATATATTCAATGTTTAGAAGCTAAGCTTGAGAGAGGAAACATATAATAAGGGGATTATCAAAATCCATACCCATATTAGTGTTAATATGGACAATAATATGTGAGAGGAAGAGGTCAATTAGAATCTAACTTCAACATGATTGCCAATGTGTATAATCCCAATTCCACCACCTATTCAAGAGAGATGCTATAGGTGCATAAAAACTTGGTGTAAGGAGGAGATTAAAAACAAGGCCAATTTATGGATGATAATGAAGGTGGAGTGAAATATATAATTACTCAATGAAGATTCGATCCTCTCTTAAAATTTAAATATGAAATCATGATGCAAGCAAAGAAAGATTGGAAGCCTCAAGGAGAAATCTTCACCAACTTCTTGGTGGAAGATAAATTTGTACTCAATCAAAGAAATTCTATTTTAGAAAACACAAGGTCAAATACCAATGCTATAATAGGTGAAAATATCATGCCTAAAAGTTCATCAAATCCTTATATAAGGAAGTAAAGCATGACTCCAAGTATGGTAGTCCAAAATACACCTACACCTCTTCCAGCTCAAAATGTAGGAAGATCTATTCAAGGTGTCTCAATTACTCAAGTTACAAGAAATAATTTTCTACCAAAGAATAAATATAATATGAGTACTTATACTCTAAACATATTATATTCCTTTAAAAAAATCCAAAGCATATATCTCCTTGTGTGATGTCCTTCATATGTTGGACTAAAAAGTGCTATTATAAAAGTAGTTATCCTTTAATCCCAATAGTCCTTCACTTTTAATTAAATTTAATGGTCATTTTTCTCTCACAAATTTTGTTAAAACCATTGTTGAACCATTTACTAAAGCTGAGAAGCCTCCACATTTCTACCTCACTCTCATAATGTGTGGTCCACAATTGCATAGTTGATAATGGAGCTTCTACATTAGTCTTACCCAAGGTTGTAGATAATTATTTGGGCCTAAAATATAAAACCTATAGCTAAGGAGTGATTTAGATAGATGGTACACTTTCTAAGAAAATAGGTTTGATAAAAAATTTGAAGGTCTTCTTGCATGATTGTCCTAGTTTTCCTATCCTCCAAAACATTGTTATTGTTGACCTTCCTTCTCATTTTGAAATATAATGTTCAATAGACTTTATAGCCAAGATAAGGGGTTATCTCTCAACTATATGGTCCTTCTTGGCCTTTATGACAAGGTATGTTACCAAGGTGACCATAAGAACTCATCCCATTGTAAGGTTTCACATTGAGCCCTACATTAAAACAAGTTCTAACTTGAATTGTGTTTTCCATGAGAAGGAGGAATCTAATGTGGATGATGGTTCTTATAAACTTGGGAGAATTTATAAATTGTTCCTTAATTAATATTATACCATAACTTATGAGCATGATCCTTATGAATACATTGAGAAAACTAACCTTGGGACTTATATCATGCATGAAAATCCATTTGAGGGAGCTGGGGTAAGTGTCAAGCATTCTTTCTCACAAGTTGTTGATGGTAACTACATGATTAATGAGTATTATGATGATAGGTTTAGGAATATAATTGATCACCATAGTGGGAGTAATGATGTCTTTATGCTTTATATTGATGTAGATGCTATTGATGAGGACACTCATGAGGTAGAGGAGGATGACTTATGGTAAAGGTTCAATGCCATATGTCAATATTTTGATCAACTAAGCAATGCTACTTCCCCTCCTAATAAGTGTATATCTGATGCATGTGATTATTATTCTAATAAACATGATGTTGAGTGTCTCACCAATCATGGAAAAGAGTGTCATGTTGTGAATGAGGATAAACTATGGCAAAAGTTCATTTCTATATACAAAGAATTTGACAAGTTGGGTAAGACTCCTTTTTATCCAAGAGATTATATATTTGATGTCAAGATTGGTAATGAGCCTAACAATAATGTTTTTTAGTATTCCATAAATAACAAGGATGATTATCATTATGTTGATCAAGAGCCTACAATCATGAAGGAGTGTGATGAAGCTATTTCCCAAGAAGTTATAAACATGGAAAATGAGGTCAAGGTAGAAGTTTTTATGCCTCAAGGATAGTCAAGATCCCAGCCTAATGTTGAGTCACATTTATAAGTATTAAAACATAAAGAAGGATTTGAGGTCTTTAAGCATCAAGTACATCCTTCTCAAGAAGAAAGCAAAGTTGAGGCAAATGGCATACATTCTAATTTATAGTTTGAGCTGTGTAAATCAGATATTAGAGTGATTAATGGGATTGACAATATAATAAATTCTCATAGAGATAAAAAAAAATATCATTCATGAAGGTTACAAATATCCATCTTGTAAGCCTTGGAAAATTCAAAGGTGACAGGCTTCTTGAACTTTCACAAATACAAGTAGTTGATGATGGGCATGCTTATCATTATATAATGACTTCATGTACTGATAAAGATGCAAGTGAAACTATCATTGACCCTATTTAAAGTTGGTAAGATTTATTTCACCTCAAAAGTGAGGGTTTGTAAATTTTAGATTAGGTGTGTGTGTCCTTATTTCAGTTGTGTTATGTTCCATAAGTGTTATATATGAACATGTATGTTTCTTTTAGGTATGTCTTATTTTTTGCACCTTTACTTATGTTTGGTGTGGTTTCAACATAAAATTATGTTTCAAACTAGTGTATAAGTGACTCCATGGTCCAATCTAAAGGATAAGGATATTGATCATGGCTAGCTAGAAAGCATACCACCCTTAGCAAATCATCAAGAATGTTTACATATGGTCAAAATAAGTCAACCCCCTATAGACCTAAACTTTATATAGGGGTATATTATAATATAATAGGGTGTGTAATGGTTAATTTTATGTTTCTCAATGTCTTATTATCCTTAGACATGGTCCAATGTATTCCTTGTGTAATTTGATGTCATTTAGGGGTCATATATGGGCAATTAATGAAAGTGGTATGGCTTTATTAGGTATACAAGTGTTATAACTCCTTTTGAACATCCCTCATGTCAATTATTATTATATTAATTTTTAGGAATGCTAGTGATAACAAAAACATGTAGGTGTTAACTAAAAATCAAGAAAACAAGTGAAAAAGGAGTTTCAAAGGTTATACAGCCTATGAGAGAGAATAAAACGTGGGAAAATATTATGGAATGTATATTCATATTCCATAACTTCATTTCCATTCTTGACATGATTTTTAAGTGCCAAAAATGGGCTAAAAATATTCTATCTCTCCATTTCTCCACTTGGTAAGCACAACTAGTCAGTAGGTTTCTTCTTGGTACAACTAATAGGAGGATTCTAGGTCAAATTATTTTATTAGTCAATAGTAAAATTGTTCCACTTCACATTCATGTTTTAATTTCAAGAATTATATTCCTATAATTTATGAAGCATCCTTAATAATTTGACTATCCATTTCTTTTTGTTGTTTCCCACACTATGAATGTTTTGCTCATGTTTGAGCTAGCCCATATAGCTCAGTTGATTAATTTTATTCAATAGGATGTTTAATACCTTATATAATGTTTCCCATGTTTTTTTTCATGATTTTAAGTGATTTTATGGGTCAAATAGTTTAAATTATATGAAGATATCACCAATAGAGGTTGTAGTTAGGATTTACTACTTACAAAAGGTTTCTTTATTACAATGGTTCCCTATGGATGTGATATGTTTTACTTAATTTTTTCATGTCATAATAATCACCTTATTTTCAATATTTGTCTCCTAAGATCAATATTTTATTTATAACATAGTCATATGTAGTACTAGTCAACCTTCTACTTATTTCCAACTGTAGTCATGGTGTATGAAGGTATTTATAATGTTCATGGAGGTGTGATAAATATTTTAATAAGTTTTGGATATATATCCTTAAAAAAACTATAAATAAAACTAATCCCTTAAATTGACAAATAATGGATCATGATAGTTAATTCAATCCTCCATATAGTCATACACCATTAATGCACATCTACAGGTGCCATAGAGAGAGTTAACTAGGTTGGAATGAAAGTGTTGAAGCTATTTCAGTCATAAAAGGTTATGAAGATTCATTTGATCATATTGAGAGATCTTGATATTGAACCATTAGGTCACATCCCATTCACACTTCTTATGATCACAATCATTGTTTTGCATACATAAATGCACACCTACAAGTGACCCCATAGAGACTTGAAGGTGGTCATGAAAATGTATAAGCATGTGAAGAGACATTTATGAGAGGTGTAGAGGTAGAAAATGTCTCGAGAACCATGTTTAATGCCACAAATTGATAGTTTTGAGAAGTCACTACAAATGAAGAGATCTAAGTTCAGGGACAAAATCTATAAAAACATCAAAACAAAGCCCTAGGCACTTTTGATGTGATGTTATGATGAGCTGGCATGATGTTTAAAATATTTTGAATACATATATCTTGTATCCTTCATAAGGGAGTTTTATTTTTCAAAAGGGATTCAATTTTTGACTAGAGGAACATGTTGAGAAGAGGTTTTTAAATCATGCTTTTGTTCACTGTAACCTTTCAATGATGTCTATAGTATTTAAACTCTCAAGTTCTTTCAAAACCCAAGGTTGTATTATAGAGGTATATCTTCATGTTATATGGTATTATTAACTTGAGGGAGAAAATTTTTGGTTCAAATGTCATAAAAAAGAGTTAAAATTTAATATATGGACTCACAACATCACCTACAAGTGCCTTGTCAAAATATCCACCTACAACCTGACTGTAGGTGTTCACAAAGCCCATGTTGTGAACCTATAGACATTAGGATTTCAAACATGAAAAATATTCCATATGAATTTACCTAAATAATTTCAAATGGATCCAAATATCAGTGGAACTAATTTCAATGTTGATGTTTACCTATAGAACCCCTACCTACTCCAAATTAGTTAGCTACAGTTGATTATAGTTTGACATTGAGTTGAAAATAGTGACTTGGAAGATGGTATTACATGGAAATGACTTAGATAGATCCAAATTGATGGAAAATTACCTTGGAGGTTCTAATTAAGTCTATATCCATTGTTTTTAAGGTTAAACCATGTACTACCACCTACATGTGTCTCTCTCAAACAAGAAAACTCAGTCAACAGTCCATATCAGTTAGAGTGAGAGGTGAAACAATGAAAGGTTGAAAAATGTTTTTATGATAATAATATTTGAAGATGAATTTAAAATTTCATGACCATGTCATGAGGCTATTATAATATGGAGGAAATGTAGAGAAAAGTTCAAACAATGCAGCCTATAATATATATTCAAGACCTGCATATAGTCAACATTTTCCACATGTCTATCTTCGCATTTTGAGGAATTTGGAGATGTTATGGGTACAATACAAAATTTAAAAATTGTATATATAATCTTAAAAACTTTGGTAATCCCACCATACATTATTTTTTTATGAGACAATAGGGTAAGTGCCCTCTCTTTTGTTGTAGATAGGGGGTACTCCCCAAAGATTCAAATCCTATAGGTTGGTCATGAAAAGGATAATAAGGTAGGGTGAGGGTTGATTAAAACTTTCAAGAATATGTTTAGTGATATGATATACATGTATTAGTATGTAAAAACAATTCACAAAGGTTGATAACCCAATATGATAGCCCAAATTCATAAGCATGTAGGTAGACCTTTAGGTCTAAACTAAGCCCATTATTCATTTGGGGGTCTAATTTTACTTCTAGCATAAAAGGAGCATTTAAATTATTTATAAAATTTTAATATGGGATTTTTAGGTATGTTTTAACTATTAGAAATAAAAGGAGACCATAGGTAATCCATTTCTTGGCTCAACACTAGGCCTACATATAATGGAAGGAGGAATTTGAGAGGGTAACTTTGAGATCTCACACCTAGTTGAAGTATTTTCATGGGAATATGAGGAGTTGGGGAATGTTGAAGGAGGTCTTAAAAAATCACTTTGTGTAATTTTTTAAAATTAGACATCAAACCTTTATGAATAAACCTTAGAGGGCAAAATGGCTTTAAATGCTCTAAATCCCTTATTAGTGACCTAATTGGGAAGATTAAGTAAGAGAGGAATATAGATGGAATTAAATGGATTGGGATATTATTATAAGTTGTATAGGAATCTCCAGGGCTCCTCCCCATCAACTTGAGTTCTACCCTACTTGTATGGACAAGGAAGAAAATGTATTTCTTTGACATTTTTTTGTATTTTTTTTGTTTAAAAGAGATTAAAAGGATGAAATTCACTTTATGAGATATATTGGGACTTTATATAACCCATAATGTCCATTTATTTCAGGTAAATAGCTCAAAATTGTCTTTTCAAGTGCCTTCATCTCAGCTAGTCGAAACTAGCATAGTGAACAAGCTAGTGAGAGAGTGAAAACTTAAAGTGGGATGAATTTTAAGGTATACCTAAGTAATATAAGTCCATTATTGGTATAAAATTGTTTCATACACTCATTTTCATGTACCATATTAGAAAAATGAAGACCAACTTCGGTGCCAAGTGTAGAGGGTGAGTGAAAGAGGAGTTAGTTAGACTATAGATAGTGATAACTCATGTCCAAAAGAATCATAATGATTAAGAATGAAAATAATTAATGTTTTAGAATTTATAAAACCCATAACTCTCATTTAAATCATCAGATATTTGCATATTCTATTTTGGGATGTTCTAAGAAGGCCAGATGATGAAGGCAGTTTTCTAAGCAAGCAATTGAAGAGTCCTATGCCACATTTCAAGAGTTTCATGTTTTGAGGGACATTTTTATAGGTAAAAATTTCATGGTATATTCCATATTCCTCTCTCCTACATTTTTAAATTCTTTTCTTAGTATGACACATGTCCCAATGACTCTTGGACTTCATTATCTTTTTTTCTCTCTCTCATTTTATAAGTAGTAGAAATTTTTGCTCTTGAAAGATAATACCACGCCATGTATGATTAATTCCTTCCTAAATGACATTATATTTTTACTTTTAAAAATAAATAAAAGTATATTTTTGATTTCATGAACATTTTTCTAAGTGTTCAAAGTGATGTATGGTAATGCTAAGTGATAATCTCATATCCTTGCTTCACCTTATCATCTCATGTTTATGCAAGAGTTCCTATTCTAACAGGTCATATAGAGTCTATCTAGAATTTTATAATCCATTAAAGTTTATAATTTTTCTTAGAGTGTGGATTCATCCCTCTGGTTCACTTACCTTGTGTTTCTTCATGCATATCACCTCTATGTTGAAACACTTATGTTAGAATCTTTTAGGACATGGAAGCTAGTTTGTATGTCTTTTTTTATTTTTATATAAGTATGATGGTCTTGTGTAAATCATATTTATCTATCACCCCCATATATTAGTTTCATTTCATTAAAACTTCTATCTCTGTTCCAACAACCAACTAGTTAAGTAGGTGATAAACACTTCAAGGCATATTCAGGGAGCTAACCCTTAAACTTAGAGGTCTACTTCAACTATA
Organism: Torreya grandis; assembly: GCA_037957365.1. NCBI lineage: Eukaryota > Viridiplantae > Streptophyta > Pinopsida > Cupressales > Taxaceae > Torreya > Torreya grandis. The sequence continues at coordinate 1,454,478 of JARHVA010002276.1, forward strand.
ATTACACCCACATACTTGGGATTATTCCCATGTTTCCCAAATATATATGAGGCTTTAAAATTATCCTCTAGGGTAAAATATTTATTAATAATAGTTACCATAATTTAGTGCAATAATAGAGACATGATAACTATAGCTCTTCCATACATATAGATATGGATGGCAAAAATTAAATGAGAACTATTCCTTTATTCTCAAATCATTGTGATAATCATCTTTAACTTAAAAAATCTAGTTTATATTATTATTTTATTGGTTGGTGAATAACCAATATTTGATATTTGATGATGTCATATTTCAACTAAATGTTTCAAGTAAAAAACTTTGACTATAGTTAATGTTGATTTGCTACAGGTCTCAAAACCTTAGACATCATTAATGATTTGATAATGATCCTACTACCCATCATATTCACCTTGGAACCTTTTAGGTTCAAATATTATTGTGATGACTGATATCCTTTTGATGGCCTAGATAGACATATAACTTGCCAACTTTGTGCCTATGCATTGTTGATTGAGTTACCAACATGTCTCTTTCTATAGGGTCTCCACTATGTTGTCCATCTTCATGATTCCCAAATTATTATTGTATATTTTAATATATCTAATCACCTCTCTATTTATGATGAATTAATATCAATCAATCTAACTTGATCTCACTCACCCAAGGCCTTTGATATTCTTATGTGTGTATTAATCATTCCAGGGCTACCAGAACTATAGGATTGAGACAAGTGGAATCATACAACTCACCTAGGGATCTAAAAATTTACATGGATTACTACATGGATTTGAATCACTAATATCAAACCATGTGGAAGCATCCCATCAACAAATTATTATGTTTGAACTTGTTGACATGGGATTCACCAAGGAAACTTTGAAGGAAATGACTAAATGTTGAGTGACTTTAGAACATGTGTTGACATGTGGATCCAAAGAGATGGATAAATTGTCTAAGTATCATTTATATATCTAGGTCAATAGGGTCCTAAAGATCACCATGTACCCTCAAATGATAGTACAAAAATATCTTATAATAAAATGTTATCAACTTAAGCAACTTGACTTAAGATGTGGACTCAACTTGACTTGGGAAACAAATCAACTCAAATTGAATAACTAGGATTAGAATGATTTTAGATCACCTAAAATTAGCTCAAATAGACATATAAATACTCATGTTTAAAATGGCTCAAATTAGAGTATATTAGGGACTTGACATGAATTAGACCTTAAGCCCATAACATAACTTAGCTCAACTCAACTAGGTTAGCCATGCCTTCTTTTTTCAAAGGATAATAGTGACCAACAAAGGGAAAGCAAAGATCACCCAGTAGTACCCTCAAGGAGATACCTGTTAAACATGTATAAGGGTACACTTTAAGGTGTTACAAGGCCCTTTAAGGTATCTCTTAGGATATTACTTGAAATAAAATTTCAATCATGTTAATGTTCAAGGTATCTATTAGGGGAACCCTTGAAAGAACAAGACCCTTCAAGGTATCTTGTAGGAGATACCTTTCAAAAATGCATAAGGGTTGTTGAGTACACAACACATTAAGAGTTAGGGTGAATCAATTTCATTTAAAAATTCACTTTATTAAAATTAATGTGTACAGTAAAAATATTCACACAAGATATATCTATTAAAAAACATGAGTTTTATATGGAAAACCCTCTCTCAGGAAAAACCCCAAAGAAGAGTTGCTTGGATATACCATCCAAATCCAACACTAAAATAAAATTTCTCTTAAAAATTTTGTAGGCACCAACATACTTGGAGACACAAATCCCCACCACCAAGCACAAAATTATCAAGAGACACCAATCTCTTATTTATGAGGCCTGACCTCCACTAAAACAATCTTTCACCACACTATTGTTGCTTCATCAATGAATGAAGGAAAATTCAATCTCCTTTATTCTCCACAAAAATCTACTTATACTTGAATAATAGAAAGAATTAATTATTCACAAATTTCTCTACCATCCCTTCTCCTTATATATATTTCAATGCCTCTTCACAAGGGAGTAAAGCTCTTTAAAAGACACCCGTATACTAAAAGATACATCCATTTATTTAATTTTTTATTTTAACTAAGGGGTACAATTTAAAAAAGGGGCTCAACCTATAGATTTTTATTGAAATTTGGCCTAGTTTAAGAGAATTTTCCCTTCCTTAGTCTCTTAAACATAAGTTATTATCCCTTTCATTTGTGGGAATTTATTTCTACAAAGATAATGCTTTTTATATTAATGATAATCATATTGCCATTACTTATAGTTATATTGACATCTTTTGACATAAATGATAATTTTGTTGAAATTAATGATAATTATATTTACATAATTATTTAAATAATAACTCTTTTGACATCAATGAAAATATTTCAACAATTTCTCCCTTTGTCATTGATGGCAATCCTATAGATAAATAGTATATGAATCTCCTCCTTGTTGAATATCTCCCTCTTGTTGTAGATCTCTTAATTTGATCCCCATTTATTTACCTTTCCCCCTTTTACATCAATGGAAAATGGAATATAATACAATCACAATCTATATCAGCAAAGTATCCATCGAGATAAAAAAATAATGCAGTGATGAGCTCCCCCTTAACTGATGCTTCTTTTGAAGAATTTAGTGACTAATAAAATCTGGATCACTCCTAATTTATGCCTTAGAAACTCAAAAGTTTATTTTGGGAGGGTATTAATGAAGGTATATTCTATATTTTATTTTGTGTAAATTATTCCAAATTTAAATTTTGTTGTACAACCTATTCTCTCAAGAATTGATACTTGATAGGAATATGTCTTATCCTAGAGTGCATAACCTAATTCTCTAAAATATTTATTGAACTAGTATTGAGATTGGATGATATTTTTCAATGTATTACTCATCTAAATAACTTGTGTACAACATGAAAATACTATTATATATTATGCCTCCATAGTGGATAAATAAATAGAAGTTTGCTTCTTGCTTCACCAAGACACTAAATTGTTGCCAAGAAAAAATGCTCCTCCACTTGTACTCTTTCTATCATCAACACTTCATACATTATAATTTTTTTTAATATTATATTAGAGTGAAATATTCACCTCTTGGACACCACAAACCATAATTCAAAGTGCCTTTTAGATATTTGAATATTATTTTTATGGCTTTGACATGAGTTTCTTTTGGTGTTGTTTGAAACTGTGCTACTAAAACTACAACTTTCATGATGTATGGTTGGGATGTTGTGGTTTATTTTAGGATACCATAGATGGATTTTTAAAATGTATAATTTTCTTTAGGAGATTAATCATCTTTATTTAACTTACATCCTATAACCATGGGTGTGATAACTAGTGTGCAATCTTCCATTCTAAACTTTTTCAATATTTCCTTGACATACTTGGTTTTTGAGATAAATATTGCTTTTCTAGATTTATAAAATTATAAACCAAGAGAAAATGAAAATTATCTTATCATGGACATCTCAAACTTTTTTTTCATGTCCTTTGAAAATTATTGGGACATTTTTTCACTATCTCCTCCAAAAATGATGTCATCCACATAAACCACAATAATCAACTAATTTTCACCTTCAGTCTTGATTTAGAGATTACTATCAGTGACTCCTCTTTTATAACCTTATTGTTTTAAGTATTTATCAAGTCTTGAATACCAGGCTCTAGGGGCTCGATTTATCCCATAGTGTGCTTTCTTCAACCTACATACATAATCCTTATTTTTTTTATAAAAGAAGTAGTTTTGGTTATTTGATATATACCTCTTCCTCTAAATTTACATTGAAAAAATTAGACTTGACATCAATTTGATATTCTTTGAATTTATTAAAACCAACATATGGAAAAAGAATTATAATGGCTTCTAGTCTTACAATAGGGGTAAAGGTTTCTTCAAAATCAATACCTTCAATTTGAGCATATCCTTTACAAGTTAACCTTTCTTTATTCATTGTTACTTGTCCATCTTCAATCAGCTTATTCTAGAACACCCATTTGGTACAAATCACATTTTTATATTTTATTCTTGGAACAAGTTCCAAAGTATCATTCTTCTCAATTTGATTTAGCTCTTCTTTCATAACATCAATCCAATGCTTGTTGTTGCTAGATTATTCAAAGTTTTTAGGCTCTATTTTAGATAATAAAGATAATTTTACTTTTTTAGATGTACTCAATAATATTATTATATTTTTCACCCTAACATATATATCACCAATAATTTTACTTTATGAGTGATGATTTTGAATAAATCTAGATGGTGCTTTTATATCTTCTTGTTCCACTTTTGTTTTTCTTCTTCTTCTTTGTAGTATGGTTCTTTTGAATGGTCGTTTACTTATACACTCTCTTTTTGAGGCCTTGTTTCATCCATTCTTACACTATCACTTTATATAATTTTTTTAGTCTTTTAATATAATATTTATATTCCTTACTTCTTGAGTAATATACAATAAAAATAACTTCATCATCTCTAGATTCATACATTCCTAATTCTTTATCATCTATTTTGATGCATCAATTACTCCCAAACACCTTGAACTATTTAATTGATGTTGATATACCTTTCCATAGCTCATAAGGTGTTTTTATATTATTTACTATAATTTTCCCTCTATTTAAAATGTACACTACAGTGTTAACTTCCTCTCTTCAAAAATGATCTGATAGCTTAGATTCATTTAAAATTATTTTTACCATCTCTTGAACAATTCAATTCTTCCTTTCTATAAGTATATTTTATTTTGGAGTTATTATAGCTAAGAAGTGTCTTTTTATACCATGACACTCACAAAATTATTCAAAATCATTTGAGAGGAACTCACCTCCCCAATCTGATATCAAACACTTGATCTTTGAATCAGTTTCATTTTCAACTAAGGCTTTAAAAGATTTAAATTTTTCAAATGCATCATATTTTTCTTTTAGAAAAGTTACCCATGTCATTATAGAATAATCATCAATGCTTAACATGAGATAATTATTAGTTTGTATGATTTGCATTCTTATAGGCCCACAAAGGTCTATATGAATTATTTTTAATGGCTTAGTTGTTGAGTACTCCTTTGATTAAAACTTTCCCTTGTCTGTTTCCCATGTTGACACTACTTACAAAGAGTATTTGAAGGTTTTTTAATTTTTGGCATATCTCTTATAGCTTGCTTGTTTTTAATTTTCACTAGATTATCAAATTTCATATGGCCCATTATTCTATGCCATAATTAGATTTCATCAATTTGAATCATGTAGCATTTTTCTCCCTTGACTTCACTAAATATGTATAAGTTATTTGTTATTTGGTTAGCATCTGCAACTAGTTTTCCTGTATCTACCTTCTGAATCTCACACCCTTAAGAATAAAATGTGAGGACATGTCCTTGATCACACATTTGAATAATACTTAGAAGATTATTTTTCAAACCTTTAACACATAAGACATTTTATATTTTTGCCTTCCCATTTTCAATACTAAGAGTACCTTTTCTAACTATTTTTGTCATAGCATTATTTCCAAATTTTACAATGTCTTCATTTATTTCCTTCAAAGATAGAAATTTGATCTTGTCTTAATTATGTGACTTGAGCACCCACTATCAATGTACCATTTATTCCATTCATCTTGTGCATGAAATTTTGTTTACACAAACATATATTTTTCCTTCTCAAGTCACATATATTTTAATTATTTTTCCAAAATTTTCTAAATTCTTTTTTCTATATAGTATAATCATCCATTTTCATATCTTGTCTAGGAGGTTAAAAAAATACTTATACATAAACGTGTTATATGTCTTAATTTATTGCACTTATAACATATAGTATTATTTTCATTGTAATTTGATAAAGGGGAAAATGATCTATAATTTATACTTGAAAATCCATAAGTTCTTTTACCATTATCCCATGAATATCTATTTCTTACATGTGTCTTCCACTCCATTGCTTTATGCCTAAAATTATTGTATAAATAACAATAACCATAAAAATAACTTGGGTAGTTTATCATAATAAACTACCTTAGAGGGAATGATTTTTTGAAAAATTTAATGGGGATATACTCACCTTTGTTGTCTTTTTGAGGAGTATCATGCTATTTATTCTTTTCATTTCCTCCATTCATAGACCCCTTGAGTACATCTACATAGCCTTGGGTTTTTCTACATATACTTTATTTGGCAAATCTATAGTTTTTGAACTCTGACCTTCTTTAATGATCTCATGGTTTCCTTCATAGATAAGACCATGCTTAATGAATGGTGACCTCTGGTAATCTAGTATGTCACCCAACATTCTGGACTCTTTTCAAATTTTAAAATATTTTTTTATCTTATCAATTGTCTTCTCCAATTCTTTTCTTAAAATAACTAATTTAGATTCTAACTTTTCACAGTTTTCTTCCTTTGCCTTTAGTTTGACTCTCACCTCCTCCTCTACCCTTTTTGCTTCTTATAGTTGAGTTTTAAGGTTGATTATAGTATTTTTTTATTCCTCTCACTTTATGACATTCTTTTTTTTAAAACACGATCCTAATCTTCATATTTTTTAAAGTTTTATTTTTTATTTTAGATTCTTTTTCTTAAACACATTTATCTCACTTAAAGAACAAATGAGTTCTTATTCAATATCTAATTATCCTATATGTTTGACATCTTCTTATTTTAAATATAGTTTTCCTTTTCCTTTATTACCAAGGTATCTTCACTTATAGAGGCATCATTTTTTGTTTTTATATCCATGAAAAGAGTTTCTTCTCTGTCACTATCTGATATACTTTCATCGCTCTCCTTAACTAAGATAATATCCTTTTTGCAGTAGAGAATTTTCTTGTGTTTATGAAAAAAAAATTATATCCATTTTGTTTGTATCTTTTTGTATTTGTGAGGTTTTTTATTCTTATTTTTCCTTTCCTCGTTATTATTTTATTCATCATCATTATCATCCTTATGCAGAAACTTAAAAGTAAAATGTCATATTTTATCATAGTTAAAACACTTTAAAGGTATCTTGCTTTTGTATTTGTCAAATGCTTTCTTAAGATTTATTACAAAAATGGCCTCCTTTTCATCTTGTTCATCACTAGTGCTATTAACTGATTCATGATCTTTATTCTTCACTTTTTTTGAAGCTTTAAAAGTTGAGCCTTTTTCCATGGCTTTTATTTTTCAGTTCTTATTTCATATATTGTGAGGATTCTATGCAACTCATCCATTGTTAATGAGTATAGGTCCTTTATTTATTCAATATCAAAAATTTTTACATCAAATCTCAAGGAAAGTGACATTAGAAATTTTTACATAATCATAGATTCTTCAACTTTTTCACCAAGCCCTCTGATAGTGTTGACAATTTCATCCACATAAAGAAGATACCTTACAACATTTTATTCATATTTCATATTCAAACTCTCAAATTATCTTATATGAGTTTGGAGCTTGTTCTTATTGACGTTGTTATCACCTTCATAGATGTTCTAAATTTTGTCCCAAATTTATTTTGTTGATCCACATTAAATTACCTTAACAAATTTTGATTCTGATGGGCCACACAAGATAACATTTATGGCTTTTGCATTATTCTCACTATCCTACTTTTTATCTTGATCTATAGGTGGAGTTGATGGAGGTTTATAACCAGTCACTAATACTTTCTAGATATCAAAAACAAGGGACATTAGATAGGTTTGAATCCTTATTCTCTATAATGAATAGTTTGTTCCATAAAATAATGGATCCTTATTTGTGGAGAAACCTTCTTGTATAGGATGACCAGCCATGTGTGCTCCTAAGAATACCTTCTAGAAATTAGACTATTTATGAAGGAAATGAACTTATACCAAGAGTTAAGCACACAACACACTGAGAATGGGGTGAATCAGTGTGATTTAAAACTTTACTTTCTTAAAATTAATTTCCATAATAAAAATATTCATATAAAATCTATTTATTAAGAAACACAAGATTTATGTGAAAAGCCCTCTCTTGAGAAAAACCATAAATAAAAGCTGCTTAGATCTACCATCCAAATCCAGCCTCAAAATAAAAATTCTTTCACAAAAATTGTAAGCACCAACCTACTTGGAGTACACCAATCCCCACCATCAAACACCAACTTATCAAGAGACACTAATCTCTTATTTATGAGGTACCAACCTCCACTAAAATAATATTTCACCACACTATTGTTGCTTCATCAATAAATGATGATAAATTCAATCTCCTTTCTTCACCACAAATATCTTCTTATACTTGAATGAAAGAAATAATTATTTATTCACACATTTCTCTACATTATCTTCTCCTTATATAGACTTCAATGCCTCTCCACAAGGGAGGAGACCTATCTAAAATACATCTATACACCAAAAGAAGCATCCATTCATTTAATTTTTTATTTCAACTAAGGGGAAATATTTCCAAAAGGGGGTTAGCCTATAGATTTTTAATGAAATCCAACCTAGTTTAAGATAATTGGCCCTTCCTTCATAGGAAATTAAACATAAGTGGTCATCCCTTTCATTTGTGGGCATTTATTTCCACAAAGATAATGATTTTTACATTAATGATAATCCTAGTGCTATTACTTATTATTCTATTGACATCCTTTGACATTAATGATAATTTCATTAACATTATTATTTCAATAAGAACTCATTTGACATCACTAACAATATTTCAACAAGGTTACCCTTGAAGGTATTACAAGTCCCTTCAATTTATCACCTAGTAGTTCCTTAAAATATAATTTGAAGGTCATTGTAATACCTTCAAGGGTACCCTTATGAATGTTTGAAAGTTATCTCATAGGAGATACCTTCAACATCTCCTTGAATTTATAAAAATACCCTTCAAGGTATCTCTTATGAGATAAATTTAAGGGCCTTGAAATAACTTCATGGGTAGCTTGACGGTATCTCCTAGGAACTAATTAGAAGGAAAAATACACTATTATTCATGTTTGAAAGGTAACTCCTAAGAGATACCTTGAAGCAAAAAATAAGATGAACATCAAAAAATCATTATTGAAGGGTTAAATAAATAATCATGAGGTATATCATTAAGTACTTATAATATACATAATTACACATAGTTTTTAGGAAAAATAGTATTAAATAAAAAATAAATGTTATAGTAATGAATTCATAATAAAATATTTCAAAAATAATTTTAAATTTCAAAGGTAAAAAGATTCTTTATACAAACAAATTAATAACATATATAAAAATAAAAAGTATTGAACCCCAATTAATGGTTAAATATTAAATGGAAATGGAAAGTGTAATGATAAAATTAGGACTAGTATTTCTTGGCAAGATCTAAACTAGGGTGGTTCAAACTTGATTTTGATGGAGCTTGTCAAGGGAACTTACGAGCCTCCAAGGTAGGGTGTGTGATTAATATTGTAGTGGGTATCTAATTAGAGTAGTGTCTATAAAGATATTAGAATAAACTAGTAATGAGGATTATTCCTAAGCCATAATAGTGGGATAAAATCTTGTACTTGAGTGTGGTATACCTAAGCTATAAATTGAAGGAGATTTTAAAGTTTTCATTCAGGCCTCGTCTAAAAAAAGGTGTAAATTCTAGAATTTGAATAACAGTATTGAGAAAGTATGGGATGATGTATTTGTAATTAAAAAATATAAGTTTTCACATTAATATATGGAGGCCAATCTAGAGGTTGATTTATTGGCTAACATGGGGATTGAGCAAATTAAATTCAGATGGGAGGATAATGATAGTGGAACATGAGAATATTTTAATGAGGTAGTTAACCTTGATTTTTAATGACATTTTTAAATTTTATACTCATGTGGAGTTGGGTGGGCTGAAATGAAATTGGGATTATGATCTTTAAATTAAAATACTATCTTATCTCATTCATTTGGATTATGCATAGATCGATTATATTGCAATCAAATGGGTGGACAATAATCTATCAACCTAAAAAATGAAAATAAGATCTATCAACTTAAAATTGCTATTGCATATTTTTAATTGATATAACCATACTAATTAATCACAAACAACTTGAAATTGTTATTTTATATATCAATAAACTAAGCTACTATTTAGATAAAAATTTATAGACACTATAACACATAGATGAAAGAGAGAGAATGAGTCATGCAATAAAAAATTTAGAACAACCAAAACATATATCTGTATTGAATAACAAAATTTCTCAACCCTTTGGAATATAAAGGTTATATGTATTTATATATAGGGATGGGGATACCTAATCACACAAGCTATTTTTAAAAAAATCATCATTTGAAATATCTCACAAAGGGACACATATGACATGTATGGCTCAAAGATATCATTAACATCTCATAGAAGATAATAATATAATTAAAAAAATTAGTTACAAATGTCACTAGAAGATGACAAAAGAATATATCTATGATAAATAATTTACATTCAATGACATTAACATGTTGGTATTTATTTTCATTAAAGTTATTATAATGAAAGGTCTAGCTAATGAAGTCACAGGTGTTGTTGAGGTGGCTAGTGGATGCAAAGTGGATTGATAAGCCTACTTGTTTGCTTGAATTTACAATTAAAAGGCATGGCTCACCTGAAAATAAAATTCTATTGACACAAAGTGTAATAGGTATCTCTTGAAGAGCTAGGGGAGATTTCCCATTAAATTTCTATGTGTCTTCAATGTAGTGCTGAGTTCCACATAGAGAGATTAAGTATTAGGGAACTTACCTCTATGAAATTTCACCAATTGCAATAAGTCATCTTGAATTTTATATATTTTTCCTTTGATCTCTATTTTGAAACTATTTGTTGTAGTTTGAAGTAGATCCTCAAAGATGGCTCTAACAACTTATTATCCTTGCTGATTGATCACATTCTAAATCCTCAACTATCCAAAAATAGAAATGTATTACACTCATATCTATTGAGTTTCAACACAAAGTTTTTCATATTTTGATGGTAATTTATTAATTTATCTATTATTGTAGCCATATAACTTTAGGCCCATGATGCATCATGAATAGTTATAAAATTAGATGAGTATATGCCCTATTCTTGGATGTTTGGCTTAATAAATAGATTTTATCCTCTATTTTCTTCATTAATTTTCAAGGGGAACCACATCTCCCCACTTGAGATCTAAATCTCTCTTGTCACTTCTTATTAGCTGGATAACATCATAAAACTTATAATTTTCTCCTTAAACATTGTCAATGAGGTCTCTTAGAGGTTGTATGATTCTTCTCCCTTATAAAGTCCCCATGGCCTAGTCATAATGTATGCAATTGGAAATTCATCATGTTTGTAAATAAATCCTAGGTTAGAGAAGATAGATCATACCTACACATCTAATTGGGAATAAGTTTGTTAAGTATGAGTATGACCAATATGTGGATCCCATAGACCCAATTAGGGGATCACTTTTCACAACACACCATGTGAGGTAGGGTTCAAAATCCTAAAGTCTAACATAATCATGAAATAGCCATAAAAGATTCCTAAGGTTTGATATTTTACCTATTTATAATAAACAAGAAAGTAAATCTAATTTAGTGCACATAAAAGCTTATGGCACAAAGTGGGGGTTAGAAACAAAACAAACAACTAAACCAGATATGCATAGAAGACATATACTCACGTCAATGTATATATAATCCTAATGCATGGGAATAGAATAACATTTGTGTTATCTATTTATTATCACTTGGATTTTCACCCTTTGAGGAGATGTCTCAGCTCTCCTCATCCAAGTGACACAATTGAAACACATTTAGGCTATGGGTGAACTTAAGAATGAGGTGAATTTATAGATAGGGCTAACTCCCTTGATGTATCACTTATATAATACTACTACACCTAGAATTTGTGAGGGAAAAGGGAGAGAGATAATTAAAATCAAACTATCCTAAAGGAGGTGATACACCCAATTATTTGATGGCTACCAACTAGCTACATGTTACACATGAGAATAAGGGACTAACCAAACATATGATTCCCCAATATGCATCTTATCACATCAATGTTTCATTATGAGGTTATGGATGAATGTTTAGGCTAGGAGGACTAAAAAAGAGGTCTATAATGACAATATAGAATTTAATAACTCATTCAACCTTGACACTTCTTGGAACACTTTACATGACCTGAAAGAAGAAGCTTTCCAACTATAAATAGGTGAGGGAATGAAACAACAATGCTAAGGAAACAAAAAGTCATCACTAAGCAAAATCAATCATCCAAGTGAACACACTATGAATAGTCATGGAAAAGGTAAAAATCAATAGTATTTATTGATCCATGGTATGAAAATGAGTAGGTATTTTCCATACTCAACTGGAGCATAAGTTAAAAAGGCCAAAATGGATTGTTCTTATAGAACTGAGAGAGAGAGAGAGAGAGAGAGAGAGAGAGAGAGAGAGAGAGAGAGAGAGAGAGAGAGAGAGAGAGAGAGAGAGAGAGAGAGAGAGAGAGAGAGAGAGAGAGAGAGAGAGAGAGAGAAGTCCAAAGGTCACAAGGGCACTTGTCAAAATAATAAAATTAATTAATTTTGCATGAGAAGGTAATTTTAAATTTATCATGCAAATTCAAGAAGCATAAGTGTCACCTAAAGTTATAAAACTCTTGAAATATGGCATAGAAGTCCCTTTGTTGGCTCAAAAAATTGAATTCATGATTTATCCCTATTTAAACACCCCAAAACTAACTAGGGATAGGTCTAATTATTTAAATGAGAGGGAAGGATTTGAAACATGCCTCTCCATGAATTGGTTGTAGTCCTAGTCATATATAATCATCTAGAAATGAGCTATCACTACCTATACTCATAATAAACCCTCTTTTAATGACCCCTCACACTTGACCTAAAAATTGGCTTTATTTTTCCATGAAAATCCATAGGAAGAAGTAAATGACACGCGGAAATTATCTCCATGGCCTTAGAATACTTAGGTAGACCTTAAAAATCCATCCACTTAAAGTTTTCACACTTCTCACTATCATATCCACTATGATAGTTTTGACTAGCTGAGATGAGAAATCTAGTAGGAATTATTTGGATTTTTTTCAAGACATAAGTATTTTTATTTAGTTATAATAAGTCTCTAGCCTTCTCCAAAACTTTATTGCATCTCTTGAAACCTCCTAGAACCTATATAATGCAAAAAATAGTTAAAAAGAGAAATTATGTACCTTGTCTATATATATTCCATAAAATTTATCCTAATTTTAGGGAGATTTATTAAGTCTTATACAACCTTGAATCATCATTCTAGGCCAAATATGACATTTGGGTGCATTATCTCTTTCATTTCCTCAAAATGATCACTAGCAAGGGTTTACAAGGGTTTTAGGCCATTTTGTCCTTAATATTTATTCATAAAGCCTTGACATTTTAGATTCAAAAAAATTACACAAACATTATTTAAAGGACCCATATTAACCTCTCCAAACTCTTTTGTCCTCCTTTCACATCCTCAAAAAATATATGAGCATTCAAAACTAGCCTATGAGATTGTTTCTCCCTTTACTATAGGCTTAATGTGTCTTAACATCAAAAATTAACTTTTCTATGACCTCCATAAATCATAATGGTTCATAAATTTATAACTTCATCCCATTCACATATTATAACCAACTAGAAAAATTACCAAGAGCTATAAGTGAAGTTGGACCCCCAATTAGATATAGGCTCAAACCCTATTTGACATACCTAACTACAATTCTAAAGGTTTAGATAATTATATTTATTTTATCCCATATTTTTAAGCTTTTCCATGTTTATTTATATGTAATCCAACCTTCCACACCTTCTTTCAAGTTTAAACCAGCTCCTTAGCTCACCTTTTCACCCTCCTTCAAATATTATAGTTTACACTCAAGGGAAGTGACTTCTATCTGAGACAAAATAGAGGGTACTTACCCGATTTAATCATATATTTTTAATTATTTATAGGGTTATACAATTCATATATATTAAATCTATCAAATTTTAACCTTTTATCAAACCATTTGACCCCCAAACTCTTTAGATCTCCAAAGCAGACTATACAGGGTTTAACCATATTGATTATATGTTGCTTGATTGGAGCTCTATCTTGCCTATTAAAAATAAATTATGATGGTGTAATTATATTATTACTCTAATTATTAATTTTTTTCATCTCCATTTCTTACTCCAACTCCCTACATAATCCTCATAGTCTTTTCTTAGTCAAGACCGTGTGCAAGATTTGATTGTATTTCCTATTTTCTTCACTCAAGGGTAACCCCTATAGGTTACCTTGCATGGATTAGGATTTGAATACATAATTTAAGCCTTATTTAAAAATTACAATATTAATTTAATTAATTTCCTTTCTTGACTTCACACTTTTGGATTGAATTTCTCACAAGGCCAGTCACAATTCACGGACTATGTATTCTATGTTTCTTCTTAAAAAATGACTCTTGTAGGTGATCCTTACATGGATTAGGATTTGAGGATAGTATGTAAGCCTTAATTAAACATTATAATATTAAATTAATCAATTTCCTTTCTTGACTTCACACTTTAGGGTTTGAATTTGTCACAAGGTCAGTCACAGTTAACTAACTATGTATTTTATGTTTCCACTTCAAAAAAGACTCTTGTAGGTGATCCTTGCATGTCTAAGATTGAAATAAAAGTATACAGACCCATTTATGGTTATTTTTAGTAAATTTTATTCTTATTGGGTCCATGTTTCTCACCTTTTATAGGTTATACCTCATCAAAACACACTCCCTTTGCTCTATGCCTCTCATAGTCAAGTACAGTTAACTATGAGAGGTTATGTAGGTATTCTTGCCTATTATAAGCCTTGAAAACAATGAATAAAACCCTCCTTGAATATATATAAATAATACTCTAATTTATATTATTCCTTTTATTCTTTGATTTATTTTTATCACCAAGGTTATTAGGCCCATTACTTATGGTAACCTTATAACTAGCTTGTAGGGATATATTTTTGGTGAAAATGGGAACTATAGGTAGAATTATGAGGTCATATCTATTATATAATCCTTTTAATTGATCCCTATATCATAAAAATATATATTAAATACCTAAAACCTTTTAATCATGAAGGTATGGTCCACTTACAACTTTGGGTTAAGCTTTGAAGGAGGCAGTATGGTTGTAGGTGTTGATCAGCTTTGTAGGCCAATTCAACTTGAAGGTTGATCATACTCTAACACTTGAGGATTTATAAAACATTGAGAAGAATAAAATAATTTTGAAACATATTAAGGATGTAATTATGTCTCAAACCCTTCAATGTGAACATCTTCTCAAGTCTGAGAATTAGGTTGTTTGTAGGTAACTATGCCTAGGCCATTTGTATGGACTGACTCATCTTTGGTGAATGCAAGATAACCCTATATGCACTTCATTGATGATTTTATATTTAAATTATATGTTATTTAATGAAAAAATACATTATAACATACTTTTAATCATCAAATCCATTCATTAAGCCTATAATTATTATAACTCATCTTGTTATAGATAACATTATGAAATTTCAATGTTCAAATGAAAACCTGAGGCCTTCTAAAAACCACTCTCTTTAGCTCAAAAACCTCACTTATTTTTCAATTTTATAGACATATGTGTGAGATTTAATAAAATTTTACTTTTAATTCTTATAACTCAATGCAATCTTGTATGAGAAACCTCAAAAAAGGGCCTGGACCTTTATTTTGATAGTTTCGGGAATTTGTCCCAAAGTGCCACAAGTTTGCTTAGAAATTCTCTTTGGGATTATACTAGAATAAAATATTCTCAAAAATCTTTAAAATGGTTTTAAAATATTTTAAAACATTCCAAACTTTGGAGGGTACTCAAACATAATTTCTATGCTCCTTCAAGAAGTGGCAGGCCATACAACTATTGTAGATGACCATTTTATGCATTTACTTACTCTCTTGTCTCTTGGAATGATTATTGAAGTTTAAATTTTAATTTAATATGATAAATGGATATATATGATAAATAATAAATCAATTCACATCAATATGGAACCATAACATAGAATAAATCTCTAATAGTTACAAAAAATGAATGCAACCCTATTCTTTCACTTCTGCTTGAAAACTAAGTTATTTGGCTCATAAAATCAACTCAAAACTTTAAAAATATGATGGATAACATGTTATATGGTAGTTAAAGACCTATCTAATACATGTCACTTTCTGAGTTGCATAGACCATCTCAATCAAGAACAAAACATGTAGGGTACATAGATTAGCAAGTAAATTTGAGAGGCCAACTTCTTAAGAATGATTCATAAAGCACAGGCCACCATTCTTATAAAAAAACATCAAATGGAAGATGAATAAGTATATAATACAGCCCTAGGATAATTTATCTTAAAATCTCTCTTGTTGAACATACCAAGTACAAACCTAAAGACCATTTTTTCTTGCCAAGCCTAGTGGAGGGAAAGAGAAGTGGGTTTCTTCATTTATTTGAGCTTATGATAAAAATTATCACTATAATGAGTTTATGTAATACCAATGGACACTTTTTAAATATCCTCAGCTATAGGAGTCCATGAAATTTTGTACACCTCATTAAATGCTCATTTTTTCCAAGAAACTTATCTTCTTTTCTTAGGAACCTACCACTTTTTAGTTAATAACAATTAATTAGGACATAAGAGGACACATGGGTCATTAAATCACCTTTTATAATGTTTAAATTTCCCCAAGAGGTTTTAAAACTCATTTAATGTCCTTTTTGACCCTCAAAAGGACATAAGGATTAAAATGACTAAGGACCAAGGTTAATATAACATTAAATGACATCAATTAACCTATAATAAACCTTGTGACATAATATTAGACCCCATAAAATAATTTAAAATCAAATTTTTACCTATAGGAGCCCCAATTTGACCTGTAGGGTCAAATTTGGTCAATAAATTAGTGACTCATAAGGGTATCATGCTTGTTATGCTAAGGATCAGTAGCCTTATCAGTCCATTAGGATTAGGGAGTCATCTAAAGTCTAAAATACAATAAGGATACCTTTGACCATTGACAACAATATTGACCAAGACAAGATAGCTAATTGACTACCTCAACCACACAAATAAAGGACAAACACAAAATAAAGCAACAAACTAACAAGAAGCACAACCACACACATGTGTGTTCAAGGAACCTAAGAAAAATAGGAAGAAAAAAACTATATAAAACTAGTCATTAAGCATAACTCCCTTTCTAGGATCAAAAGGAAAGTTTCTTGCATCTCCTTCTTCATGAGATGAATCATGGTGCCAAGCATGTTGCTCTTTGGATTTAACATTTGATAGATCAGACCTACCTCTTGGCACTTCCCTTGATATGATCTAAATTAAATCATCTTCAAATAGGTATCCAATGTAAAATTATTCATCTTGTCCTTGTACACATACCTTATATTGCTACCTACTCTTCATCTCATTATCAACTTTCATCTTCTTTGTAGGCATGGTTTCAAGAGGAATGGTTTCTTGTTCCTTGGAAGATTAATAATAATAGAAGCTTTTTTTTATCTCCAAAGTCTAAGGGTAACTTTTCTTTGGCTCTTCTATGACATTTTGAAAAATGTCATCTTGCTTACCATCTCTTGTAATCAGCTCAAAGGAAATTATAGACCCCTTGAGAGACTCAAACTCATTGCAAATGTTTTCAAACTATTTACACAAGTCCTCATATTCTATTTTATCAGCATCACGAAGGGGAAAAACAAGAGAAACTCCATATTCTTCTTTAGAATCCAAAAGAACTTCACCCAATATTTATTCTTTTACACAAGGACGACATTTTTCATTATCAACCAAACAAGAAGACTCAACTCAAGGACTCACCTCTTCTTTAACACTTAGGACCTCTTGAAGGATCTTAAATTATATCTCAACTATCATAATCTAATCTTACATCTCAATGGCTGAAATATTTTCAATCTCCTTATCTTTTTGGTGATACCAAGACTAGGCATCTTGAAATAAGGTGACCTAGCCTAAAGAGGTTGCCAAGGAGCCATGTTCTCTTCAAACAATATTTCTAAATTTTATTCAACTAAATGTTCCTCTTTAGGTTTCCATACCATAATTCCATCAAGGTAAAAGGTTATGGGGTGAGGAAAATATCTAGGTGGTGGAGTTGGAACATAGGACTCAAAATCAGATTGAGAATGCATTGTAGTTGATTCTTTTTAGAGTTCTTGAGGAAGAGTAGGTAGACCTTGGGCTAAAATATCTTGTTTATCTTCCTTCCACTTTAAAATCACCTCATTGGAATCTGATCCAACTTGAGCACTCTCTTGACAAAGGTTAGATGGTGTGTGTTTGGGCATAAGATCTTCTTTTGGGTCTAAACCTTCCATCACACCTTGACTTTATAATTTCATTCTCAACTATATATGTTAAATTTTATTGGATAGGTTCTCTTGTAAGAGTCTCTCTTAAAACTTATATGCATCATCATGAGGATAATTAATACAATAGGGATGACATGGAAGACATGAATCTCTTGAGGAAGGGTGTGAGGGACTTGTATAAGATAAATCTCTAGGCTTTTATCTTCTTTATTTACCCATGATTCCACTATCCTATTCTAGATTATGATGTTAGGATTAGGAGTCTCTTCTTGAGGTGGTGATGCAACTTTAGGATTTTCTACCTTGTCTCTAACATGGAATATCTAGAGGTCTCCCCTTGAGTTGGGGATATAATGGGAGATGGAAATGAGGGATTAAATTCCACTTCTTTTACTGATGATATGAATTATTGCATCTGACTATTAGATAAGTCAATCTCCCTATCAATATTTTCTTCAAAAATAAGGTTTGTCTTCCCAACTCCCTCTTCTAAATAATTAGAAAAAAGATGACTTTGATGAGCTTGATTAGGCTCATGAATAAGGTTTAAGTAAGACTGATAGAAATATTAAGGAAGTGGATATGAATGATGATAGGTTTGGTGAGTTTTCTTCTCATGAATTTTTAGCCTATCTTCCAAGGATGAAACTAGGCCACTCACATCTAGCATCTCACTTGTGAGCCTTTACCAATTAGCTCTCCCAATAGGTGCCCACTCTCTTTTAACTAGCTCTAATGCATCTCTCACCTTATTAATAAGATGACTAGGAATATCTAGATCATGTCCCTTTTGTGTGTGAAGATCCAACATGTACTTCTCATATCCCAAGTGAGTTTCCTTGAAGGTTGAAATGGATTGAGTTGAGAAGTGGATAGGTTGACTATAAGGAGTAAGACATTGAGAAGGTTGGCTA
Organism: Torreya grandis; assembly: GCA_037957365.1. Taxonomy (NCBI): domain Eukaryota; kingdom Viridiplantae; phylum Streptophyta; class Pinopsida; order Cupressales; family Taxaceae; genus Torreya; species Torreya grandis. The sequence continues at coordinate 1,473,789 of JARHVA010002276.1, forward strand.
TAATACTGATACAACTCATAACAAGGATGATGATGATCATATTGGAGCTAGTACGAGTCATATTAGAATTTTTAGGGATCATAACAAGGTTGATATGGAATGTCATAGGCTTAGGATACCTCACCAACTTATGTAAAACAATACTCAACACCAAAGTCATATATTAAACTTCATTAAAAAGCAAGAACACAAGGAATGATTAACAACAATATTTAAAAGGAATACCTAGGCTACTTAACCAACTAATGTAATCTTTGAGTCACCATTGGTGTTTAGATAGATGCCTCCAAAAGCTAATGTGTTTAAAGACAACACCAAAAATATTTCAATTTCTTGGACTAAGAGTCCCATTGAGCATGCCAAAAACTATTGTCACTTGGACTTACACCCTTTGAGTATATGTCTTAGCTTTCCTCATCTAAGTGGTATAATTGAAATACCTCTAGGTTGTGGGTGATCCTAAGAATGAGGTGAATCTATAAATAGGGCTAGCTCCCTTGATGTACCACTTGTATAACACTACTACACTTAAACTTTGTGAGGAAAAATGGAGATAAAAAATTGAAAGTAAATTATCTTGAAAGAGGTGATACACCAAATTAGTTGATGACTACACACATGAGAACAAGGGACTAACCAAACATACATTTCTCCAATCTATATCTTCTCATATCAATGTTTCATTATGAAGTTATGGATGAATGTTTAGGCTAAGAGAACTAGAAAATAGGTATAGAATGACACTATTAAATAATCTAACTCACTCAACCTTGACACTTCCTAGAACACTTCACATGACCTATAAGAAGAAGCTTTCCAACTGTAACTAGGTGAGATAATGAAATAACAATGTTAAAAAAATAATAAGTCATCACTAAGTAAAATCAATCATCCAAGTGAACACACTATGAACAGTCATGGAAGAGGTAAAAATTAGTAGTATTTATTGATCCATGGTATGAAAATTAGCAGGGCTTCACTATACTTAGGTGGAGCATAAGTTACAAAGGCCAAAATGGTTAGTTCTTATAGAACCTGATAGAGATAGGAGAATAATAATTTCAAAGGACACAAAAAGACATGTCACGATGATAAAATGAGTTACTTGTGCATGAAAAGGTAATGTGAAACTGATCATGCAATGTCAAGAAGCATAAGTGTCACCTTAAGTAATGAATCTCTTGAAATGTGGTGTAGAAGTCCTTTTGCTAGCTCATAAAACTACCTTAATTATTTAACCCTATTTGAATGTCTAAAAACTAACAATGGATAGGTATAATGATTGGAATGAGATGAAAGGATTTCATACATGCCTATCTATGAATTTGTTGTAGTCTTGGTCATCTGGAATGATCTAGAAATGAGCTATCATTGCATGTACTCAAAGGAAACTTCTCTTTCATTCACCCCTCACACTTATCCTCAAATTTGGATTAAGTTTTATATGAAAATATATTGTATGTTTTGTATGACACTTGGAAATACTCTCTATGGCCTTAGACTACTTAGGTATACCTTACAAATCCACCAACTTGAAGTTTTCATACTTCTCACTATCATGTCCACTATTCTAGTTTTAACTGGCTAAGATGAGAGCTCTAATAGGAACACTTAGGAGTTTTTTTAAGGCATTAAATTTCCTATGGAGTTATAATAAGTATCTATATTTCTTATAAACTTTATTTCATCTCTTCAACCCTTATAAAACCTACACAATGCACAAAATAGTAAAAAAGAGAAACTTTTTACCCTATCTATATAGATTACATATAACTCATCCTAATGGTAGGGAGATTTAATAAGTCCTATACAACTTCCAATCATCATTATAGGCCAAATATTGATTTGGGTGCATTATCTATTTCATTTCCTCAAATGAGTCACTAGAAAGGGTTTGTAAGGGTTTTAGGCCATTTTTGTCCTTAAGATTTTTTCATAAATCCTTGACATTTTAAATTCCAAAAAATTCCAAAAAAGTGATTTCAAGGACCCCTAATAACCTCTCTAAACTCCTTTGGCCCCCATGCACATCCTTAGAAAAGATATGAGCATTCAAAACTAGCCTATCGAGCTTGTTTCTCCATTTACTATAGGCTTAATGTGTCTTAAAGTCCAAAATTATCTTTTATATGACTTTCATGAATCCTAATGGCTAAAAAATTTCTAACTTCATCCCATGAATATGTTCCAACCAAATATAAAACTCACCAAGAGCTAAACATGAAGTTGGACCGCCAATTGGCTCTAGGCTCAAACCCTGCTTGACATACCTGACTGCAACTCTAAAGGTTTAGAGCATTATGTTTAGTTTCTAGCCTATTTTTAAGGTTTTAAATGTTTATATATATTTAATCCAACCTTACACACCTTATTTTAATTTTCAACTAGCTTTGTGGCTCACTTTTTCATCCCCCTTCAAAACTGACAGTTTACACTCAAGGGAAGTGCCCTTTATCAGAGACAAAATAGAGGGTACTTCCCCTATTTAATTACATATTTTTAATGATTTATAGGTTCATAAAATTCTTATATATTCCCTATACCATATTTTAACCTTTGATCAAACCATTTGACCCCTAAACTCCTTAGATATCCAAGGTAGACTATGCAAGGTTCAACCATATGGATTGTATGTTGCTTGATTAGATCTCTATCTTCTCTATTAAGAATAAATTATGATGGTGTAATTATATTATTATTATAATTATTAAGGAATTTTCATCTCCATTTCTAACTCCAACTCCATACATACTCCTCATAGTCTTTTCTCAGTCAAGACTATGTGCAAGATTTGATTATATTCCCTATTTTCTTCACTCAAAGGTGACCCCTATCGGTTACCTTGCATGTATTAGGATTTAAAGATATTATTTAAGACTTAATGAAACCTACCAAGATTAAATTAATCAATTTAATTCCTTTAATTCACACTATGGGGTTTGAATTGCCCATAAGGCCAGTCATAGTTAGTTGACTATGTATTCTCTGTTTCCTCTTCAAAAATGACTCTTATAGGTGATACTTATATGGATTAGCATTTGAAGATATTATTTAAGCCTTAATTAAACCTTTCAATATTAACTTCATCAATGTCCTTGATTTATTTCACACTTTGGGGTTTTAATTACTCACAAGGCTATTCATAGTTAGTTGACTGTGTATTCTATGTTTCCTCTTCAAAAATGACTCGTATAGATGATCTTTGAATGTATAAGATTGAAATAAAATTATATAAACCCCTTTATATTTATTTATATTCACTTTTATTCTACTTTGATCCATTTTTCTCACCTTATATAGGCTAGACCTCATCAAAACACACTCCCTTCGCTCTCTACCTCTCACATTCAACTACAATTGACTGTGAGAGGTTCTATAGGTGTTATTTCTTATTATACGTATTTAAAAAAAATTAATAAAACATCCTTTAAGATATATACACCATTATATAACTATAAATATTCATTTTATGCTTAGAGTGAGGTCTATCACCAAGGTTATCAGACCCATTACTCATGGTAACCCTACAACCAACCTATAGGGATATATTTGTGGTGAAAAGGGGACTTGTATATAAAATTATTAGGTTATATATAATATATCATCCTCTTAATTAATCCCTATACCATAAAATTCTCTTTTCACTACCTAAAACCTTTCAATCATGAAGGTATGGTCCACTTACAACTTTGGGTTAAGCTTTGAAGGAGGCAATAGGGCTATAGGTGTTGATTAGCCTTGTAGGCCAATTAAACTTGAAGGTTGATCATAATCTAACACTTAAGGAACCTTGAGAAGAATCACATCATTTTTAAACCTCTTAATAATTCCCTTGGGTCTAAAACCCTTCAATGTGAACATCTTCTCAAGTCTAAACATTAGGCTGGTTGTAGGTAACTATGCTTGGGCCATTTGTACAGATTAACTCATCCTTAGTGAATGAAAAATACCATTATATGCACTTCCTTGATGATTTTATATGTAAATTATATGTTTTTAGTTCAAAAAGACATTTTATCCTATTTTTAAGCATCAAATCCACTCATTCAGCCTAGAATTGTTATTAGCTTATCTTGTTGTAGATAACACTATAGAATTTTAGTATTCAAAGAATAATTTGGAGATTTTTGAAAACCACTCTCCTCAAATCAAACACATCTCTTATTTTCTTGGAAAGTCTCTTTGAGGTTATAATAGCATATAATATTCTCAAAACTCTTTCATATAATTTTAAAACATGTTCAAACTTTCCAAAACTTGGAGAGCACTCAAACACAATTTCCATGCTCCTTCAAGAAGTGGCAGGTCATATAATTATTGTAGATGACCATTTTGTGCATTTACTTGCTCTCTTGTCTCTTGGAATGATTATTTAAGTTTAAATTGTAATTTAAGATGATCAATGGAGATATAGGATAAATAATACTTCACTTCACATCAATTTGGAACCATAATATAGAAGAAATCTCCAATAATTTTAAAAAATTATTGCAACCCAATTATTTCACTTCTCCTTTAAAACTTAGTTAGTTGGCTCCTCAAATAACCTCTAAACTTGAAAAAAAGGGTGGGGAACATGTGAAAGGGGATTAAAAGACCTATGGAAGCCATCTCACTCATTAAGTTACACAAACTAGCTCAAATAAGAATAAAACTTACAGGGTACATAGATTAACAAGAAAATTTGATAGGCCAACTTCTTAAGAATGAGTATAGAAGACACCCCCAAGATCATTTTTATTAAAACCTCTATTGCTGACCATACCAAGTACAAACCTAAAGACCATTTTTACTTGATAAGCCTAGTTGAAGGAGAGAGAAGTGGTTTTATTAATTTATTTGATCTTATGATCAAAATGATCAATATAATGAATGTATGGAATACCAAGGGACACTATTGAAATTTCCTCAGTTATAGAAGTCTATAAAATTCTATACACCTCATTAAATTTTTATTTTATCCAAAAACATTACCTTCTTTTATGAGGAAGCTACCACTTTTTAGTTATAAATAGTTAATTAAGACATAAGAGGACACATTTGGCATGAAATCACCTTTTAGAACCTTCACATTTCCCTAGGAGGGTTGTACAACTCATTTAATGCCCATTTTGACCCTCAAATGACTCAAAAGGACATAAGGACTAAAATGACTAAGTACCAAGGATAATATAACATTAAATGACATCAATTAACCTATAATAAACCTCATGAGACAATATTAGACCCCCTAAAACACCTAAAAATAAAATTTTTACCTCTAGGGGCCCCCATTTGACCTATAGGTTCAAATTTGGTCAACACTTTCTACTCTTACAAAGGAGAAATAAAGTTAGGAATACTTACCTTGAAGATAAACCCCTGAGCCTCAATCTCTCCCTTGGCCAAGGTGCTTCACAAGATATTATTATGGTATGTAAAGATAATAATGACAAATCAGTTCTATGTTATACAACCTATCTATACATCTAAAAGATTTCTCCACAAGACAAGATCCATGCCTCTAAAGAAAGTATGGAACCCTAAGGTTTATTCCTCAAGTAGAATGATCAATAAGTGATGTTTGTTCACACTTATTCTTCTTCACTTATATTATTATAAATGGTTTGAAATGAACTTGTATATATAGGTAGATCTTGACCTAAATCATCCTAGAAATGTTGGTACAGGGTTAGCCATGGTAGACCCTATATGTTTTTAGGGACAATTCACTAGGTCTAAGTTAGGTTGTCCAAAAGGCTAAAAAACCCAAAGAGTGAAAAATACCCCTAAATTATATAGGGTTGACCATGGTTGACCTAGTACAATTGATAGTATGAAAGGGAATCAAGGTAAGAAAAGGAGGATGAAAAGAGGAAAATGACTAGAATGGGTAGGACTGAGAAGAATAAGCTTGGAGTTAATGGTTTTAAGAGATGAGTATGTATATGGCAAGTGGAAAAAGGTACAACACTCTTATGAAGCACCAATGGTCTACCCATCCCTTCTCGATGTACCCCTTAAGGCATGTACTCAGAGAGATTGAGACTTAATAGGTTCTTACAAGATACAAAGTTTTAGTAATCAATAAAAGTTTGAAAATGTTATGTGTATACATATGCCACAATAAAAGCTCATCACATGTCATGTAAGTGCAACACAAGATGGTGCTTCAAAAAAAGAACATGATAACACATAATGTTGATGCTAAGTAAAGTGAAGTAAGTAGAAAATAAGATCAAGGAAAGGATACAATTTAAAAACACATAACTTTACTTACCTTAGTGTTGTAGATAAAGAATTAGACTTTAAGAAAAAGGTGAAGGCATCTAATGTGAGGAACACTAGGAAAACTTGTAGAAGTTAGTGCAAAAAATAGCCAAAAATTGAAATTTTTAGAAGATAGGCATAAAATAGTGGGAAAGAATCTCTACCTCATCACAAATTCAATGCATTTTATGGTTTTTAAAATGGATGAGTAAAAAAAACTATGTAGTTAAAATAAAGAATATATAGGATAATAATTGAAGAATTTAAATTTGGAAAAGTGTTTTGAAATAGGGGAAAAGACAAGTCATTTGTTATTTTGACACTATAGGATGTCTAGGCCATCTATGGGATACCCATAGCAAGGGCATTAATGACCATAGGGATATTAGATAGTGTACAAGAGAGGAGAGCCTTAGCCATGTGAGATATAGGCTTAGAGATGATTTTGGGAGGATGGAGAGTCAGTATGGGTAATGTATATACATCACATATTCTAGATATTCACAAATCTATGATAAAAATTTTTATATATTAGGTGTTATGTCATAAGTTAAATGGTAAATTACCACTGTTCATGGTAGACTTTAGTAGGATGATGTTATAGGAGTGAGTTCTATATGATATAATATTTATCATACGGGTCTAACTCATACATGATCTATATAAGATGCTAGTTAGAGGGTAGAAGACCATGGAACTAATTATATTTATGACAACTTGGATAGATGATAGTTTTCCTATGTATAAACTAGTTGGGTTACCCCATGTGGTTGATGATAGGTCACCTCAAGTGTGGGCCATGCACAAAATGCCAATGATATAGTCAGTGAGATGTATAGACATAATATGATATCCATAAGGATACATAACAACTATATAAGTGATTTGGAATATAATTTCACTAATGATAAAGAGGATAGAGGTGGTTAGAAACTATACATGGTAGAGAGAGCCACATTTAAAGGCATGGGTGCTAGGATAAATGGGCCTACCTAATCCAATGGCATTGATACTAATACCTGAGTAGTGGGATAAACATGTGAAGGAGTCATAGGGGAGGAGAGGATTAGGACCACAGATAGTGAGATCAACACTTAGACCATGTCATGAGTGGCCATGGACTGGTCAAGCATGATGGGGAGTAGAGCAGGAGGATAGGGAGGTGGAGGTAGAGATACCAAATGTACCACTACCAGTTCTATAGTAAGAAGAGTTGTGACCACTAAGGACACAATGGAGATGGATGTAGTAGGAGATAGTAGAGATTAATATTATCCTTGATAAGCCATCATAAGAGCCAAAGGAGGGATGGATGATGAAGAGACTACTTAGGCATAGGCTAAGATGGATATGAGCCATGATAGAGGGATTTAAGTAGAGGAGGTAGCCTTTAGAGGAGGTACTAATAGGTTACATAGATGGGGAGAATCTACTAGGTGGTTGTAAAAATGGTGAGACCATAGTAGCTGAGACACATATATGTAAGAAGAGATGATTAGATTATTTATTTAGGTTATATGTTTAAGTAGAGATGGATAGATATTTTGAGATATAATAGTGATCTAATATCCATCTAAGTGTGATTTTGTAGGCATAGTTGAGAATGTAAAGGAGAGATGGGGGTCCCTAGTGAGGGGAAACTTCATGATGTCCTAGATGAGATTATACATCCATATTATCCTACTGCATTCGAGGATCCTAGCGTACTATCTTCCCTAGCTCAAGTAAACTAGTTTAGACTATTTGGGGACTCAACAAGATAGCTATGGGTGTAGAGAGAGGATGCAACCACCAATAGAGATGAATGCAAGTGAGATGGAGGTATGTCATGTCCTATTTGAGGAGAGAGTTATGCATCTATCCATAGTGGCATAGATGATAGAGATCCAGACCTAGATGATAGAGTCATAGGTTTAGGTATCACACCTATAAGGAAAGGGGATTGAGATCCCAAACAACATCCCTATAGCATAATATTTAGAGGAGTCAAATTGAGGCCTCAATAAGTAGCATGGTTAGGCCATGAGATAGATAGGATGGGACCCAACCATAGATCTGGAACATTGTATATGGTTATATTAGATGTATCAAATTAATGATATATATATATATATATATGAATCATTTTGGCATATTATTATTGGTTGTGTATGTTTTCATTACAGTTTATTATGGTTGTGGCTATAAATGTTTTAGATATATTTATTTATATCATATGTATTTTAGCTTTTTCATATGTGCTATATGAAATATATCAGATGTGGTTTGTTTTCTAGAATTATTTAGGACACATTCATGGTTAAAAACACATAGGAAAAAAAGACTTGGAAAAATATGATCAATCAATAAAGTGTACTACACACTATTTCAAGACGGTAAATGTGTAATAACAAGAAACGAGTAATTATAAAGAACCAATAAATGGTAAAACAAGATGGTAAAAAGGGATTTGTTTCTAAACCAAAGTGAAATATTTTACACCAAATTAAAACAAGTAAAATCATACTAATTCACATTGGGAAGTATAAAAACAATGTAATAAAATGGAAGGTATGTAAAAGAGAAAAAATGGTATATAAAAATAAATGAATTAAGTTAATCAATTATAATAAATCATGTTGAGAAGTATAAAATAAAATAAAAATTGGAAAAATATTGTTCTTACATTGATCACACTAATTCAAGCTAGGAAATATGAAAAATTCAAGAAATGGTTGTATTAATACATGCACTCAAAAAATAATAATATTAAAAAAATGAAAGAGAAATGAAGTAAGCATAAAACATACTAAATCAATCTAGGAAGCATGTCAATGATGTGTAACTTCCTAATCAATTGAATCTTATCTCATATTTAACACATGTAATTTTGGATTATGACTTGGGTATTGGAAAAATTTTATGAGGAATGTTGGGTCCTATCCACAGTCTTACACTAAAAATCACAAAGATAACACCACTAGGGTGGAATAAAAATAAAAAATCAAGTAATCAAGGATGTAGGTAATAGGAAGGAAAATATGGTAATCTATGAGGATGGTTGGGTCCTATCCATGGTCTTATAATGTAATTCACAAATGAAATCCTAAGGGGAGTGATCATTAGATAAAATAAAATTTCTCAAGAGGAAATATGAGGGATATAGGGAATGAAAAAGGAAGTGTAAAAATCAAGACTTAGTCATCTTATGATAAGACCCTAAGAGATAGGAGGCATACTAAGGACACGAGAAGACTATAAGTGACTAGTGGTTGTCTATGTACAAAAGAAACCTATTTATTATAGACACAAAGCTTTGTAGGCAAATATTTGTGCTACTAAAATCAACTCATGAAGGTATATTAGTATTATAAAAATAAAATTGACATACCTTCTTATGATGTGTTCTCCATTATTTAGGACCCCTTATAGAGCTGTTAGTCTACTGTGAAGATTGGGTACTTGCATGAGAAAGTAGGTAGCACTAAAATATTTTTTATTATCCTCTTATAATCTACTAGCCTACCGTACCCCAAAGGACCTCAGCTCTATTGTGAGGCCAACTATGGATTTTGATCTTTGACTAGAAGAAGGATATGTGCTTTGAATCATATCTTTTAGTGTGATTTGACTTTTAAGAATAATTTTGCCTTTTGATATCATTATATTTTATTTCAATGATTTTTCTTTTAACTTTTATGTATTTTAAATATTCCTCCTCCATATAGACTTGGAATGACAAATCATGAGATATGTAGTGATACACACAAATGGGATGTAGACTAAGGCTAAAGGAAGCTAAGTAACCAAAGATAAAGATTGATTATGACACTTAGGCTTGATAATTAACTAGCATGTGATATTAAGTCTCAACCATTTATATATTTAGTTTATGGAAAAGGAAGAAGAGAAAAATGAGATCCAAAAAGTGGACCAGTGTAAGGGGACAGTAATGAGCAGGATTGTTTGCTAGCTGATCACATGGTAAAAGGGAGATAATGACCAAAGGGAACATGGTTTTTATAACAAGTCATAATGATAATTAACTATGAAAAATGGAAATAATAAAAAAACAATCATGAAGAAGAAAGAAAATAGTTTTGATAAAAAATCAAGAGAGAGAGAGAAAGCAATGATAAAGAAAGACAATCATATGCAAAATATAAATGATAAGATAAGTAAGATATAATACAAGTAAGATCACCATATATGATGAATAAAAATTTGACACAATATCAAATGATATCATAGATAGATAAATATAATATTGGAGCACATGTCCAACCCAAATGAAAATGTGAAATCACCATACATGTGCCCATAAATACTAATAAATCTATCCACATACATTATCCAAGACATTGAATAAATATTTATGAAGCTAGAGATGAAATACTGCTAATGCTTTATTAATATTCAATGAATATTTGGAAAATAATTCTCTTCTAATATCCTCCATATAAAAAGTAGGAATGCTCAATGGATCATGTTGAAGAGGGAAATTAGGTAAGGGAAGGTCATGAGAATGTGTGGGAGTAGGCTCTATGGGATATGTAGGAGTCATCAATGGAGAAGGATCTATAGGTGGACTCATGGGTGTAGAAGGATCCATAGGTGAGGGAAGGTCCACATGTGGAGGAATAGAAGGTGATGAAGGGACTAGAGGAGGCAATGGAACCACTAGAGGTGGAGATGTGGGAGAAGGAGGATCCTTCATGTGGGAATGACCTATGGGAGGAGTGGTATAAGGTTTGGGAATGAATATAAGGTGATCCTTAAGATTTTATTGAAGGATGTAACAATGATTAGTATGATGGGTTCCATAGAAAATATACCTCACCATACTTGGGTAGATATTCATGAAGTAGCTTTAAGAGAGCTATGTCTTTGTTTGATGATGGGGAAGAAGTATGAAAGGTATCAATATATTATCATAACTTGAAAAAATTGATGAAATAATAATTATTTATCTTGTAGAAGCAACAGATAAACTTATGAGTGGTCTTGGGAGAAACACTCAGAGAAGGAGGTATAATAAGAGTTGAAGAAGCTGGAGAACACTCATCAGCCAATTTGGTGGGGAGAGGATCCAACTTAGGAAATTTAAGTAAACCATCACCAAGGGAGGGTGATAATGAGGAAGGAATGGAACTAGGCTCAATTTAATAAAAAATGAAATCAAAAATAGGGGTAAGAATAGATATAGTAGGAGTGGAAATAGGCTCGACTATAGTAGAAGTAGGAGTGGATTCTGATAATGACTGTATTAAGGGAGGGGTGGGATATATAAAAGGTATAAGGAGAGTTACAATAACCTTAGGGGAAAACCAAATATGAGGGTTAGGGTACCTATAAAAATTGTAAGGTCTTGTCATAGCATGATTCATGAGCATAGTCCTGCTTAGCTCCTAAAAAACTAGAAGTGTCGATGCCATCTCTACACTATTATAAAGTGGAAAAATACAAAAATCAAGAACTATAAGTGAGGAAAAATGATGAGATGCATGAAAATACTCAAGTATAGAAGAATAATAATAGATAATCTTGGTATCACAGTCATATACAAGACCACCTGACAATGTATCATCTAAGGAATAGCCATCATCATAATCTAGGGTGTGAAGATCAATGACACAATTAGGGATGAACTTATCATCTAAAGAAGTATGATGAATAAAATTTAATGTCTTGGTCAAGACTATGGGAATTTCATCATAAGGAAGCTTATGAGAGGCAGGTTGTAAGGAAGCAGGAAGCTATGAGATGAGATGAGGTGAAACATCAAAAGTTTTGATCTTTAAGTTAATCTCATCAGGATCACATCATCAGAATCTAAGAGGTTAGGAGGAATTTTCCTATTGAGCTTAGGATGCCCACTGTAACCTTGAGTTGAATTAATAATAAATTTTAGATGTTGATACTCATATAATAGAATGCTTGGTAAAGGCTCAAGAGTAGGAATATTTAAGACACCACAATCTTGGAATTGTTCAAAATTCCAAGGGTTAGTGTCACCTTGAATCCTTTAAATGGCTCCATTATGAGATAATTTAATGCATTAGTAGGTGGAAGAATAAATATCTCTCATGTAGTGAGTCCATGCCTACCAAGAAAGATGTTATAAGAAAGAGGGAAGTTAAATATCATCACCTTCACATGGATGATGATAGGTGGGATGATAATGGGAATCCACACACAACCTAGAAGAGGCATTTGCCTTCTAACATATCCTTGGTAGGTGATGTGTGTAGACTTGAGATTACATTCTAAATATCTAAGAGTCTTATTGAAATCAAGAGAAATAACACACATGCCAAAAACCTCATCAATTAATTTATGATTAGCTTAGATATCACCTATTTCGATGATAATAAATAAGTGAGGATCATCCAAATGAAGTATAATCTCATTGGGAATCATAAAATCTATGGGAAATTTTAAATAAAGAGAAGTTTCTAAAGTTTTGTCAATGTTGATAGACATCTCTTCACATTATTGTAATATATTATCCTTGGATCTAGATAAAGTTGCCTTCTATCCTACTAGGGGAGGATGAGGGACATTCATCTCAAATAATAGATGCATGAGATGGTTTCTATGATGTGGAGAAGTTCTCATAAACTCAAGTAATGGAATTTGGGATGGGAGCTTAGTGATCTCCAAAATGGGATCCCACTCATCATAACCCATAAGATGGTTGTTAGATGTAGGTACATAATTGCTAAGAAGGTCCTTAGAAGGAGGAGATAAATTACATTGGAATTTTTGTTTGTAATAAGAATAAGTTTTGGGACAAGGTTGAAAATTATGTTGTGATGATTAAGTAGTTGATTTAAGTTGATTTTGAGAATTGGAAGAAGTAGTTTTAGTAGAATCTTGAGTACTATTAATATTAGAATATGATGGATAATGGTACAATTATAATGGGAAGTGTTATCCAAGGGAGAATCATAAATTGGATCATCATAAGTAATAAGGTAATCTTGCCTCAACTCATTTAAATGAGTTGGAGACAAATCCTGGATAACATGATATGTTCTAGATGGAGTGTAGAAAGGTTGGTAATTAATGAAAGCCACCACCCTTCATATATTAGTCATGTTAATCACATTATCTTTAGAAGTTGGTTCAATAAGAATTTAAACATTGTTGGTGGAAGGGGTGGGCTTATCTTGGGTGTTTTGAATCAGTTGATGACTAGGAAGAATGTCTTTATAGATAACTAAATGAGCATTTTCCTGATTTAAGGCTTGAGTTTTGTCATGTGATTTATAGTCTTTAAAAATAATTTTATAATATTGCTAATGTTTTTAAATGATGGAATCATGATCAAAATTATTTCCAAGAAGAAAATCCATGGCTAAATTATGAAGTTTTCTATAGGTCTCATGAGAATGACCCCAACTAGCATGAAACAAATAAAACTTGTTAGGATCATACCAAGATCTCATAGGATAATTAGGGTCAAGCTATCATGGAAGAGGCCTAGGTAGACATTTAAAAAAATTAGCTGAGAATAGAGGTTTGTGAATGTTGATGTTATTTGGTGAAGAGAAATGAGGTTTAATAAATTATTGAGAGGGGGGAGTTGGTTTTGAATATTGGTTAGGAACAATATCTTGAACATTATGAATGGTGTCATAAGAATCTGTAACACCATCATTGGTAATATTGTGTTTTTTATTCTTTAGTAATATTGTGTTTTCAAATTGATGAATTATTAAATTTTGACATTTATCTTGGTCAATATCTTCATCTAAGGTACATAGAGAGAGAGAGAGAGAGAGAGAGAGAGAGAGAGAGAGAGAGAGAGAGAGAGAGGACTCAATATTGTAATTTAGGAAAGAGGGAATTGGTAAAGAGATGGAAAAGGTTGTCATAGGCCATGTTATGTTCACATTTGTTTGACAAATTCTTCCATATTTTAACAATGGCTTGAGAAGTTTCATTTTCATTTTGTTTGAAATTTATGAAATGGGCCAACTATTTTTGGGAAGATTGCTAGTTTGGAATTCTTGCACTAAAGCATTCACTAAATTGTCCAAACTAGTAATGTAATGTGGTCTAAGGTGATTGTACCAATACAAGGCATCACCTATAAGGGTTTTGGAAAGGAGATTGGTATCAAAAAAGGTCTTTAATTTTATCCAATCCTTATAAATATTTCTAAATGTCTTAAGATGAAGGGTAGGATCTGTTGATCCATTATAAGAAATTGTAGGTGTTATACCTCCTATGTCAATGTTAGTAGTTTGAGTAGAGAGAGGTTAATTTTTTAGATGATTTATGGTTTTGTTAACCAAAGGAGCTTGAGGAATGAGATTACCTTTAAAATATTGAAGAGGAGGTGGTGGACCATTATGGTTATGTGTGCCCCAAGCCATTGGTTTTAGATGATATTAAAGATGGAGAAGGTGGTTTTGTATTCTCATCATTTGATTTGTGTTATTAGATTAAAATGTATTCATTTGATTGAGATTTTTTAGAAAAATTTAATGTGATTTATTAGCATTGGTAGAATCATTAGTGTTAGTATTAGTTTCTTAGGTAGTATTATTGGTGTTGATAGGAACTTGAGAGGAATTATGAGAGTGTGATTCACTAGTGGAAAAAATTTCTTGTGTATTAAAACATGGCATAGTGAATAGTTGAGAGGAAGAAGCACTAGAAGCATGATTACCTTAGGTATCAAATGAATCACTAATGAAAGGATTAAGGATAATGGATCTTAAGAGAGGCCCATTAGATGTATAACCTACCATGTTAGTTGAAATACTAGGCATGGAGGTGGAAGAAGTTAGAGAAGAATAGGTCATGGTATGAAAAGGGGTCAAAATCAAAGGAAGAGGCTGAGAATCAAATAAAGTGGTACCCCCAAATCTAGTTGAGAATGTAGGAGTAGGTGAATGAGGATATTTAACTTGACCACTAATCATAATACTGTAAATGGTAGAAGGATCATTTCCTTGATGTTGAGGAAATTTAGAAATAAAGAAGAGCATTTTGGGAGTATACTGTAACTCAGGTTGGTCTTCTAATCAGAAAAGAGGATTATGTTGTAAAGAGGTATTAGGAGGGGTCCCATAGGTCATTGTGCCAGTGTAAATATGAACATTATTAACATCCAAGAGAGGATACATACTCTATCTATATGAGACCCTATGAGGATTGGTAAAGTTCATCATGTCTATTGACTACAACTCATTGTCACTATCAAATATAAAGTTCATGATGAAGGGAAAGGAAGAAAGATGAGAAAGCAAAGACCCAAAAAGTGACTAAAATAGTATAAGGTTGACTTGATCAGCCTAACACAAAATAGGGACTAAAAAACTATATAAAGTCAATTGGTTCAATTTAGTACAGTGCACAAGAGATGGAAAAAGAGTTAAAAATGGTTGTAGATAGTATAGGGTTGATCAAGTCGATCTTTCATAATACACAAAGGTTGTAAAAATGTATAGGGTCAATTGGGTTGACCTTACAATAGATAAGAAAGAAAATAAAGTTTGTAATAGGTTGTGAATTGAAATAAGACAATTTTTGTAGCTAATTTGGGAAACTAAGAGTTGAAAGGAAATAAATAGTCAATTGGATCAATGTTGGCTAATCCAATTAAGGCACACAATAAAATACCTTATACTAGCATTGGCTAATGTAAGTTTTTACACACACAATTAGACAATGAGAAAGAAATCAACTTGAAAAGTAAAGAAATAGATAATTGGTAAACCTAAGATGTTTATTATATTATTAAGAAATGATTTTAAATGTGATGGGAAGTTTACTATAAATCAAGGAACTAGATAACAATCTAAGGATGGTTTTAGGTGGTTTGGGATGAAAGGGACTATAATGGAAATGATACATGCTTGGTTTTGGGGCCTACCCCCTCACTTCACATACCACATTGATAAGTGTATTAGGTGCTTAGCTAGAATGTACCATTAACCACACTTTATATTTGACCAGAGTATGAAGTTGACTTCCCCCTTGGTGATGAAATCTAAGTAGGTTGGCCTTAGGTAGACAGATGTTAATGTGTTTGTTTAGATTATGTGATTTGGCTGTATGTGGATAAAATGGAAATAGTGAAACTAAATGGTTAGTTAAAACCCCCCTAATTAAATTATGTGAACTATTCTAAGTATGAAAGTAACAAGAAAAGAAAGGTGAACTAATTACTAACATATAGTGATTAATTCTAACTTCAAACAAGGTATATCATTAACACTATATGCATAAAGTATATAATAGGTTTGATAGGTTTTAACTTGTAATATGGAAGTAAGGTTTGAAAATGAAAAGGGTTAGCCAAGGTTAACCCAATTATTCAGATAGCACACATGACATAGAACTAGGTTGATAGGGTCGATCTTGTTGACTATGCATGGTTAGTTTTAAAGACTACAAACTATGAAAGGAATTATAAAAAATAAATAGATAAAGAGATAAAAAGGAACCTTGGTGGATTAGATATGTTGATAATGAATATTTATAGTCAAAAACTTAGAGTATGCTTGAAAAACTTGCTAACTGGATCGACTAGGTCAATAAAGCTTTGTAAAATCCTACTACTGAGTGCCTAAAATGTACAAGGTCAACTTGGTAGCTAAATATGGATACCTAATAGTGTATAGGGTTGGATAGGTTGACCTATTAGTCTAAACTAGAATTATAAAAATTTTAAAACCTATATTGGGTTATCTAAGTTGATCTAGTTGCCTATTCTTGAAAACCTGTGTAAAGAGATTAGAATTGGGTTGACAGAGTTGATCTAGTATGATATATATATGATAAAAATAATGCTAAAATGAATTAAAGATAGTGAAATAAATATTTTTAGGGTTATTTTCATGTTGGGTTCACCAGAATATATGCAATCAAAAATGTATCATGTCTATAAATTGATCCTATCTTGGAGAAGATACACCATACCTACACTTCTGATTGGAAATACATTTATTAAGTGAGAGCATGAAAAATATGGGGTTCCACTAGACTTGATTAAGGGATCACTTGTCATAATAAACCATGTGAGGTAGGTTTCCAAAGCCTATAATCAAACGTAATCACACAAAACCCTAAAGGAGTCCTAAGGTTTGATATCTCACCTATATCTAATAAACAAGAAAGTAAATATAATATAGTGCACATCAAATCTTGTGGCACAAATTGGGGGTTAGAAACAAAATAAATAACTAAAATAAACATGCATAGAATACATATACTCACATTAATGTATATATAATCCTAGTGCATTGGAATAGAAGCATAATTGTGTTATCTATCTACTCTTACAAAGGAGAAATAAAGTTAGGAATAGTTACCTTGAAGACAAATTTTCCAAGCCTCAATCTCTCCCTTAGCCAAGGTGATATTCAAGAGATTGTTTTGGTATGTAAGGATAAAAATTACAAATCATCTCTAGGCTACACAACCTATCTATGCATACAAAAGACTTCTCCACAAGACAAGACCCGTATCTCCAAAGAAAGTATGAAATCTTAAGATATATTCCTCAAGTAAAATGGTAAATAAGTAGATGTTATTTCACACTTATTTTGTTCTTCACTTATATTATTACAAATGGTTAGAAATTAACTTATATATACATGTGGATCTTTCCCTAAATCTTCTTGAAAACATCATTTGTACAGGGTCAACCATGGTTGACTCTGTATGTCTTCGAGGACAATTCACTAGGTCTGAGCTAGGTCGACCAAAAGGCTAACAAACCCAAAGAGTGAAAAATACCCTTAAACTATATAAGGTCAACCATGGTTGACCTAGTACAACTAATAACCCAAAAGGTAATTAAGGTAAGAAAAGGAGGATGGAAAGAGGAAAATGACTGGAATGAGTAGGACTAAGAATAATAATCTTAGGATTAATGGTTTTAGGAAATGAGTGTGTAGATGTCAAGTGGAAAAAAGGACAACAATATGAATAAGAACAAATGGTCTATCCACCCCTTTCGTAGTGCACCCCTTAAGGCATGCAATCAAAGAGATTGAGACTCGATAGGTTCTTTCAGATATAAAGTATCAATAATCAATAAAAGTTTGAAAATATTATGTATACACAACCTCTGAACATTTATTTTATCAATCACCTTGGTAAATACACAAAGAGTAAGGATAATCTATGTAATGAATCAAGTTAGATGGGATTAGTTTTTTCCTTTTGGTTAAAGACAACACATCCACCTTTTACACTAATTCTATCTTTTACCCTTCATCTATCACTATTTTCCTATTGACATTCATCATAGTCTTAGTTTATTTATCAAAATGGAACTTGAATATGGGTTTTTCCACCTTAATTAAATCCTACCTACCCTTTTTTCTCATTATATATTTTGAATCCATTCAGGTAAATTCAAGGTGACTAGTTGTGTTATAGTTTTTGCCTACTCTGGAGGAGTAGAATAAGGGGATTGTCTTAGAGGAATCATATTTTTAGGAGAAGAGGTTCCCATTTGAGGAAAGGGGAAAATATCCTTTCTCCATCTAGTGACCTTTTTAGGATTTAATTTATCAATTACTATCCTTCCTTCATCTAACCTTTTTACTAATGTAATGGTTACAAACTCTATTTGGGTTATATGCTTGATTGGTAGGCCCAATTTAGTAATAGGATTTGTAAGGGTATCTAGGGAAAAAAAAAATAGCAGATGAGAACAAACGCTCAAAATTTACTTTCTCATTAAGTCTAGAGGCTTGAGTGTTTAGGGAAACAAAGGATGAATAAGTAGAAGATATTTTAAATAAATATTAAAAATAGACTATCATAAACTCATTACTAACCCTATAAGTGTTTGTATAAGGTGACTAGGGGGACTACTACTTTGTTCATAGGGTTTGTGACCGAGATTTGCCAAATTGGCACCATATCCATTTGATCATTCTTTAAGCCTATGATAGGGGAAATAGTTTCCACAATCCTATCTAGAATAGTAGTGGTTGTAATAATAGATGGGGAATTAGAAACATGAATACTTACCCCTTATGTAAAAATAACTAAGAAATGTATTATTGTGGATAATATTATTTTAATAGATATTATTGGGCTTGAATGTATGTTAATTGGTTGTCCTTGTGTGGGAGGTGGAGACCTATAAACTACCTCATCTTCATTATTCCCTTCTAAATTTTGTAGTAGTTTAGTTGAAACTAAACTATTCCATAGGAACTTAGTATCCCCTAATTGGGATAATTATTCCAATAAAAAATCATCATTTAGATCACTTTTGATGGTTTCACTAATAATTTATAACAAGGATGTTTCATTTTTATCTTCCCATTCTTCTTCATCAAACCATTATCTTTCTATAAGTTTCTTACTTTATTCATCACTGTCCAATAATTCCATAGGCTCTACTTCTTTAAAACCTTTCCCAATGCTTAATTATTATTATATTTATCATTCAAGGGATGCCCTCATGGGTACACCTTAAGGAGAGATAGGGGGTCAAGTGGGAATAATAAAAGGAGATTGATATGTAAGGGGTGAATAAGTGAGAGTAAAAATGACTGATGGGGGTGAAATGGGAGATGGAGGTGGAAGAAACCTATTTTAAACTCGGGATGAAGGGGGAATAAAACTAGTAATATGGGAAAGGAAAGATGGAAGTCTTAATTTTTATTCCATAATGAGTGGAGGAAAGGGTAACATGGAGAATGGTCCACTTACTTGAGCCATACTTAAGTAACCTTGTGAAGTAATAGCTAACTGAGGAGGAGTGGAAATTAGAGTGGTTGTCGTAACTATAACCATTAGGTTAAGATATTGAAGAGGGGCCTAGATGACTCTCTACCTATCATCCACATGTGTTTGCCTAAACAAACTAGCCTATTCTTGTATCTCAACCTGTGATAGGGATCTTAGAGGAGGTTTAGAGTCCCAAAGCTCCTTCTCAATTCTCTTGGCATCTTCTTTGGTGGTCTCCATGTTATATTATATATGCCTAGACACCACCAAAGACATATTGTGAACCTCGATGTCATTCAAAGCATATATAAATACTATGTTATGTGGATATGAAACATGACCATAATCAATATTTAGCCTAGCTTTGAATCTATCTAGGTGGTTCCTTACACTTTTCTTTTGGATCTCATGGTTTGTAGGGTGCCCATTTTAAGTCATAAGAAGTTTTGATTATACCCAATAGTTGAAAATGTTTTCATATGGAGTAATGGATTAAACCAATGTCGAGGGGACTTAAGTGGACTTCCACTTTCTTAGCCCATCCTTAAGGTGACATCCATAGAATCAACCAATTAAGATATAATATTTTTCTCTATGACATTATAAGGGAACAATCAAGGAAGATACATGGGAAAGGATCTAGTGTCTTATATCCTGATGATTGTGAAATCTAGGTAAAGCCATATGTTACCAATATTCTCAATAGTTTTTTTGATATGATCAAACACTCTAGTCGTATCCTTTCCATAAATGACTTGGTACACAATAGAGTAAAAAGTCTCTATCAACATGGCCATGTTTTAATTGAACCTATGGATGTGAATAATTTTGAATTCATCACAAATTCTATTCCTAGGATACTCAAAAGATGGTTCCTAGGGTTCTTTGAAAGCTTAGTGGACCATCCTAGTTACTGCATCCACTAGATAATACATCATATAAAATTTACCATTTGGCATATTGTCTGAGCTACTAACTTGGTGAATTAAGTTATCACTAATGATTTTTCCTATGGAAAAGATCTTGGTAGAGGTGAGGATGGTGTCTAATAGGGGAATCCAAACATTGTTAACATGGGTTATGCTTGGGAATCCATAAATGTTATTCAACAAGGCCATGACAATCCTAATTCTAGGCCTGAAAGTGATAATTATGATAGAAAATATGGCTCCACTACCTATGAAGGTCATTGGGTCACTTGTACACTATTGTATCTTATTAGATATATTGTTTGGAGACATCCACTAGTTCACTAGGGCTTGATTGTAACATATTTTTGGGGGAGGGAATCTTTAGTACTTCTTAAAACCTTGTCCACTAACATAGGCTACTAGTGCATTATGTTGGAAGTGTAGAAGATTGATAGAAAATTATCCATTTAGAAATAAATCAAAAACTAAGTCAATGCAAGGAATTAACTTAGGTTTTTCCACTGCATCATGCAGGCCCACGGTCTTGATTTCCACCAAGTCCTATCTATATTTCCATGTGAAGGTAGAAATTTTCTCTATGGAACCACAAAATTTTGATGCTTTAACTTCTTCCCATATATAATAATAGTGCTTAGTCATTATTGAGGGCAACTTCATCAAATCTAGTATCAGTGTATAGCCCTTACCATGTAACAATGTACATAAAAGGGGAAGGTGGAAGACATGAACCAAAGGCCATTATTTTCACTTAAGTTTTGGTTCTTTGAAATTTTAAAAAATTTGGCTTGGTTGCAATTGAGCTCAAATTTCCTAGGTAATAGCTAAATTGATGATAGTTTATTTATAATTGACTTGGAGAATTGCCTCTACTACTTTTTGTAATTGTAAACCCTTCTAAATTGATTTTATTTACTTAGACAATTTGTGTGGATTAATTAATTTAATGGCCCTTTGCCTTTTCACTCTTTACTTATTTCATATTTTGAATCTAGAAAATGAAGTATCACCTTTTATGAGCCCTAATATCATGTGTATTCTCCTCCTTCTTATTCTAGGTGTTTTTTCATCATTATTTGACATTTTTCACATTGTTTTCTCCTTTCAAGAGTTTCATACTAGTATTACCCAACTGATGTGTCATTTCAAAGACATGTTACCAAATTTCACAACTCCATTTTTCTAAGGCATTTTCATTTTTATCTATCACTTTATTGCTTTAGGATATCAAGATCATAATATGTGGTGTAATCTAGGTGATCCATTAATAAGAGTTTCATACACCTTTCTACCTTGGGTAATTTAAAGACCTATCAGAATTCTATGACAATAAAAAACTAGAGGAATCATGACACATGGATGTATGTTACTACTCTACTACCCCATAACTTTCATACAAATTAACATTAACATTTTCAATCACCAGGTGAATGAGATTTGAGAACATTCCCAAATCCTAGTGATCCACTCACCTAGGAGTCTTTTAGGATTTTCAAAATGTTTGAATGTATGTGGGAAAGGGGGTAGACACCATGTGGTAGATTTAGATGACCTAGAAAATATCCAAGAAAAATGGAGAAAAAATACAATTAAATATCAACTTGCATGAGGCAATAAAATCACTCTATCACACTAGTTAACTTGTTACCTTGGAAGTAAGAAGTTACATATAATTTCAAAAAAAGTAAAATGTTGAAAACTAATTAGGGAATTATATCTTATACAACTTTTAAAATATATATACACACAAGTCTTTCTACAACCATTAATAGGTTAGCCCAACAAGTAAAGTATTGAATACTAAGATACCAAGAAAATGTTAATTCCAATAAAGCTTAGAGAAGTGCACATTAAAAATATATTATTAATCAATAAATAAGAAATTAAAAGACCTTATCTTGTTAATCATGAATTCAAATGTTAATAACAACTCTCACATCAAAACTACTTTCTCTTTAGGGTGTAGTGGGTCCCCATTAAAAATAAATTTGAGAGTGGGAAATGCTGGGTATATTAGTACTTTGAAGGTATCTCCTAAGATATACCTTTAAAACATGTAACCTCTTTGATGCTATTGATACCAATAGGTATCACCTAATAGTGCCTTCAAGGAGATTCTCTTGTAAAGGGCATGTGGGGGTCTAACATGGATCTCCTAGGAGATCCCTTGAAGATACCCTTGAAGATATTATAAGGCTCTTAAATGTATCACCTAGTAGTGCCTTCAAGGATATAAAATTACCTTGAAGGATATAATGAAGGTGTCTCCTACAAGATACCTTTCAAACATGAATAAGATTACACTGATGGTATTAAAGTCCCTTTAAGGTATCACCAAATACTACCTTAAACATACCTTGAAGGGCCTTGTAATACATTAAAGGGTACCCTTATGCATGTTTGAAAGGTATCTCCTAGGAGATACCTTGAAATTAGGATGAAAAGAGGATTGAAGTATGCATTATATGATATTAAAATATAATATTTTTGGGATTGATATAAATAGTGTTGTTAAAAAATTGTGTTAGACATTAAATTTTTAACATTTTTAGGTTTTAACATATATTTATGCTTGCTTCATGGTATAAATAAAGTTTTATCTCCTACATATAGGTATAAATTAGACTAATTATATAAATACCCTGATTAACAAATCTTCTCGTGTCTTTTTCAACTATTTAGGCTAAAAAATCATACATAAATGGCTTTCCAATGTGGAAACTATGTTTCTCTCATAAATAATGGTAAGTTCATTAGTGAAAGAAGAATACACAAAGTTCCATGTTTGGATGTTGACTCTTTGGAATCCATAAATCTCACTTCTACATGCCCTAATTAGAAAATACCTATTGAATGTGTAAGTGTTAATGTGAAAAAAGTTTTTGATCTTACTCTACAACTTTCATTTCCTAGAGATTTTATGGATAATTTGGGGAATGTAGTCAATAGTTTACTATATAGAGCACAATAATGATGCAATTCATCACAAAAAAAAATTCTATAGAGGATGACATGAATGAAGAACATAATAATTTTAGTTTAGTTATGCATATATAACCATTGAAACAAGAAAACCCTTGATTAGATTCATTAGTTAAATATATAAATGATTCTACCACATTTTAGATCCTGAGAAATTAGTTTATTGGGGAAAGGGTACATTTGTTGCACAAATATACAACTCTTGAAAATAATTAAAAAAATGCTTTTGGTTATGTTGAATTTGCACAACCATTGGATATTTTTGGTTTTAATCCTATCGTAGTGATGGAAAATTAATTTGTAATTTACATAAGGCACCTTCTATAGCATTTTGAGACTTTTAATACATAAGTAACTGAAACATATATCATTAGATGGCCTTCCAACAAGATAATGGATATTGGATGTATAGAAATTAATTTATCATACATGACACCAAAGAAGAAAGATACTATAAATGTTTTGGAAGTAGTGGATACTGAAGTCATTCCTTACACAACATTCATAGAGTAAAGGAATCCAAAAAAAACTTATTCCTATAACTACTCAGACCAAAAAACAATTTATCCAAATACTTCACTCAGCCAAGTGGATGCAAGCATAGATAGTGAGATTACAAAAGTGTACGTAGAGAAATGTTATAACAAATTTTTTTAATTTAGGATTATCATTTAAGATACTAAAATATGCAAGAATAGAGTTTCTTGATTCTACCATAATAGATAGGAGGAAACATGTCTTATATACCCTTTTTATCATTTGTTTAATAAAAATAAAAATAAAACTACCATTAATTTTTAGGGTACTAAGATATTTTTGGAATCTTGACTTAAAATATATGGATTGAATAGAATTAGATTTTTTGACAATGAAAATTATCACAAAAATGGGGAATGAAATGTAATGCATGCATGGAGGTTTAGACAATAGACACAAAAGAAGATAATGGTAGCTAAAGAATTGTTGGACAAATTGGTAGATGATTTTTTAGATGTTTATCCAAGACTTACATGTTGAGTTGATAAAGATGGTGCACATGATAATGTTTGACATCTTTTAGAATATTTCACTCAAGATTTTATGAGGTGCCACATCCATGCAAAACTAGTAGATATGGAATATGAGCCAATATCCTATCCAGAATTAAGTAACACATGGAAAAATAATTTTCATGATGTGACCATTTCCATTTCTAATGACTTTTTTATGTGTATAACATGTATCTTATTGACTCAACAAAAATAATCTAGGTCACTTTATAGAGATCAGGAAGATTGTATCGATCAAGAATTCATGATGCACTCAAATCAAATAATTTCTACAAGACAAATATATTACACACTTAAATGAATGTTAGATCAATACCTTAAAGAATACCTCAGTGTCATTCATGATAAGGTGAAATGTCAAAAATCATTTATGCCAATGACTATGACAAAAATCAAAGTAGTTATCAATAAAAAAGTAGAGTTGTCAATGGAAAGGATTATCACCCATGGTCATGATACAGGTGGATATGGACATTATTTTTACCATATTTTATTAGAGGTTCTAACATTATTATCACCTCAATTAACAAGTGTTTGAAGTATATGGAAATAAAAATACAAGATACTTATGGATATTTAATATATAAATCTAGATCTTCAAAATATCCATCATATGAAGTACTTTTGTCTAATAATTACTACCCCAAATGCAAGCAATACATATATAATTATCACAACCAGTTGATTACTTTAAGAAATTTTCTTCTTGGCTATACATTTGATTGGACAACTATTGTGGGGATAATAATAATAGGTAGTTTTTTCCATCCATTATTATATAAAAAAATGTCTAACCTTATATGGAACTAAATGTAATTGTATTAAATTTAAAAATTCACAAAATAAATTTTTTTGTATAAGTTTCTATTGCAAAAACACTTCACTCAGCCAAGTGGAGTTCGACGCAATCATATATAGTGAGATTACAAAAGTGTATATAGATACATGTTGTACCAAGAAATGTTTTTAGTTAGAATTGTCATTTAAGATGATAAAATTTGCAAGTATAAAGTTGCTTGATTACACCACAATAGATAAGAGGTAACATGTCTTAGATGTGCTTTCTCTCATTTGTTTAAGAAAAATAACAACAAAACTACCATTTATTTTTAAGGCACTAAGATATGTTTGGCTTAAAATATATAGATTGAATATAATTAGGTTTTTTGACATTCAAAATTGTCACAAAAATGGGGAATGAAATGTATTACATGTAGCGAGCTTTAGACAAAAGACATAGAAGAAGATAATGGTAACTAAAGACTTGTTTGAAAAATTAGTGGATGATTTTGTAGATGTTTCTCCAAGACTTATATGTCAAGATGATATAGACAATGCATGCAATAATGTTTGACATATTACATTACTTTCACTCAAGAATATATGAGGTGCCACATCATTGCAAAACTAATAGATATAGAATATGAGCCAATATCTTAGCCAAAATTAAATGACATGTGGAAAAATATTTTTCATGATGTGACCATTACCAAGTCTAATGACTTTGCTAGGTGAAAAGCATGTATCTTATTGACTCAACAAAAATTATCTAGGTCCCTATTTAGGGATCAAGAAGATCGTATCAATCAATAATTTATGATGCACTCAAATTAGATAATTTCTACAAGACAAATGTATTACACACATAAATGAATGTCATAACAATACCTTGAAGAATGCCTCAATGTCAATCATGACAAGGAAGAATGTCAAAAAACATTTGTTGTAAGGACTATGATAAAAATCAAAGCAATTACTAATAGAATAATAGAGTTGTCAATTGCAAGGATTATCACACATGGTCATGGTGCAGGTGGATATGGATATTTTTTTACTGTATGTTCTTGGAGGGTATAACTTTACTATCACCTAAATTAAAAAGTGTTTGAAGCATATGGAAAAAATAATACAAGATACTTATGAATCTTTAATATCTAAACCAATAACTTCAAAATATCCATTGTATGATTCATTTTTGTCTAATAATTACTACCCTAGATGCAATAAATACATAGATGAAGCACAACCAACTAGTTCCTTCAAGAAACTTTCTTCTAAACTATACCTTTAACTAGACAAATGTTGTGGGGATAATAAGAATAGGTAGTTCCTTCCATCCATTATTATAGTAAAAAAAATGGCTAACCTTATATGGAACTAAATTTAATTCTATTACATTTAAAAATTCAAAAGATCATTTTTTTACAAGTTTTTATTGCAAAAATACTTCCCTCAACCAAGTGGAGTTTGATGCAAGTATATATAGTGAGATTACAAAAGTGTATGCAGAGAAATGTTATACCAAAAAATGTTTTTAATTAGGATTGTCATTTAAAATTCTAAAATATGAAAGTATAGAGTTTCTTTATTCTACCATAATAGATAGGAGGCAACCTATCTTAGATGCCCTTTCTATCATTTGTTTAAGAAAAATAAAAACAAAACCATCATTAGTTTTTAGGGTATTGAGGTATTTTTGGAAACTTGGCTTAAAATATATGGATTGAAGAGAAATATATTTTTTGACATTCAAAATTTTCACAAAAATAGGGATGAAATGTATTCCATGTAGGGAGGTTTAGAAAAAAGACACAAAAGAAGACAATGGTAGCAAAATACCTACTGGATGAATTGGTTGATGATTTTATAGATGTTTCTCCAATAATTAGAAGTCAATTTTATATATATATAGCACATTTAATAATGTTTGACATCTTCCAACATCTTTCACTCAATAATTTATGAAGTACCATGTAAATGTAAAACTAGTAGATATGGAATATGAGCCAATATCCTAGCCAAAATTCAATAACATGTGGAAAAATAATTTTCATTCTATGACCATTTCCAGGTCTAATGAATTTGATAAGTGTATAACATATATCTTATTGACTCAAAAAAATACTCTATGTCCCTATGTAGAGATCAAGAAGATTGTATTGATCAAGAATTCATGTTACACTCAAATTAGATACTTTATATGAGAAAAATGTATTACACACATAAATTAATGTTAGATAAATACCTTGAATAATTCCTAAGTGTCATTAATGACAAGGTATAACATCAAAAAACATTTATACCAAGGACTAAGAAAAAAATCAAGGTAATTACCTCTAGAATAGTAGAGTTGTCAATAGAGAGGATTATCACACATGGTCATCGTGTAGGTGGA
Organism: Torreya grandis; assembly: GCA_037957365.1. NCBI lineage: Eukaryota > Viridiplantae > Streptophyta > Pinopsida > Cupressales > Taxaceae > Torreya > Torreya grandis. Next base: position 1,501,865 of record JARHVA010002276.1, read on the forward strand.
TATGGACTTTTTTTACCATATGTTATTAGAGGGTCTAACTTTACTATCACCTCAATTAATAAGTGTTTGAATTATATGGAAATAACACTATAAGATACTTATGGATCTTTAATATCTAGACTTGGATCTTCAAAATATCCATTGTGTGATGCACTTTTGTCTAATAACTAATACCCCAAATACAATAAATACATAGAAGAAGCAAAAAAAATTGGTGCCTTCAAGAAAATTTCTACCAGGATATACCTTCAACTAGACAACTATTATGGGGATAATAAGAACATGTAGTTCCTTCCATCCATTATTGTATTTAAAAAAAAGTCTAACCTTATATGAAATAAAATATAGTTCTATTAAATTTAAAAATTCACAAAACTAGTTATTTGTACAAGTTTGTGTTGCAATTATCTCGTTGTATACAAATGTATTTTACTTGATGTTGAGATTGGATTTATCTGTATAGGGCATACCCATGAGGACATCTATGACACATTTGGAATCCTATCTAATTGTATAATGAGAAAATATGTATGGATTGTGGTAAATATTGTTAGGATATAATAGACAATGTGGAAATATCCTCCTAAGTTGCAATGAGAAGAACTATGAAAGTAGAAACAAAAGTTAAAAAAATCAATTAACAATAATGCAAACCATAAGACAAAATGTATGCGGTTCACCAATTTGGCTACATCCATGGAGAATTGATCAACTATTATTACAGCAACACCTAGAGAATACACCTATGACAAAAAACTATCACTAACACCTCTCCAAAATCTCATACTCTCCTTGTCTTCAATGCATACAAGCTAATATAATGCTACCAAAGCTTACAAGATTTTCCCAAGCATACAAATGCTTAACCAAGCTTAAACCAAGTTCACCTCTCTTACATGACCAAATATGCATCTCATACTTAAAGCCAAATTACAAAGAAAAAATAATAAAGGAGAAAACAATGAGAGAGATTCTCCACATTATAGGTGGATGCATAACTAGACACTAAACAATGTCTTACACTTTGTTTATAGTCCAAAACAAAGTTGAAATTATTTATACAAAAGTATCACCATTTCCATCTTATAATCTATTTTGTCCTCCACTTTCATATGCAAAAAACATGATGCTCCAATCACAAAATAAATACTAAATTATGCTAACTCATCTCTTATCCTTAACCAAGCACTAAGACAGTTGATTCTCCACAAATTATTCCCCATACACCCAATCACTTATTCCACTCAATACATACACCCCACATGATCCCCACATGAAAAAATAAAAGGAAACACATGTGCGTAGTGGATAAATTTATCCCACATTTCTATCCTACCTTCCTAACAATGAAATATACCCAATGGGCCATACCACATCACCTAGGAGCCACCTCACCTACCTAGTCACCATTACCACCTCATCTATGAATAGTGATCCATGACTAGTGTCTTATGAATATTTTTGTGAATAGTGACTTCACACTTAAAAAATGTCTGACTTAAGGTTAGAATTCAAAACTTCCCATTATTGCATCCACTAAACCAATTCTCATCCCAATCTTCTTCATCCATGAAGACCAACTGAAGTTAAACATAATTTCAACTTTACTCTTGTGACTGTCTTGATAGGGTTTTCAGCCATATGTATCTTCTCCATATTTAGTTTCTCTTCTTCCAATATTTACCAAATGAAGTGATACCTTAATTGGATGTGTTTTGTCCTAGAGTGAAATGATGAGTTCTTTGCTAATTGAATGGCATTCTAACTATCACTAAAAAGTATCCTTTTACCTTGTTGGTGTCCTAACTCCTCCATCAGTCTTTGTAGCCATATCATCTCCTTAGTTTATTATATATTAAAAACATACTTATCCTCTATGGTAGAAAGTGTCACCACTTATTTTAGACATAATATATAACTCACCATTGTACCAACCATAATGAAAACATACCCAATAGTGCTCATCATATCATCTAAATCACCTATCATATCTGAATCAGCATATCCTTATAAAGTAACATCTAGTCCACCATAACATAATATTACATCTAAATTCCCTCTGAGGTAACAAATAATCCACTTCACTACTTACTAGTGTTAATTTCGTATATCACTCACAAATCCATTCACCACTCCCACTGCATGGGCAATGTCAGGCCTCGTACACACCATTGCATACAATATTCTACTAGCCATTGATGAGTAAGGAATCTTGGACATGTGAATTCTTTATTATTATATCTTGGGACATTTTCCTTTTTTAAATTGAAGTGGATTTCCAAAGGATTCCTAACTAGTTTAGCATTCTACATGACAAACCTATCTAATACCTTCTTGATGTACTCTCACTATGATAATGTCAAACTCTAATTATTTTTGTCTCTAGATATTATCATCTTAAGGATATATTTAACAACACCTACATCCTTCATATTAAAATAATCTCCCATCTATCTATTGAGTACATTTATATCTTGTATATTATAAACTACCACTAATATGTCATCCACATACAAAAGTAGTATAATATAGCTTCCATTATCAAATTTATTAAAATAAACATAATGGTCATAATGACACCTAGAATAGCCTTAATCTAACACAAAACTATAAAATTTAATGTACAATTGAATTAGATCTTTTTTAAGGCCATACAAGCTCTTTTTTAGTTTGCACACAAACTTCTCCTTACACTTGACTTCAAAACCTTGTGGCTGCTCCATGTATATCTCCTCCTCCGAATCCCCATAAACAAAATAAGTCTTCATACCAAAATATTTTAGAATAAATTACTACACTACAACTATACTTAAAATAGTTATAATAGAATTCATTTTATCCACAAGAGAAAATATTTCATCAAAATCTATACCTTTTTTTTGTGCAAACCCTTTTACCACCAATCTAGCCTTGTATTTATTTTTACCTCCATCTTCCTCCTTCATCTTGTATACCCACTTGTTTTTCAATGCCTTCTTACCCTTTAGAAGCTTCACCAAATCCCATATCTGGTTCATCATGAGAGAGTCATACTCTTCACCCATAGACTACTCCCACTTATCTTTGACATCAATCTGAACTGCTTCTTACAATCTCTCCAGCTTACCACCATTAGTAAGTAAAAAATAATTGAAAGAAGGGGGAAAATTTTTAGGTGGTCTACTTAATATAGTATATTTCCTCACAATAGGAGTTTTGGGTTCCTATTTTTGATCCACACTCTACACTGGTACCTTTGGGACACTTTCATTTTTTATGTCCTCTAATACTATGTATTCTTTCTTAGCTTCCTCTTAATTTCCTACAACTAATATCTGTACATGAATTTATCATTAAATATCACATCTCTACTCTTGATGATTTTCTTATCTTCCTCATTTGATAATCAAAATCCAAATTCATTAGTACCATAACCAATGAAAGTACATTTCTAATTTTTATCTTCTAACTTGGACCTATTCTTTTTGTCAATATGTGCAAAAGCTTCACAACCAAATTTTTTTAGAAAAAAATAGTCAACCTTCTTACTAATCCATGCCTCCTCTAGTATGACACCATCCAAAGTTGTTGAAGGTCCTCTATTTATTAGGTACATAGATGTATCAACCACATCCATCCAAAACTATAATGGTAACCCTACATGTAACCTCATACTCCTATCACATTCCATGATGGTTTTGTTCATCCTTTCTAATACACCATTCTATTATAGTGTCTTGGAACCATCTTTTGCCTACAAATTTTGTTAAGTCAATAGTAATTTTCAAATTTCTTGTTATAGTATTCTCCACCATTATCTGACCTGAGGCACTTGAGATTTAAACGTGTTTCATTCTCAACTAAATCTCTCCATCTCTTAAATATATCAAATACATCAGATTTATATTTAATTAAATAAACCCAATTTTTTTGTAGGTTCATCATCAATAAATGTGACATAATACCTTAAACCACCAAGTGAAGATACTTGAATAGGGCCCGATACATATATATACACAAGCTCTAACTTCTTTATTTTCTTAGCTAGTATAACTTTCAAAAACTACACACATTTTTATTTCCCATACACACAGTACTCACAAAATTCCAAGTCTACTTCCTTTAGACCTAGTAATTTTACCTTTGAGTGAATTATCTTCATTCCTTTCTCACTCATGTGGCCAAGTCTATAATGCCACATAGTTGCATCTCTACCTAAATTAGCTATATCACAAGATGCATTAGTGATAACAATGGATAAATATAAATTTCCCATCTTATTACCTCTTAAAACCATTAGAGAACCCTCGGTAAACTTCCATGAGTCACTTATAAAAGTGACCACACAATCGTCATTTCCCAACTATCCTATAAAAATCAAATTTCTCTTCAAACTTAGAATGTGCCTAACATCCTTAAGTACCCAAGTGTTTCCATTCTATAATTTCACACTCACATTACCTTTTCTAAAAATAATGTAAGGTTAATCATCACCAAGATACACATGTCCAAAATCCCCTTAAACATAATCTCTAAAATAATGTTTGTTAAAAGTGGAATGAAATGAAGCTCCTGAATCTAAAACCCGAGATGCATTAATATTATCTAAATAAATAATTAAGGCATCTTGTATGACATCACCTACTATGTTTACTTCATTGTTACCTTTATGTGTGTCCTTTATTTATTTTTCATGAATATCCCAACATTCTTTATTTATGTGATCCAGCTTCCCACAGTGTCAACATTCCATCTTTCATCTTGATTTAGATCTAGAACCTTCCCTTGATTTCCTATGGTTTAATTTTCCTCTATTATTTGATCTCCCTCTAGTCTCCATGGATAATGCATTTCCTAATGTGGAAATTTCACCATTACTTCTCCTTCACATTTCCTCTCTTAGCATAACACCCACCACATCCTCAAACTTGAGTTTAGCATTATTTAAGATTGAGTTCCTCACCGCCATGACCAAGTTATTATAACTCTCAGGTAAAAAATGTAGAATTATAAAATCCCTGAATTCATCATCAAATTCAATGATAATATAATTTAAATGACTATTAACTATATTAAAATCATTCAAATGGTTTACTAATAAACCATTTTCATATTGAACAATTTCTTTAGAAGAAATATTTTATTAGAGGCAAAGGGTTTTTCATACAACTTCTCTAATGCTTTCATGATAATTTTTGTTATCTTCTCTTGGGATATGTTGAAAATAAATGTAGATGTAAGGTACATATGAATGGTTCCAAGTGTTTTTTATCTATCAACTCCCAACTCTCATCTATCATTGACATTGGCTTGTTGGCTAAACCTCCCAATGGTAAGTAGATGTCATTCCAAAATAGTTAGTCCTCCATTTGCATCTTCCACAATCTAAAGTTATGACCATTGAATGTCTCCACCTTTGATTTTTCATCTTCCATATCTCCCACTCAAACTATGATACTTAGCTTCCTGCAACTTAATCCTTAACAACAAACAACCTTGATATGATACCGCTTGTTAGGATATAATAGATAATGTATAAATATCCTCCTAAATTATAATGAGAGGAACTATGTAGAAATAAAACTTAAAACAAATCAAATAATAATAATACAAACCATAAGACAAGATGTACATGGTTGACCAATTTAGGTAGATCCACAGATAATTGATCATCCATTATTTCAGTATCACATAGAGAATACACCTTTGACAAAACCCTATCACTAACACCTCTCCAAAATCTCACACTCTCCTTATCTTAAATGCATACAAAATTCTACAAGATAATAGAATGATACCAAAGCTTACAATATTTTCCCAATCATCAACCCTAACATACAAATGCTTAACCAAACTTAAACCAATCTCACCTCTTTTACAGTACCAAGTATGCATTCCATACTTACATCCAAACTACAAAGAGATAATAATAAAGGAGAAAATAATGAGAGATAAGGAAATTTTGACACATTTTAAGTGGATGCATAAGTGGACACCAAACAATGTATTCTAATTTATGTATAGTCTAAAACAAAGTGGAATTTATTTATACAAAAGCATCACCACTTCCATGTGACAATCTATCTTTTGCCCTCCACTTTCATATGCAACAAACATGATGCTCCACTCACCCACTAAAGACCAAAATATGATAACTCATATCTTGTCCTTAGAAGCCAAGCACTAAGATAGAGGATCCTCCACAAAATTATACCCCACACACCCACTCACTTATTCCACTCAAGAAATACACCAAACATATTCCTCACATGAAAAAGCAAAAGGAAATACATGTTCCTAGTGGATAAATTCATCTCACATCTCTATCCTACCTTTTCAATAATGAAATATACCTTGTGGTCAATGCCAAATCACCTACCTATTCACCATTACCACCTCATCCATGAATAGTGACCCATGAATAATGTTTATTAATAGTTTTTTTGGATAGTGTTTATGAGTAGTGAATTCACACTTAACAGAGATGATGGAACATTATAGGACATGTGAAAATTAAAAAAAAACTTCACACTATATTTGATTGAAGAAGAAACATATTTCATAGACTATGTTAATAATTACCAGATGAAGGGATGAAATGAAATAGTAAGCTTGAAAAAAGGTCAATATTTTATTCTATGCATGGATCAAGGTTAGCCCATTATGCATTTCAAAAAATATATAAGAGATAGAAATTGATCCCCATAATTAAGTTATGGGGAATGAAATAAAATGGTGAAATAAATGTTCTAAAAGGTAATTTGATGAAAATAATTTTCAAAGACTTGATAAATACATAAAATTCATAAGGTTCCATTGTTGTAAAAGTCTTAGATATAAGTAGATAAAATAGTGAAAAATAAATCAAAGATAACTTGATTAAGTATGGAAATTAGTTCAATAATTTTTTTTATTGGAAATAATAAGTGGAATGATCAAACATATTACTTCCAAAATATCCATGACACAATTAAATAAGACATGTTCCCTTATGAAGTTGAATATACAAGAGATATTTGGCCTAAAACTCACCATGACATACCCCTACATAGAGATGATTCATGACAGGCCCTTAATTTTGGAGTGGCATCTATAGATACAATGTTGGTCTAAGAATAAAAATAAATAAAGTCATTTGATCTAACTCAACATGTAAGAAAAGGAGATATGTTATTTTTTAGACCTGATGCTTCTACAAGAGTGAGCTACATAATATGGGTTGTTAGAGCTAAAAACAATATTGAGATACTACAAATAAATGGAGATATAAAATAAAATGCCAAAATAGCTAGGTTCATCCCAGTTCATGCAAGGAAAAAAGACGTAGAATAAGCCAAAATTTATTTAATACTTTTGGAAAATAAATGGAATCCAAACCCAAATGACACCTTTTTACTATCCATTCTTATAGATAGTATCATATATGCTTGGAAACCAAATAAAAATTGTAGAGGTCAAACACTTATTCTCACTAATTTTTTGAAAGACATTATAATTGACTATTTGAATTCATCATAACATTATGAAATTAAAAAATAGTGATAAAGGATTTGGAGCTATTTATTTCTTTCATGACATTGGCAATTTGAAATGGTGTTTCCTTAATTTTGGAATGAGTACAATTTTTAAAAAATATTAGTGCAATTTTTTGGCTTTTAAAATGTTTAATTAGATGTGTAAAATGTTTTATTGGATTAAATTAAGATATTCCTTATTGTTTTATTTATTTTTGGATATTTTTTCTCATGTCAATTTACATTTTGTGTATTCCAAATTAGGTCCACATTTTCAGTCTTAAAATAAATACTACAACATTTGTGTTTTATATTTTCTACTATGGAAATTTAATCTTCAAAAACTATGAATCAATAAAAGGTCTTAAACATTTGTGAATTAGAATGTGCACTTCACATTTTGAGTATTTCAAAATGGTATTTTTATTTTGTGTATTCAAATTAGTAAGTTAAAATTTCATGAACTACAAAAGGGTCTTTGGTAAATGGTCTTTGTAATTTTCACATTAGGATTTACTCATTGGATTTTATGCATTGTAAAATACACTTTGACATTCCTATGTTTGTGAAATGGTATTTGGATTTTATGACTTATAATGTCCCACTTCAACATTTGCATTTTTTTAATTACACTTCATCATTTTTGTCCCTAATTTTTCCACTTCACAGTTAAAGTGTTGTGAAGTCTTCAACTTTTTTACATTTGCATTCTATGCTTTGGAAATTAGAATTGGGAATTTACCATTTTCACATCAATAAATTTTATTTTTAAACATTTTCATATCAATAAATGGTCTTCATATTTTTAGTTTTCCAAATTACACTTAATTCAACTCTCATAAAATGGTCTTTTGTAACTCAACATTCATAAATCATGTCTACTAAAAATTCAAAGTACAAAATCCAAATCACTCAAGATCATGCCACATGGCACAATCATAGTGAATAAATTTTGAAGAAGGATGAACAATCAAAAAAATTCTTGACTACTGTGATCACTTGAGATTGTGTTGTGTGACACAATCTTAGTGACCTGGCTATGTTGTAGGATGAATAGTTAAAATAAAAGTCTTGAGCATCATGAGTGATTGATATTATGACACACATCAAAGTTTTCATAACTCAACTATTTAAGAGAATATATAAACATATAAGAAGTTACAAGTAATAGAAGAACCTATGATCATGCCAATTATGATAATCTCAAAGACTCTCTCATGAAGAATAAAGTTAATGAGGGTGAACTATCATGTTTTTGAGTGATCTACACATGGCCTATGGGAGATAAAAATTGACATCACCTAAAGATTAAAAAAATAGTTCACGATCCAATAAAATATTAACCCATGGAATCCTAATCATCCTAGGTGGCCTAATCACATATCAACATGTGGAATTAGGAGTCTACAAATGATGTAATTAGACTAGTTAATAAAAACTTGAGAACAAAACCCAACTGTATTAAATGGTTATTTTCACTATGCTTGGCTCAATTGATGTATGAATTATATTTCCTTATGAAATAAACCTGATAGGATTATTATCTATCAATGCATGGTCTTTAAACTATTTTAAATGGTTATATAAATTTGATTGAATAGAAAAATACCACAGGCCTTCTAATGGTGTGATGTGACTATTTTGCGCACTTAGATAGATGTGATTTATTTGTAATAATTCCAACTAATTCTTGAAAATTCCAATTAATTCTTGATAAAGCCCAATTTATTTTTTATAGTTTTCAAAAATTGGACCACTAATTATTTTTTATCATTTTAAATAATTTGGACTTATTAAAAATACATTAGATAGATGTGATTTATTTGTAATAAGTCCAACTAAATTTTTATATAGATTTTAAATAATTTGGACTTATTACAAATACATTAGATATATGTGATTTATTTTTAATAAGTCTAACTAATTCTTGAAAAGTACAATTAATTATTGATAAAGCCCAATTTATTTTATGATAGTTTTCAAAAATTGGACTACTAATTATTTCAAATCATTTTAATTAATTTGGATGTATTATAAATGAATTAGATAGATGTGATTTATTTTTAACAAGTCCAAATAATCTTGATATAGTCCACTTTATCTCTGATAATTTTCAAAAATTTGGACTATTGATAAGTTCATATTATCAAAAATAGTCCTTATATGAATGTTTTAGATGGTATTATGTATAAGTTAGAAATAATAGGGATTGATAACCTTAATTATGCACAACTTCTTCTAAGTTTGTATGTGTGATTTTTAATTATTTTTCATCTAGTGGTTAGAGGGATAAAATTCATGTATATATATAATTTTGTTGCTTTTGTGGGTGAAAAAATAGGTCCAGGCTAACCCTAAAAGGTTTTAGATTTGAAAAGATATCCATTTGTGAAAAGAGGAGGGAAACGACATTAACGCCATTATTAGGACATTATCACCATGTGGTATTACTATCCCTATTATGGCACTAGTGTCCAAGTGGTAGAACATTATGCATGAAGGGCCATGATGTAAGAATGAGCGTATGAGACTATTTTAAGGATGACTAGGGATGTTTGTGGCTCACATGAAGGCTAGATAATTATGAAAATAGGATCTAGGATAGGTTTAAGGTTGAACTAGGGATACGTAGTCTCAAGTAACACTCTTATCACTTAAATACCACTTTTATATGATTACATTTGACCCCCTTTTTTCTATAAATGTATAAAACTGAAATGACCAAGATAAAGGAAAAATAATGGTACCTAGACTAACCTGAGAGGTGAATCCCTTCATGTTAGGATTGAGTATTTGAAGCATGTTCCAATGTGCTATTGTAAGTAAAATGTCCAAAAATCATTCATTACTTAAGAGATATAAAAATTAAAGACAAAACTAAGTAAATAAGTAAAACTAAGTACAACTAAGTAAAGGGGTATGATAGAGGAAAGGAATGAATATACCTCACTGGGTATGTAAACTAGTTCATAAACTTGGAGACAAACTATGTGTTTGTGTATATAGCAATCAATGAGTGAATAACCTGGATAAAATGATGGATTTCTCAATCCTCATGTGTGAGTGGATCAATAAATCAATCCAATTTTCACTTTGTCATTGCCCACTCCTACTTGGTGGATCATGACCTATGAATAACTTGGATTGGACCGACGGTATGACCAACCCTATCATGTAGGTGGATCAATAACTCAAGTAGGTTATGAATCCATTATATTATATCCATGTGTATTATATGAATTTAAAAATAAAACTATGTGATGTAATTAGAAATGTCTAACTAGGAATGTCATCTCTGTAGTCACTCAGGGATATTAGGCAGCTCTACACTAGTCAAAAATGCTAACCACTTGAGATAGAGTATGGCATGTAACCTAGAATATGATTTTGAATGTATAAAATATAGAGAATGATATGGAATTTATAATTCTATCTAATCAACTAGTGTAAAAGTGAGCATATAAAAATAATGTGGCATGCATGTGCCTCTAAATGTGATATCTAAGCATATTGATTCTAGATTGAGTTGTAATCATATATATATATATATATATATATATATATATATATGATTATCTAAACTAAAAATGGGAATGTTTATTCCATGAATGATGCACCAAATCTGATTAAATTGGTATGAATCTTAGATAAATTGGTATGAATCTAAACAAAACTGGAAAATGTATAACTGAACTTATATAAACCTACATTATACCCACTAAATGTTTTTGGAAAATTTGGGTTTTTTATAAAGCTAAGGCTATTGGATAGTAATGCCATGTATTGTATAGTAGTTACATGTGGTGCTAGTGTCCCAATTTGAATTTTAGTGTCTTGCTTTGATTTTTATGTGACTATGTTGATCTTTGTGTCACTATTTTCCCACTATGTTTACCTAAGTTTCATTTCTATAATATGAAACTATGTGATAAAAAATGTAGCATGAGTGCATTATTGTAGATTTATATCTATTAAAAAAACCTAAAAATTCCCACTCTTTTGAGGGGATTTATTGAACTTGTGTAAGGACTATCCTCAAAAGAAAAAGCTTTGCAAGATGTGTGTTAGCTAGAGCATATATGACATGTAATAATCTAATATAATGTATGTACATAACATTATCATGTAATATAATATGATATTAGCTTTTTAAAATGTGATGTATGTTATGTCTATCATTAATAAGGGTGTCAAGATAGATACAATAATGTATATAATAACAAATCTGAGTAATAACTAAGTAGCTACCTAGGGGAATAGGGCATGATTTCCATCATGACACCCAAGTAGGAAGGGGAGATGCATGAGGTACCCCATGGAATATAAAACTAGAATGTGTAATAAATAAGAGAAAAGTACAATATCCATGATTAATATAAAAAACCATACATACAACACACATGAGTCATGTAAAGTAGGCCAAGGGGCCACAATACAAGGGACATGGGCACATGTCACTAATCTAAGAAATCAAGACATAATGACATGTTTAAATGTCCAAATATGAAAGCAAAATAAAGATAACTTAGAGCCATGTAAAAGGACATGTTCAAATGTCCACATACACAATTAGGTAAAACACATGCAAAGACATGGGCACATGTCCAAAACATCCATACTATGAAAAGAAGTGGCATAGAGAAAAATAACAATGGCATATTCAAATGCCATATAATAAAAGAATCATAGAGACACAATAAAGTTTAAACTAAGAAATCTATAAATGAAACTATGTATGAACATGTACTAAAAATCTATGTAAGATCTAAGATGTACATATACTAAGTATAAAGTAGTAATAAACAGTAAAAAAATATGGGTAAGTATAACATGATCAAAATCAAGATATAAAAATTCTAAATATGTGATGTTGAGTTTATAAAGATGTAACTAGTAATTGAAAGTGTGTATAAAGTGCCCCCAAATGGGGGAATGTGTCAAATTAAGAACCCATGTATCTATGTATATGCCTCTAGTGGGTAGATGATAGAAAATTTGGATCAGTTTAGTGGACTTTAGTCCTGTACAAAAATTTTAAGCACTTGACAGGAACAAGTGAAGCATATATGTATGATAAAAATTGACTATACTATGATAGCTAGCATATGTCATGTCTATAAAATATAAGAAGTGTAAACATGACAATGTATACAATCTATAATTTCATATTTTTTGAGTAAATATTTGAACATTTTTTGTTTTTTTTGAAATTTTATATATTTTTTGTATTTTATGGATATAATCTATGTGCAATCAACATGAAAATAAAGTATGTACAAGGATAAAGAGAGAAGGAAAGTATGTACAAGAAGGGAGGAAATATACTAACCAATGAGTCTCATGGGAGAATCACTACCAATGTGGCCTATGTCAAATAAAAGAACAATGATCATATGTGTTGTATGAAAGGGTGATTGTGGTCCCAGAACCTATTATATTGAATGATCTATGTCTGGCCCTACCTATGAAGTGGTGCTAGGAATATATGACACTGACTATGGTATCTTATGAAGTATAAGGGTTGGATCCATTAGGTAGAAGATGTAGCTAGCATAGGTGCCCTATGCTTAAAACCTTGAGAATCAATAATAATATCAAAAGAGTTTAAGTAGAGGGATTACCTCTAGAACATATCACATATCTTTGATGTAGGGGTGTATCTAATAATGGTATCCATGGGAGAGTATGTATACATGGTAACACTATAGGAGTAGACATCACCTACATTGGTGCCTTTATTGAACTCTATGGTGTACTAATAGGAACTATGCTCAAAGATATAACTAGTAATTGTGATGTAACTAGTAACTATGATATACCTGGTAACAATGTTATAACTACTTATGGGATAGGTAGAGGATACTCATATGAAAGAGCCTAAACTATTACTACTTGATTTACATGTATGCACTTTAGGAATCTATGCATTATGTATGGGATGGGTAGTATATACTATATCCATATCCTACCCAATAACATGCCAAATATGCTTACAATAGGCATTACTAAGAATATAATGGCCACATATGTTGGTATAACCTGTAGTGGAAGTATAATCTCCTTAATGGAGCTCTAAACATAAAAACTAAAACTAGTGATAATTGTGTCTATAAGAGATATATCCCACTCTGAATACCCCAAATGTTGTATAAATGTGATAGTTCACATGTTAATACTTGACCCTTAACCAAAACACTCTTAATATGATGATGATCTATGTAGGCTCATATAAAGAGTGAATATAAATTTGAATCATCATCAAGAATATCCTACTTTTATAAGGTGATGAATGGTCTAGATGGAACTATAGTATGATACACACCAATGATATTATGTAGTGGGTATGACTCCTCTAAAGTAGTGTGATATGATGCTAGTGGTGGATGTGCTTGATATATGTAGTGAACACTTGAAGTGATTTCTACCTCATTTATTATATGCCTTGAAAATGGATATGAGAATATTTTCAATGCTTTAGCTTTCATCTATTATACTTTAGGTTCCTCTGTGGGTGTGCCCACATCAATAATTTTATCCTCTATCAAGTCTTGTATCATATGTTTCAAGTTGACACATTTATTTATTGTATGGCCTAACACCCTATGATATTCATAAAATGCATTGTAATTATAATTATTTAGAAGAGGTCATGTTGTATCAACCTCTTTGATGAGAGGGGGATATATGACATTGCATTCCAAATTTTGTTGTAAAACACATGTTTGTGTTGTAGAAGGTTGTTCAAAAATCTGTATGAAGGATATAACAATACCAGGCAAGGAAATGGCTTTAAAGATGTGTTAACTATGGCCTTTAGATCACTCTTATTTTTAGTGTCACTTACTTTATATGGATATTTACTATAACTCTAATAATTTTATTTTGATCCACTTGTATATTTCAATTTTCATATGGAGAGAATCTTGACTTCTCTTTATTTCAATATGTGGCATAAATATGTGAAGGTTGGAAAATTATTAAACAAGATAACTTCATTTAGTGCTAGTAGTAAGATCTATTTGAATATGTCCTAAAGCTCTTTATCTGCCATGGGGCTTGTAAATTTGGCCAATATATATTTTTATATCATAAGACATATTTTACAATAAGCTCATTTGATTTTTGTTTCAATTGTGAAACTTAAGTATATGATATCTTATCACTAATTTTTATTAATAAGTGTGATAAAAACATATCTTAAAATGGATTAAATGTGGTGATATACTAATTTGGTAGATCAAAAAACCATGGTAAGACAATCCTTTAGACTATGTGGAAATAGCTTAGTGAGGAGCCAATCATTGGACACATAATCCAAACATGGTACATGGAAAACATAGAGATGGTGCTTTGGATCACCCTTACCATCATACAATGTAATCTTAGGTTTCATTAATTTGGATGGAAAAGGAGTTTCCACTAAGTGATGTGCCAAATGTGTATGTGAAATAACATGAGAATCTAAAGAATGTGATGACATAATGGCTCCATAATCAATATGTAACACCTTAGCCTATAGAGTATGAACCTCCTAAATAAGGAATTATACATCTAGAGTGAAGGAACTAGCCATAATAGGTGTATATATCACTAAATGTTGTTGATTTCCAATTGGTTTTTTACTAGCTAAGTTGGCCCCAATGTAGGTGTAACAATTTTATTATCTGGGCGAGAAGAAGATTAACCGTTGTTTTATTTATTCTTTATTTCCATTATGGTTTGTAAAATATATGCATGATCAAGGGGTTATTCCTAAATTCTATCTCTTAATATCTATATAGTCTCATCCTTATTGACAATTATGTTTTCAATATTAAGTGGAGGGAAAGTATCCTAATTTCCACCTTGTGTATCATATTAATCTTGATTATATTGGTCATATTCAGATGAATTATCATTAACCACATAATTAGGGTGTTAATAATAAATCATTGGAGTTACAACTGGTCCCTTGTCCATGGTATAATCTCAAACAAAAGGAATCTGAATATCCTCATTAGGATTGCCACCTAGCTTAGTACTTCTTCTTAATGGAAGAGAGAGAGCTTTTTTGATGGCATATAGTAAAAAAAAATGAAATAGGGATGTTAAAATAAAATGTTTGAAATTTTAAAAGCTTAAATAAACTAATTAAAATAGGAGAAATAAGTATACATACCTTAGTAACATATAGGGTTAGGTTTTAAATAGTATTCAAAGTAGGTCAGGTTCACCAAATATTTTAACCTTTTTGGACTTAGTGAATGTAAATATTATGTTTTTTAAAGAGTTGAGTATGTTAAATTAGGGTAATAATATCCAATAAACATAACCACTTATTTGTTACAAAATTGACTAATTTCAACCTTTTTAAAAATAGTAATAAATAATGCAAGTAAGAACTTAGTTGTAAAATGACTGAGACAAATGATCTAGAGGTTGGAAATTGAGGTAGAGGCTAGTTTGTATGTCATAAATATGATCATGATGTCAAAACACCTCTTGGATAGTAACACCCAAATTTCATAGTAGTTTCATAATTATATATGTGGCGTTAATGTCCTTGTTTATTACTAGTGTCCTCTATACAAAATTGTCCTGAGTTTCTTAGTGCACCTATGTCTGGATCTATGAGGTATGCTCTCACATGCATGAATTCTAAAACCCTATATATATATATATCCTATGGTGACTAAATTTTTTAGAAAACCCTAATTTTGTATGTTTCTAGGGAATCTAGTTGATACAATCTAAAAAGTGCGTCTATTAGTAGGGTAGGTTGGATATCCTAAACACCCTACTATGATGAGAATTGCCTACATACCAATACTCCAAATAGGGATCAAGCTCAATGTAGTTATCCTCACCTAAGTGTCATTGTAGGTATAAGTCAATATAGTATGTTAACTGACTTGAGTGCTTTAAATGTGCTTGAGACTAGAAATATGTGTAATCTAAGATTAGGAATGTTGTAGATGTAGTATGCATAAGTAAGGTAGAATAGGTATTGATAACCTTAATTGTGCACAACTTGTTATGAGTTTATATGTGTGATTTGCATCTGATTTCCATCTAGTGGTTAGATGACTAAAATTTATGTATATATATTGTTTTGTTGGTGGTGTGGGTACTAAAAGAAGTCTATGCTGACCCTACAAGTTTCAAAATTTGGAAATATATCTTCTTGTGAAAAAAGGAGGGAAAGGAAAATGTCACCATTATTGGGACACTATTGTATCTATTATGGCACTAGTGTCTAAGTGGAAAAACACTAGGCACAATGAAATAAGATGTAATAATGAGGTTTTGGGACTACTTTAGGGATGACTAGGGATGATTTTGGCCTGCACAAAGGTTGGATAAGTGTGAAAATAGGATATATGATATGTATAGGGATATTATAGGGATAGGTAGTCTTAATTATCACTCTTATCACTCTAATACCACTTTTAGGTTATTATAGTACCAAAATATTGAAATTGGGGTTCTTAATTTAGTTTTAAATTTCTTATGCATGAAAATGCCACTTAATGTAGATTATTGGTTATTAACACTCCCATTAATTTATAATTTTATTTATGTAACAAATAATTAATACTTTAAAAATAGCTTCAATAATTTCATCATAGTGAAAAATCTACCAACTTTTGGAAGGTATATATTTTTCACACAAACTCAAAATGAGATTTATTTTTTAAAAGTTCATATACATTTGGGGGGAATATAAATATGAAATCAGATCCTATATTTAATTTATTTCTCATTAACTTTTTTACCTTTATATAATAAATTATATTTTTTGTCTTCATCATATGTAACCACTTCCCAAATTATGCTATTATTTTAATAACTAAAACCACTCACTCGTAAACATGTTGTTACCTAAAACCAGTCTTCTCTAGTTTAATTTATTTTCTTAAAGTGTTATAGTGTCTATACTTCTTTGGATCAACTTATATCATGCCAAAATGACAAAAACAAACTAGTCTATAAATCCCTACATATTTTTTGTTGATGCAATATTGTTTGTTAACTTGAATGCTCCTATATCAGACACCTGATCTATTAAATTCATGATATCCTTATCACAAAAATATGGTGAGTTGGTATAGCCAATATGTATACCAATGACCAAGGTTTCACCATCCACCTTGTTAGGTACCTATGAAGTTTATCATTTTATTTATTCATAAATATTAAGTCACTTGTTGAAACATAAATTTTCCTCCTATAACTATCTATGTTTACCATTATTTTAGCCTCCACCTCATCTAATTATCAATATTTATCTTTCTATTAGTTTCTTATAGTATTTTTCTATCTTTATCCATATACTTCTACCAAGTGCCTTTAACACTATTTTTTCTCATAAACTACATATTCCTTCATATATTTATTTTGAAATAACTAAACATAAATTTGGTAAATAAAATTATTACCCATATCCTCCAGTGATATGTATAATATAATATTAATGTCCTCTTATATTTCTATCCTTATTGTAATTCCAAACAACTCTCTTACTTTTGTTGTAAAAAAATCTTCCTCCTCTCTTTTACTTTTAAAATTATCTTCAAAATAATCATCCATATCCTTTTTAAAAAAATTTCAAACCAATATTGATAACTTATCCTCCCTTTCTTCATCACTTTCTATAGTATCATCCTCTTATGCACATGTTTATGTTGATAACATCATTAAATGATCAATATTATATTATTGTTCATATCTTATCATATTATTTACATAATTTATAGGATAATTTTAATTTTTTTCCTTCATCTATTTGGTATTGCATGCATGCCATGTGTAAAAATCCTTCACTCGATTTTCACATATGAAAAAGGCAATCTTTAAATCACAAGAGTCTAATATTTAATATTTATCTAGGAAGTTCCCATATATGAAACACCTTATTCATATTTCATATTATTAACACCTAATTTTGTTACAAAACCCTTTTAAATATCATCATTTCCTAATGTTTTCATGTGATTTAGTGAAGGTAAACCAATCTCACCAATTTCCTTCTTGTTCTATATTCCTCGACACTAAGGATCTTAAGCCCACTCAAGGGTATACTAGTATTTATATGAATGAAGTATTATTTTAATCTTATAAAGTTACTTGTGGTATATTTAAACCTCTCACTCACTTAGAAACACACCTTACCACTTTTCCCTTTTATTTGAAAATTCTCCCCCTTTGTCACAATCTCTCTTTGTAGCCCTTGTTATAACTAACTCTACATGTACGGCTCTGTACTACTTTACCTTGACCAACTAGTGAATTTTAAAGATAAATTTTACTTATTCTAAACTTATTATATACTTTCATGCCTTAATTATACATATGGTAACTTATTTTGAACATTTATAGGTCTCTACCAGGCTCAATTAGGCCTACTCTATTTCCTCTTACATACTATCCTTTCTTCTATCATGTACATGTATAGACTCAAGTGGAAAACTCAAAAATATCCTTACACTCAATTATACATCGATATTGACCAAATTTAGTGAATATTTAATGGTTCAATCAATGGGAAATTGAATTGCTTGAACAAAACCCTAGTTATTAGTTTGTTGTCCCTATTTGCACTTGAGAGATCTTTAAATGCTCTTGTTAATTCTTGATAAGGTTTCAAGGCTCAATAAAGTTTTTTTAATATTTATAGTACTTACCCAAACCTCATACAATTACCATAATTACACCATAACCCTTCTTCTTACCTTAGACAATTTGTTCTTGTTTAAGAAAACACATAGTCATATATACAAGGACTGCAAATGTATTTTTAGGGTTTTGATTGGACTCTAGAATAGTTAAAACATATATGAATGATTTTAAAATATCAAAAACCACTAAATTATTGTGTATAAATCATTATGAATTCATGATAACCTCTTTGTTCATCGTTTTTATAATTTAGTTAACCTCTCTACTTGCTTAGTCACAATAATAGGGTATGTAAGAGCTTTCTTAGGACTTGAATGATTTAAAATGATTTTGGGATTAAATTAATAACTAAAATATATGAATATAAATTAATTTAACCTTATTTAATCATTAAAAATACATAAAAATCCTCTATTAAACTTCTTCGATGCCATTTTAGTTATGCATAGAACACTCACATAGTTACTAACTATGCACTATTGCCTTAATTATTTTAAATCCAAAAAGGAATTTAAAAGCCTCTACCTATGATTAAAATTGGTATAAATTATCATAATTTAATGTTTATAAACAAAAATAACTTACCATGATTCCCATGTATACTCTTTACCAGTCATTTCCTACTCAAATGTTTGATTTCTTTGACTCTTTTAGGTCTATAGTTGTCTAGGGAATAAATTTAGATTATAAACCTTTAAAAAAGAATTTAAAAATATAAAATAATGTTTTTAAATTTATTTATTACTTTACACCTTTAGTTAGAGTCTCTATTAATATTATTTCTCCTTTATTATTCCAATTCACATCCCTATGCTAGCTGACTGTGCTCACAAATACCCAATAGGGTTATATAAAATGTTATGACAATCAATGTGAATCAAATGAAATGGAAAACAAAAAAATAATAACCAAATGGAATATGAAATAAAAAAACCAATGAATTAATATAAAAAACATAGCATTAATAATCTTCCTTCATTGATAATTCAAAACTCATTCATCCACTATTTCATTATTCAAATAATAGGTTATAGGTCTTCACTAAAAATTCAACATTCTTATTTCCATGATTTATTATTGGGACTATATACCATTATATTTATAATAAAAACTATTAAATAACTTAAAAACCAAAAAATGACATGTTTTTATATCTACTCTAACTTCCATAACTACCTCCTTGAAGTCTCTTGCAAGAATGCTTACCCCTTGATACAAATCCAAGGGCTATGCCTCCATACAAAAATAACTTATAAACAATTTAATATACCTAAAATTTATTCCATTAACATTAATATTCATTTTAAAACATTAGGACTACTATAAAACTTCTTAATACAACTATTTTATAACAAAATATTCAAAATTCAATTTTGCCAAAATGTGGATAAGACTCAAGATTTGAATTTCAAATCTGCCTAGGCACTCCTAACACTTGGTAAGCATTAAAAGGTACATTTTTAGACATATAAAAATACTAAAATCATCCAAAACATGTTATATATTCATTATTCACTTTATTTAGACAAAATTTTCTAGTATGTTGTTCCCTTGTGTGATGCCCCTGCATCATACTCCCAAGGGGGAAAAGAAAACAAACTGAAAGTGAATTTGTTTTCCATGACCCTTTCCATATTTATATTTATGTCTTCAATGGAATCATTCTTATTCATTTTATTTTATTTAATGAATTTTGACTTCTCAAACATGACATCCTTTTTATTCCACATATCTACCTTCATGTGCTTGTTCATGATATATGCTTCCTTAGCTAAATTAGTTTGAGGTAATTGATTGTCCCACCCTAACCATATTTTAGCCTCTTCCATTATTTTTTTCATCCTTATTTATTCACCTAAATCACTCAAAATTATTGACATGCTTACCCCACTATGCAATTTTTTCTCACATGCATGATTAGAACAAGGAAATAAGAACTACTTTCTTGATGCTTACTGGTTGAATGCTTGCTTTGATCATGATTTCTCCTCACATAACCTCTATATTATATATATATACCATTTGGAAAAGAGTTAATACAAAAATCATGAACTTCAAAAACTTTCATGAATGTATCTTGATCCTCTTCTTCTTTCATATACATGTCTAGTCCTTTGAAAATCATTTCTTGACCTCTTTTCATATTCATAGATTTTTATTGATCTTCATCATTCTTCCCTCTTTCTTGATGTGATTTATCACACTATTTCCACTTATTATTTGTAAAATCACTCTTACACACACATTAGAATATATATTCCTCCATTAGATTTACACTACCTTGAGGGACACATACCTTATTCCACTCAACATTTTCTTGATTATTGATCTTACATGAAGTTTCTTCACTTAAGATACTCCCACCTACTCCTTTTAATTGCCCTATCATATCTAAAATATCCCTTTTATTTTCATATTCATTAAATGACTCTTTATCATCAACTTGATCTTTCTTCTTCACATGGTGTTTTAACAACTCTTGAGATTGCATTCTTTCCTATTTCTTGTCTTCCATATTTTTATTTAGTTGTAAGTTACGTATATCAAAATAAATGGTTTCTTCTTCTCTCTTACCTTGTTTTTTGTATAATCTTATATTTTTGGGTAGGGTTCTCCCTCCTTGTTTTGCACTTCTTGATGAGGCTTGGGTTGTATTGAATCAGATCTATCTTCTTTGACCTCAAACTCCTCTAGATTAATTATATATATAACTTAATTAGTGGTTTACTTTACATCAACTATACACACATCATAAAAAAATTATTAGCATCAAAATTTGGAGCCTTCTTAGATCTTTCTTATGTTTCTTTCTTAAACACTTCATTGTCCAACTTCTTCTCTTGCTTGGTATCATTCCCAAACCACTTCTTATCCATTTTATATTTAATTAATGCCCCTTTTATTTTGGTATATTATTCAATCTTACACTTCATGATATTTACCATTTCCTTCTCACAAAGATCACTTTCACTATTCAACTTGGTGACCTTACCCAACATTATATTCTCTTGTTGGCTTTCTTCCATGCCCAACTTTGTGCACTCATATCTCTCCATGCTCAAGATTAATTATCTCCTCTTCCTTATTAATGTATTTGACCAAGTTCAAACTCTCCATAGATTTATCAAAGTAATATTTGGTTGCCATCAACATCAGTCTTTGTTCCATTCTTCCTACATCACCTTTCAATGGTAAAAGAATATGTGTCACTCCATCTTTATTTATAGTGTAAGTGTTTGATTACCCATCATGAAAAACCATCATATAAAATTTCCATGGCCTCCCTAGCGAAAAATGGAAAACACCCATGGGAATTATGTCACACAAAACTCTATCCTTATAACTACCTATATGAAATTTAACCAAACTTTGCTCACTTACCATGATTTGATGTCTTTCTTGAACCCATGTTAACTTGTAAGGACTTGGATGTGGCATCCTCTTCAATCTAATATTTTTTACCATATCCATAGACACTATGTTCTTTGTAATTACTCCATCAATCACCACTTTAAAACACTTTCTCTTTTCTTTACAGCTACTACTAAAAAAACTTCTCCTTTAAACTAGTTCTTGTATTTGTCCTTTCTACTGCAACAAAACTCTTCTCATGAGCAAAGATTCTCTTATCTCATGTCTATTTTATGTATGTGGTCCTCTTTTATTCAACTGACCATTCCTACCAACTTTTGAGGGACATTATATTTCCCTATGTCCTTATCTATTACAATTCCAAGATTGTCCTTGAAAGGTTAGTCTATGTTTTTTCTAAATAAACTACCATTATTTCTTGATCTATAAAATGTAAATGGTCTTACCTCATATTCATAGTACTATGGTATCATGTTTTCTTGACGTGATAAAATCTGATTTTTTGGCCTTATGGCCTCTTGGAATGTTGTTCTACTCTCTTCTCCAATTGATCTTGGTTGTAAAGGTTCTCCTTGACCTTGTTGTCCTCCATTAGCTTCCACATGTATTATCTCTAAATTTTGTGATCTTTCCTTGAGAGAAATACTAATGGATTCCATTCGCATAATCAAAAGTGAAATCAATTGTGTCTTTTGATCCATCAAATGCTCTACTATGCCATCTTGATCTATGCTACATCTATCCACTCTTTGATCCATGGAAAAATGTTGTTGGTTCCTATTTTTGTAATTTACCTCTAGACACATGGTGTATAATATTTATTTTTCCAAGTCTTGTCTTCTTTATACCTATAAAAAATCACCCACCACTAAGATAAAACTAGCTCTGATACCAAAATGATGTAGTGATGGTAAACTAATCTCACCAATTTGCTTCTTATTCTATATTCCTCCTTGACACTAAGGATCTTAAGCCCACTCAGGGGTACATTGGTATTTATCTGAATGAAGTATTTTATTAATATTATTAGGTTAATTTTGGTATCTTGAGACATCTCACTCACTTTTAAACACACCTTACCACTTTGCCCTTTTATTTGGCAACTCACCCCCTTTGTCACAATCTCTCTTTGTAGCCCTTGTTGGAACTAACTCAGGATGTATGGATTTGTACTACTGTACCTTAACCAAAAAATGATTGTTAAAGATACATTTTACTGAGTCTCAACTTCCTATATATTTTCATTCCTTAATTCTATATATGGAAAGTTCTTTTGGACATTTATAAATCTTTTCTAGGCTCAATTAGGCCTACTATATTTCCTCTTACACACAGTCCCTTATTTTGTCATGTACATATACAAACTCAAGTGGAAAACTCAAAAAAATCCTTACACTCAATGATACCTCACTATTTACCAAATTCAGTGAATTTTTAATGGTTCAACCAATGGGAAATTGAATTGCTTTAACAAAATCCCAGTTTTGAGTTTGTTGTCCCTATCTACACCCAAGAGCTCTTCAAATGCTCTTCTTCTCTCTCGATAAGGTTTCAAGGCTCAATACAATTTGTTTAAGATTTATATGACTTACCCAAACCTCATCCAATTGTTATAATAACACCACAACCCTTATACTTACCCTAAATAACTCATTCTTATTCAAGAAAACACACAATCATAGATACATGGATTGCAAATGCATTTTTGGGGTTTTGTTTTGACTCTAGACTGGTTCAAACTCTATGAATGATTTAAAAATATCACAAGCCACTTTATTCAAGTTTTTAAATCATTATTAATGCATTATAACATTATGTTTCCTCTTTTTTATAATCTATTTGACCTCTTTACTTGATTAATCACAACAATAGGGTATGCAAGAGCTTTCTTGGGACTTCAATGATTTCCAACTATTTTTGGATTAAATGAATAAGTATAATATATGAATATAAATTAATTTAACATTATTTAATAATTAAAAATACAAATAAAACTCCTCTATTCAACTTATTTGATGTCATTCTAGTTACACATAAAGCACTCAGTCGTAGTTACTAACTGTGCATTATTGCCTTAATAATTTTTAATCCCAAAAGGAATTCATGAGCCTCTACCTATGATTAAAATGGGTATAAATTATAAAAATTAAATTTTATTAAAAAAACAACACTTACCATGATGCCCCTGTATACTCTTTACCAATCATTGCCTACTCAAACACTTGATTTCTTTGACTCTTTCAGGTTTGTGGTTGTCTGGGGAATAAATTTAGATTATAAACCTTTAAACAAAAATTTACAAATATAAAATAATTTTTTTCAAGTTATTTATTGATTTAAACCTTCAAGAAGAGTTTTTATTAAAATTATTTCTCCCCTATTACACCAATTCATAGCCTTATGCTAGTTGAATATGTTCACAAATACCCAATAGGGTTATATATAATGTTATGCCAATCAATGTGAATCAAATGAAATTTAAAACACCAACATACAAACCAAACATAATATTAACTCAAAAAATTAATTAATTAATAGAAAAAACATAGTATTAATAATCTTCCTTCATTGATGATTCAAAACTTATTCATCCACCATTTCATTATTCTAACAATAAGTTACATGTTTTCACTAAAAATTTAAGATTATTTTTTCCATGATTTATTCTTGGGAATATATCCCATTCTCTTTCAAATAAAACATATTAAAGAAATTCAAGACCAAAAAAGAACATGTTTTTATATCTACTCTAGCTTCCATAACTATCTCCTTGAAGTCTCTTGCAAGAATGTTTAACCCTTGATATAAATCTAAGGGTTATGCCTCCATACAAAAATGGCATAGCAACAAGTGAATAGACCTAAAATTTCTTCCATTAAAATAGATATTAATTTGAAAAATTTAGGACAATTAGAACACTTCCTAAGACAACTATTTTATAACAAAATATTCAAACAAAATGGTGGGAAGACTCAAGATTTGAATTTCAAATCTCCGTAGTCACTCCTAACACTTGGAAAGCATTCCAAGGTACATATTTAGACATATAAAACTTATAAAATCATCCCAAATATTTTATATACTCCTCATGCACTTGATTTAGAAAAAAATTG
>JARHVA010002276.1:1530000-1537500 GCA_037957365.1 Torreya grandis
TATTTAATTTGAGTTATTACTCCAAAAGGATTGATATAATTATCAGATAAAACATCATTCATTAATCACCTAGAAAAAGACTAAAAACACCAAGGAAACTTATCAAAATCACTCTATCAAGTATTCAATTTATCAAATCTTCCTTATTTACATAATAGTCATAAGTATAGTGCTGACCAAATTTGAATTTTGGTAAAATTTGAGTCAACCCATACATTTATAAAAATTTTATAAGTTTCTATATGTCTTATAGGGGTCTCATATTGATATAAATGTTTTACTTATCCCTAGTCTAGCCTTGGTTTAAGTCTAGCCTCCTTGTACTAATCAACTCAACCAAGTCAACCCTAGTAAAATAAGGTCAAACTTGGTCAAAGGTAAAATTGGTTTGGTAAGGTAATAATATGGTTTTGGATATGTTTTAATATGTGTCTAAGTCATTTATTTATCTTTACCATGTTTCATATGTCAAATATGCCTTTGGGCCACCTTTTTAGCAAAATAAATGACTTGTATGGATGGGTTGAGGGTGAAAACTTGTCATAAAGCTATATTTACTCATGGGTAAGGTCTAATATGTCAAAAATGGTTATATTATATTCCAATAACTAGTTATGTATAGATAAAGGTAGTTTCCCCTTGTTTTTAGGGCATTTTGGGCACTTATACGGAACTAATGGTCTCACTTTCAAGTGAAAATGTGAGTTATATGACTCTTCACATCCCTTAAATAATTTAAATATTTTTTTTTTTTAGATAATGAGTAAATAATTTAATTTATTTCTTTTCCTTCTTTCTTGTCTTTGTCACCTAAAAGAGGTCAGTTTTAAAGACTTAGTATGGGCTGTAAAACTAGAGTTATGAGGAATGATTTTAGGGTAAGAAAAGTCTCTGTGTGTAATTCAAATTAATATAAATAAATTAAATTTTTGTGATTCTTTATTTATGAATAATTAGTTAGAATCTAGGTAAATTTTTATGCATTCACATCTAGAGGGGGTCATTATTTGCACTTGTTTTAGAAAATTTGGCTTTGGTTTAATAAGTCTAATGATTTCACATGTTGTATAATTCATTTCCATAGGTTTTATTATCATTATATTGGTTTTGGAGTTATCAAATGCTTCATGCACCTCTTCTAGGCATGTTCTTAGCCATAAAGCACCCTCATTGTTCTATACTAAAAAAATGACAAATCTACAGGTGTTTTAAACATGGATTAAGGTTGTTCCACAGTGTTTTCTAGGAGATATTATCATTTTATAGGTTAAAAAATGTATTCAAAGTGATATAAGACTGTTAACAACCTTTTATTTCTCAATTTCCATGTTTTTCTTATATTTTATGTCAAGATATCCACCTAAAGGTAGTAATAGTAGTATGGAGGACCCCTTTTTGAGGTATGGGAACAAGTTTGAACCCTTACCAAAAATATTGACAAGATAAAGAAATTAAGATAGTTTTTACAAGGTTTTAAGGTGTAAAGGAAAGTTTTGGAACCAATTAAGGAGATAAATACCTCATATTCAAGACTTTTGTCCCAAAAGGAGTCAATAGAAGCCTATTAGGTTTTTGGTGACCATAATAAACATGCCCCTAAGATCTTATCATGTAACTTAATGTTTGAATCTTGTATTACTTAGAAAAATATATGTGAAAAATTTGAAGACATGGTGACAATTGGAGGTGGGATTTTTCAAGGCTCAAAGTTACCCTAAAATGCACTAAAACTAGGTAGTGAAGTCTATAGGATTTGGCTTAAAAGAGTATCTTCTTGAACCAATTTGGCATGTCTTAAATAAAAATCATGCGTAAATGACTGTAAATAGTCCAAATACACATTCATGAAAATACGGATTATGGTGAAGGAGGTGTACCTTGTTTTTGACTCCTAAGCACTCTCCCTTGTCTGTACATAGGGCAAAAAGGTGCACCTATAGTACGGTTATCAGGAATGATCAACATTTGATGTTTTGACATTACCTTTGAGATTTTAAGATGAATGAGAAGTATCATAGTTTTTATTTGACTCTAGGAATTCAAGGAAGGTTAAAAGACAAGTATCTAATGCCTTTACCAAGTTCTAAAGAGCCATTTTCCCCTACAGGTAGGGCAAAATGCCTCAATCTAAATAGTGACCCAATTGCAGGTTTAAAAGGTGTTTAAGGTCATTAAAGGTATGAAATAGTTATAACCACTTTGTTATACCTTATTAAGTTCAAGGATAATCTTATATACACTAAAATAAAATTCAAAGCCAAAGTAACCTACAGGTAATGACCAAAAGGGCACTATCCCAGTCAAAAGGAG
This sequence comes from Torreya grandis, assembly GCA_037957365.1. Lineage (NCBI taxonomy): Eukaryota > Viridiplantae > Streptophyta > Pinopsida > Cupressales > Taxaceae > Torreya > Torreya grandis. The sequence continues at coordinate 1,532,311 of JARHVA010002276.1, forward strand.
CACACTCAATTTCCAAGGTTAGGAGGACCTTTAGAGTTAGGAAGAAATATGTTTGACTAAGAATCAAAAGTTTCCAAGGAAATAAGACTTATAAATACCCTAGACACTCTTTTTAACCAATTCCACACCCTTTCTCATTCCTAGAAGCTCACCTACAAGTAGAACTATCACAATCAAGGCAGGGTTTGAGGAAAGTAGAGGGCTAAGTGATTTAAACCCTCTAAGTGTTAAAGTGAGAGTATAAATGGTTTAAATGGGATAATTATTATCAAATAAATTTAAAAACATACCCCAAACATTTATAAAATGTTCAAATTCTTTCTTCATTTAGTAAATGGGTTACATTCTGTATAATAGGCTTGGAAACCCCTTGTTTCAATAGATAAGTATAGGAATGCTATTATAAAAGGTGTTTTAGATGGTTAAAAAAGATACATGAGAAAAAAATAAAGGTTATAATCATTTATAGGAAGACTATAATCATTATATGGGCTTGGAGGGATAACCCATAGGTGCATTTGAAGGAAAATATGCAAAAATAGGGTTTTTGAGGCCTTTTTTGGGCATATTGAGATCGTTAGACCCCGTAACCATGGAATCATGTCAAAAACTTTGGTATAGTTGGTAATTATGAATTATTAAATATAAAAAAATATTAATTTTTCATAGTGGACTATGGATATATCTCTTTTTTTTGCCTTAGAGGTTAGCCACTTAAGAAAATTAGAATGTTGGTTTGCCCAAGCAAAAGATGAAAAATGAGTGGATGAATGTATATTTAAGGTTTAATAATGTTTATATACCCTCACACAAGATCCAAGCCCTCATAATGACCTAGTTTTACATGCATATAGTCCATTTTGGTATGGTTTCACTAGGCCAAGCTGACAAAGGAAAAGAAAAGTGATGAAAGGGACATTAGAGAGGTTATGTCATGTTTTTTTAAGAATAAATGGAGTGTGATAATGAACAATATACCATTATAATCATGTCATATAAAATCAAGTGGCTCATACTAGCAGAGAATATGCTAAACCCACTAGGCTTCAAAGAGACGTAGAACCATGTTGAGGTCTATCTTCACTTCTACCCCTTGGGATGATATGTAGTCAATTAGAGAACTATAATAAGATGTAATTAAAAAAATTTGAGTTATTTTAGTGAATATAATCCTATAGGATAGCCATTTATATCCTTGACATCAGTCTAAACATGTAACATGAGAAGAAATCAAACTCAATGGGTGTTTTCAAATACTCATATCCTTTATATCACTGTGTATGGGAACTAGAGTAATTGAGGGAAGTTAATATCATCCCTTGGTATCAATATTATGTAATTTTTAGGCAGGTTTAATGTCCAAGTTTTATTAACAAAGATTAACACCTAAAACTAACCAAAACCCTACTAAAACCCTAGTTATGACTTGATGAGGAAAATGAACTTGAATAACAATTATAATGGAATATTTTAGAAAGGAAACATACTGGATAATGGAGAGTACTTAATCAAGATCTCACACATTAAAGGATGTGTATGGAACTATATGGATAGTATGTAAAATAGGGTTTTTCTCACCATTTTTTGTATTTTGCATGGTTTATGATGTTTTAGTAAGGTGAAATCAAGTTTTATGGGAAGATAGATACATATTATAACTACTTATGTTAATTTTATCCTATTGAAATTTTTATAAGTTTCCAAACAAAATCTCTACTTTCAGCTAGTCAAAACTGGCATGATGCACACAAGGGTGCAAAGTGTGGAAACCTCAATTAGGTGCCCTTTTAAGGTGATTTTGAGAGGTCTAAGGTAATGGATAATATTTATAAGTGTCATTAACTCATTCCCATGGATATTTATGTGAAAATTAATATTTTTAAGGCCAAGGGTCAAGGATGACTGAAAATAGGGAGTTTCAAGACTACATGCAGTGATTACTCTTTTCCAAGAGTTTTCAAATGAGTAGGATCAGAACTAATGCATGTAATTGAATTATTAAGTTCCTTACCTCTCATACAAATCACTAGACCTATCCCTAGTCAGTAGGGGACGTTAAAATAGATGAAAATCATGAAGGTAAATTTGTGTGCCAATTTTGAAGGTTTTATGCCACTTTTCACAATTCTCATGACTTGTTTTGGACAATTGGACCTCCTAACATTGAATTAATCACCTCACATATCTTATCCATGAATTTTTAACTAGTATTCTCAAGTTGACACATGTCTAAGTGACCTTTGGACTTTCTTTTCTTGGTTCTTCTCTCAAAATCTATAAATAGGTATCTTTTTGGCTATTTGGTAGCCCCCATTAGTTGATGGGGAAACTCTAGAAAATTTTGTACTTGAAATACTCTTGAATAAATATACAAGTGATTGTATTTATTTTAATCTTATTGGTCTTGTCTAGTGAAATATCTTTTTTTCTAGCATGTCAATCTTGGTTGTTTATCAATTTCTAGAAAGAGTATTGTTATAGGTCTTTGTTAGTATTATTTTCTAAGTGTACATTTGTATTATAAGTGGTTCATGATTTTATTCCATTAATTTAATCATCCATTGCCCTTGTAAGTATCAAATACCTTCTTGAATCTAACCTATGAAACATTGATGTGATAATGCACCTATGTTTTGAGTTCTGTGTGAGAGAGTCTTGTTTGTCTTTAAGTAGTGGATTTTCAATCAAGTGGGAAGATATTAAATATTATTGCATCACATTTTTTGGTTTTCTTATTTTTTTTCCTAATCCATTTTCATCTACAAGCTGATAGGTAAATAAGAGCTTCAAAGAGTGCATCAAGGGAACTAACCCTTCTAGAGATTCATCTCTCAACATTGCCACACATAGCAAGAGGGATATCTCCATGGTGCCACTTGGATGAGGAGAGTTAGGAATCTCTTTAGGGTTGAAAATATAAGTTTAAACATATAGCACATATACAATTTTTGAATTACTAAAGGAGTAGCCTAAGAGCTTGATTTATCAAGTTGCAAGCTAGGTCATTGTTGTACTTGCTTTACATGTATTCTATGATTCACACACAAGCCAACACATAGAGGATAAATAAATAAAAATTAGACCCTATTATAAGTATTTTATATGTAGGAAAAACCATCTTATAGAAAGGCATTTAGGATTAGCTTGAAACCATGTTCCTAATAACCCATTTTCCACAGAGGTCACTGTGAAGATGGAAAGTTAGGGTTTTTCCAATTCATAAGGAGAAATAATCCATGTCCCAAATATTAATACACCAAAGTTAAGGAAAAATAAAACACAAAATTATTTAGGTGGTCCATCTCATTCCATTAGGTATTCCATATAAGACACTAGAATCAAACATAGATAGTAGTGTCAATGTAACCATCCTAGGTTGATATTACTATCCAAAGCACCATAAAGGTTAGAACTAGAATTTGATGAATATTATAGAATATCATTCCCACCTACTTTATTATTATTCCATATCCAAAACTAAATTATCATTATAACAAGTTAAGTACATCACTTCTTTATCATTTATGTATATAGCATAATTGTAAATTCCATATTTAGACTATCCCAACATACTAAATTTAGTGTATGCTTATTTATGAGTTTAACATCTAATAGGCCTACTATAGATATTATTATCCCCCTTATGCCATTTCATTTATATATACCCTTTTAATGTAAAATCTAAATATAAATCCAACCCAACTTATAATTCCATTTTAGGGTTGAGAATTTGGTGAACCCAATCTTTGAACATCAAACCATATGACCAAGTAGGGGTTTTTTTATTGTTTTACTTTATTAAAAAATTTAAAATTTTCACTTTAGAATAAATGGAAAATATTAGTGCAAAAACCTAAGTCCAAATAGAATATAAATAAACAATTATCACTCATCTCAATAATAACAAGGGTTTAACGGATACATTTTTATGTTAAAAGAGATGAAATAAATAAATAAGATAAAACTAAGGTTGCCTCACCTAGTAAGGGTGAATACTTAGAAGATACTATAACTCATCCTGACTACATCTAGTGGGAATGTAAATTATGTGTTTAAACCTTTATTTCCTAAAAATTATATTGATACGCCTATCATGGAGTTGCCAATTATTTCAGCACAATTATCATTTTCAATGCCTATTACTACTCAAAACATGTTTCCATCCCCTTTGGTGACTACTCAATTTGAGAATCTAAATCCTATTGGGCTTGTATTTAAATCATTCCTTCAAGTTATAAAAACCTTGGAAGATAAGATTACAATCATTGAATAAGAATTTTAAAATACCCTCATGCTATAGATTCACAAGATGTGTTACATAACTCTTTTTCACTTGAAAATTCTTTACACTCTTTGCCAACTAGATTTTTTGCACCTAAGTTTACATTTTATGATGGCAAGGGTGATCCAAAACAACATATTTAAAATTTTCATGTTGCATGCATTGAATATGCTTCTAATGATAAACTTTTGACCAAATTAAGTCTATGATTACCTTTCTAATACATAAACGCATTCAAACCTCTTACCAACTATTTATTATCACACTTTTCCATTTACATTTCTAAAAATGTTTCCTATGGACAAATTACCAAAATCAAACAAGAACCCATTGAACCTATCAATGAATATGTCATGAGATATAAGATAATTCTAGCCATAATGATCAATCTTTTGATAGATATAGTTACAAGATATATTCGAGTAAAGTTTGCTTACTTTTGCTTGCTCCTTTACATGAGTCCATTATTTTTAATAAGTTCAAATATTTTTATGACTTATTCCTTGTTTTATGCAACCTTGAAATGAAGATTATGTCATTGAATAATTTCAAATATGTAAAAAACACATTAGTTGCATCTACATATAGTACTAAGTTCAAATTTAAACTTAGCTATAAGATAAAACCTCCTAATCCTAAAAATGAAAAAAAACACCATGGTTAACATAGTTTCATAGTATCCTAATTTCCTGATCTTATCCAATGCACCAAGGATATAATTTACACATTTACTTGAGTCCCAAATTTATTAATCCCATGGTTACTAGAGTGTTAACTTATATCTCTCCCTCATCCTATCAATATTTATATGATTCAACCTCTACCCAAAGGATATGATGCAAATGTTTACTGTAATTATCATCAAGGACTAAAACCTTATAATAGGTAGATGATTTACCTTAAAGCAC